>CM068979.1:64466641-65073419 GCA_035357415.1 Ophraella communa
TTTTATAATTTTTCATTAATAAGGGGTGGTTAAAAGCAGTTAATTTTGTTTTAAACCATGATTTTAATATTTCATTCGATTGAGGCAAAGGAAAATAATAATGAAATCTCCTTAGCTATTTAAAAGGATTACAGGGTAAATCGTCAATAAATTCTGGAACTTTTGTGGTTTGCACTGCAAAATTCTATCGTTTTATAAATGGAAGGTAATATCACTCTGTTTAAGGTCGATATTATGGGTTTTGCTTATTATTATCCTTCGATGAACACTGCCGTGGAATTTACGTATTTACAAAATGATATACATTCATAAACATTATATTAAAGGAAATAAAAACTTAATATATACGTAATCACGACAATTTTATAACAAAAATTAAATAGGTAATAATAAAATATATATTGAGACTAACAAAAATTAACTAAATAGCTAATTACAAATGGTTCTTTATGGTACTAACCCTTACTGTGTGAAAGTTCATCTTATTCAGAACAATAAACAACTAAAAGGTTGAATTAACTTCCACTATTTATTCTTTAAATTCTTTAAATAGTGGAAGTTAATTCAACCTTTAGTTGTTTATTGTTCTGGACAAATGGTTTATCAGAAATTGTATCATAACATAGTTTGTCTAAAGAATTATAAAGTATACGGTCACTAAATGGTATCGGTTAGCTTGAAAGTATTGATTCTGGTATTAATTACTAAGGCCAGGGTGTAATGGTCCGACTACACACAACGTTTTGCCTGAGAGCATGCCTGCAGAGACTTGTTTGCGCAGGTAAGAGCGTGCGTATAGACGACAAGACGCGCGATGTTTACACGACGTGCGATACCGTTTGCTCTCAGGCAAAACGTTGTGTGTAGCCGGACCATTAGAAACATAGATATCAGCATGGTATCAACCGACTAACATATTTCTCTCTGTTACGCTAAAATTGGCGTATTACAACCGCAGTTATTGGTTACGGAAGCTTCAAATTTAACGGCGTCTTTTTATACAGTTACAATACTGTTACGGAGGAAACATGCGCAATAAACTCGAAGTAATGAGACTTTATTTATAATATAGGTTACCACGTTGCAACAGTGTGTTTTAAAGTGTATTGTAAAATAGGTGTTTGTGATTAGAAAGCAATGGCATCTAATTCGTCATCTGAATCATGAGATGAGGAAATTCTGGAATTTGTACGAGTGTTTCGACCGAGAATTTTTAGAGATAGATTCAATCCCATGGACGAATATGATGAATTAGAATTTAAAGGACAATCGTTTTATTTTAATTATGTTACTGAGTCACTGAAAAATATTTTTTCTACGGCTGCTATGGAATGTGGTGCTTTTGACACATTTGACAGAACTACAAAGTAACGTATTGTTATCAACTGTGGGAAAAAATCAACCTCACGGGTCTTTTCCCACACCACGTCAATTTAAATGGGAATTCAGCCGTGAGGTAGATTTTTTCCCACAGTTGATAGCAATACGTTACGAAAAAATGAAACACCAGGAATCTTAATTCAAAATTGCAGTAATGTAACAATTAATATTAATTAAAATAGTTTTTTTTTTGTATTAAGTATGTGCCGTTTATTTTTTAACCAATAATAATAATAAAATGTTATGAATTCACTTCTTTATTTTTATTATTCGTGAGAAAAGTGTAATTTTTCCACCTTGTTGCACAATATACTATTATACGAGTAGGTATATGATATCAGTAGAGACCCTGACTCATACAACTAAAAACATAGATACACATTTTTATACAGTGTTTAGCATGAAAGAATTTTATAGTTATGAATATAATTTAGAATGTATAATATTGTATTTAATTTTGCCAATATTCAACAACTCTACCATTCACAATTCAAATAACTATTGGAATTTGATTACGAGGACAGCAATGTTAATAAAAAAACTTAATATTTTCTACTTAGTTATATTTAACGTTCTTGTCTTAACAAGAACAAATATATTTAATAATCACAATGTAAAATAAATGGAAATATCGAAATTCGAAATCAAAATATTTACTCCGAGAGCCAACATCATCTATAGTCGAAAAGGCAAACGTAGCAAGAGAGGTGTATATTTCGACTAGGTGGTATCAGGTTGATACGTAGCGGTAAGATGGTTTTGTTTCTAGCACGCCGAAATAAAATATCAGTTTACCGATACCAGTCAGATACGTAACAGACTGGTACCCGTGCCTAAAACAATTAAATGACTTTAATTATAAATAATAAACAGAAATAAATTTTAATTTCAAGCTATGTAACCGTTGATATTTTCTATTGTACTATATGATATAATGGGAATATAGTGAAAGATAGTTTTAACAGTAATTTAATTATTGTATTTTAAACTAACTAATAATAAATAACCGAAGAAAGATACCAGAACATACAATAAACATCTTCGTCTCCTCCTTCTTCTTCATATGACTAGGAATAAATTCCTGTTCGTCGTCTTTATTCTGCTTCCGTAGTTGTTGTTGATTGTAAGTTGTCCATCTATCTTTTCTTCGGTCTTCCAGCTTGTCTTTGTTCTTTCTGGTTTTTATCCACTTGTTTAAATTTTGAACGTTACATGGCTCTCGTATGCTGCTGTTTGTTTTTCTGCTCCTCAATGTTATATTTTTTATTGATTTAAATATTTTCATCTCTATAGTGGTAATTTTCTGCTTTATTTCTTGTGTCTTCTCTTGTTTCTGCAGCATGCGTCAGGGTACGATAAAAATAATAATTAGCATTAACTTTGAATAAATTGTCACAGGCATAATATAACCTATTATTTTTAAGACAATAGTATTTATGTAGAAGGATTTTGACCACACACAGAAAGATTAATCTTAATTTATAAAGATGATTTTGGTTTATAAGTAGGTATTTATTTAAAAGAATGTATAATTTTGTTAAAATAATTTATTATGTAAAATGTAGATGTTCTAGTGGAATATATCTTTATAATGAGTATAAAAAGAATAGAAAATTTGTCAACCACAAGTTCTGGAATCAGATTTTTCCAAAGCATAGAAATAGTATAAAAAGAATCCCTTCTCACGGGAGATTATTCAGTTTCAGTCATTAGAGAAAAGTCACTAATAGTTAAAGATTAAACGATATAGTGACAGTAATTTAAATTTTTTAAATTAAATTTTTTTAAAGTAAACATTTTTATATGATGTTTAGTTAAGTATTTATTAAAAATTAGTAACATAAGAATTATTAAATTTTAAATTTAGTACATGGTATGACCCCTTTAGCATTAATTACAGCTCTACATCTACTTAAAATCAACTCATCTATCTCACCCTGCTCAATAGCTGCGCATTTTCTTTGAAGACTAGTAATTAATTCCTGCCGATTGTTAAAAAAAGAACGTTGACGAATTGCCCTTCTTCAGTTTGCCTGCAAATTCAATTGGATCAAGGTCGGGAGATTGAGCGAAATCTCTAATAAGTCGATTGACTTATTTTCCAAATAATCCAAAATTATCCCAGCAACATGAGGATGAGCATTGTCCTGCATTAAAAATTGGAGTACGATTGCTGCAGCATATGAAAGCACAACAGGTCGAAGTATTAGATTTAAGTAATCATTTGATTTTTAAAAACCTTGTAACGGAACGATATCGGTTCTTCCACCCAAGCTAATACCTCATATCATTACTGTACCACCTCGATAACTTTTTACTTCCTGAGCGGTTTGCAAACGTGGCAGTGGACCTGGTTGTCTCCAAACTCTTATTATTCTACTGTCGGGATAAAGCCCAAACCTGAATTCATCACTAAACAATATAATTGACCATTGTTCTCCAGTCCAGTTTTCGTGCTCATGTTCCCAAAATAATCTTGAAGCGCGATTGTCACGTGATAATACAGGTGTAGTATTTTCGTTGCATTGACAACGACTTTGTTTTTGTCAATATTTTATCATGACAGTTGTACGTCAAGTTTTGAAGGTTGTCATTTTGAACATTTATATTTGTATTTCACTTACCTGAATAAAATACTTAAAATCAACAAGCTTTTATGACCATACTACAATTATCGACAAGGGAAAAAGAAAAATTTGTACTTAAGGTTACTGAATCAACAACATCAGGTAAGTACTGATTATTTACGTCACTTTTCAACTGGGGAAAATTTGAACCAGATATGGAAGAATGGGACTATTACAAACAACGATTCGAAATGGAACTAGAATTTTATAGCTCTCATCAGTCTTCTAGCATGAAAATTAAACTCATGTAAACGCCTTCTAATAGTTTAAGAACTTACTGTAACGTTATGCACTAACACGGGTCAGAAAACAACTCAGACGCTATTATTGTTATATTTCTTCTGGCACGTAAAGTTAAAAATCGGTCTTCATTTGGTCTTCTTTGTGAGCTCAAATGCTATTCTGAGCTTACTATCTGTATTACGATATCTTTGCCAGAGTCTTCACATCTTTACTTTGACTTGTGTTTATGGCCTCTGCCAGCGGTTTGAGAAGCACCAGCTTGTAGCATTTTTACAGCCCTTAACATTTGCTCCTGTTTTAACTGTCGTCTTTCCATGATTATTTAAGTTAAACCAAGCAGGAACAGTGTTTATTTTAGGATAAAATATTTAAGAAAGCCCTTAAAGTAAAAAGTAGTTCGGTTTTTTTTTATTAGCAATTAAATTTTTTGTTAAAATTTATAATATTTTATTAAGGCACAATTATTACTTTATAGCTACTCTATATAAAATTTAAATAAAGAGATGTCATTATAAAATGAACTTAAAGATAAAAATGCATATTAAAATATTCCTGGGCCATGTTGATCTCTAAACTAAACTTGGGATTTGAAAATATATTCATACATTTTTATTCCGCCACTATAGTAGAATAAAAGCATCCCTGAATGATAAAGCGTTCCCTAAATAATGTAATTTAGGTGCCTTAAACTATTTAAGGTCAACTAAATATATATTATTTTTGTAATTATGAAATTTAATAAACGTCTTAATAAATTTAGGCCGTTTCCACAATAATTTTCAGTTTCCAATTAACAAGTCAGTTTTTGCGGTTTCATAAAGTCAACTTAACGTTTTTGTTCGAAGATTAACGTTTTGTGAGAGAAATCTAAAAGCTGTGTGTAAGCACTAATTTTAATTTTAAGTTTTTGGTTTATCGAACAATATAAGAATTTGATTAGTGCAAACAACAAATTGAAGATTTTGATTAATTTATTGGAGTTATTTATAGGTACAGAGAATCTAATTTGCAAATTATTTTCTTTTAGAGTTTGCTTTTTAAAACTTTTAGCCCTCTTTCAGCTCTAGTTCAACCACTCCAAACGTATGGATTTTTTAGCAGCCAACCACTTAAAACCGGCGTATCAAGAGTCATATTAGACCCCAGCGAGCGCGCGCATGTCAATGTTTACACGGAAACCTAGTGGAATTTTATCAGGATCCTTAGATGACCCAACAAATCACAAAGTTTCGTTTTTGTGCCTGTTTTGCAATCGCAAGACACACCAGCTACGGTATTTCCCAATTGCAGCGGATGGAGATCCAGCATCTCTTCTAGGGATGCTGTGGGGTATATTGTCATTACCTCTGTCATTCCTAGACAAGCCAGCAGTTAGTTTGGTATGATCAAAGGTTATTTTCGGTTTCAATGTCTCTCACCATTGGTTTTTGAATAGGAGTTTTTCCAAATGATTTATCAAGTTAGTTTTTGATTCAGAATAGATTAGATTCCATTAAAATGAATACACTTGTTCCAACTTGATCCTACAATTCATGAATTCCACTGCTGTAGTGGTTTCTACACATGAATTTGTTTAGCTCGGAAAATAAATGAAAGTCCCTAAGGACCAAAACTTGTGAATAATCCTAAAATACTATTGTCAGCTATTTAAATGCTATAGTAACAAGCTACGTTATCCTGGAATTATCTGGTTCCCTATTTAAGAGCAGAAAATAGTGGCCGCGTTCGCGAAAAAAGTCGAACTACACCCTTAAAGATTACCTTATTTAGATCGATTTTTTTGAGTGTCTATTTTGACTTACATCAACTCGCTCCCTACTAAGTTTTTTGTTTTTAATAAATATTATTTTTTCTACAAACGTCAAAAAATGACAAGGTTCGAGCATTGGCAAGAATATGCGAAGTGACCATTTTTTTCATTTTTCTTTGTTACTATGTTTTTTGGTATAATATTTGATGAAATACTAGAGATCAATGTTAGGTAAGGTTAGGTTTGTGGTGAGTGAGTCTATAAGGCCCTCCACTGCGACTCGCAAGAAGTATATTGTGGCTCAATGGATCAATGTAAAATAAAAGAACCATGTTAGTACTATTTGTTGTTACAATGTTGACAAATTTTTTATCTAATGGCCAAGAGGGGAGCACCGAAGATGACCAAAATCAATAAAATTGTGCTCCGGAGATGAGTTTTCGGATATTAACGCGGATAAACAAAGTGTAGATATGTATTAAAGAGTTTTTTGTGAAGGAGCTACATAGGGAGTCCAAATTTATGGACAAATCAATACACCATGAAGCTTCGTCATTCCAAAACTATGTTAAAACATTTTCTCTTTAAAACCCTAAAAAAAGAACGGTTTTTAAATAGTATATTGTGCCACAAGAGCGGAAAGTAGGCATTAGCAGCCCGACCATTATGTATTTGCTCATCTTCATCATGAGATATTTGGAATCGGACGCTTGCTTACAAAAATCGAATGAAGTCTTCTTGTGATGGTGTTTTAGATTTTGTTACTTTATAATTTATAGAATTTTGTTTGAGGAAAGTTCTAACTTTCAATGTGAAATCGGTCCAAACTTTAAATTATTTCTGATTTAAAAATGTCATATCCCTATGATTGGTTTTCTGGTAAGGTAGGCGGAAAAAGAAATAAGTAGGTGTACTAGTAAAAAAAAATTGAATAAATTTAAATTAATTAGAAATAAACTTAATAAAAAAAAATGTATTGCTCTAAAAGCCAGTTAATCTCTTATTTTTTTTTTTTAAATTCTATATAAATTCACTGTGTTAGATAAATCCTAAAAATTTATGGTTAAATTTGTTTGTAGCCATAAATATCTGAGCCATAAAATATCTGAATCTCAAACTGAAAGTAAGCAGTTTACTTACGTAAATAAATGCATTGTAATAAATTCCTGGGTTTAAACCATGGATTGAAACTGGATGCACTCTGGAAACAAACTACATCATTTACCACTGCTGCATCAAGTCTCAAAGTAATTCTATGAAGATTCTGGTAGTATGATTAACTACAGCTAGAAATTATTTATAAACTTACAGAAACAAGCTAATCTTAGATAGTAAGCAATGTTATAGATTTTAAAATTTACTAGTAAACTCATGCTTTATCAGTTTTAGCATCAACGGCATTATGATAGCCAAAAATGGTTCCAAGGTCAAACTGTAAACCAACCTTACTTTTTGAGAGTTTGGAAAACATTACGAGAGAGAACAACAAGGGGATCTTGTACCAAGGAGAATACGCACTCCATTGCCAAATCTTGTGCCCGATTTTGATATTTTTTGTAATTTTTTCAAGATCAATCAGCGGAGCTTCTAAAGTTCTCTTTAATAATGAACTTTGAAAACTGTGAACAGTGGAAAATGAGGAAGGCGTGAATTGACAAGAAGCATTCGATAGATATAATCATTTTTAAAATAAAATTTTTTGTATAATTGCTAAATTTTATTAAAAACAAATATGTCTAGGAATTTCAATAAGCAATTGGCTAAATTGTTAAGGAAAGGCGTCGCAGTTGTAAGGGGAGGCTGAAGAAGTATTCGCCTGAAGCTGTAAAACTTCTTGAGGTCATGCTTGACCTTTTAACAAAGGCGGTTACAAGTAGTGCAAAGTGGAAGACGTATTAAGGTCATGAGGTAGCTGTGCGTAAGTTTACTGTGTGCTCTATACAGACAGTTATTGCCTGGTAAGTTCATTAAGGTTCATTTGGAAACACAAAGCTACATATTTAGCCAGCGAGGGCTTGTTGTATTTCAATGGAATTGTTATAAAGATTTGCTTTCAGGTATACCATTGTCTGAGGAAATCCATATGGCAATGTTTTTGTTGTTTATGGTAGGTTAGGATTTTTCTTAGACAAGGCGTTGTCGTTAAACAGTTCTTGAATTAATAGAGTTAATGGAATATTCGCAGTGTAAACAGGGGTGTTCTTTGAGTGATAACGCAACCAAAACCTATTTCAATTTTGAATACAACACTATTAAGCACTAATTTAAAAACATTTAAGTGAATAATTTGCAAAAATTCTTAAATAATGAGTTCCTTAAGAGTTAAATACGAGGGTTGTCTGAAAAGTTTTCGACCTTAACATGAAGATGGCACCACTCGTAAACAAAACGTGTTTGAATGAACAATTCCAACTCTCTGTTGGTGCAGTTTAGGCGCAATAAATCAGAGTTTTGGCGCCTATTAATTACTGTAGATGAAACTTGGATACACCATTATACTCCAGAAACAAAAACACAGTCAAAACAATGAACTCCGAAGGGGGAATCGGCTACAAAAAAGCAAGATTGTTCCTTCGGCTGGGAAGAAGTGACGGAATAACGGCCACATTTGCGAGAAAAAAGAATTTTGATTCACCACCAGATCCTAGTCCAAAGAAAGCCACTTTTTTTGTTCCTTAAGCTAAAAGTTGCGCTCGGAGGACAGAGATTTTCATCGAATGAGGAGGCCATCACCATCGTAAACAACTATTTTGCAGAGAAAAGACGCCGAAAATTCTATTTGGACGGATTGAAGAGATGGGAGCATTGCTGGGAAAAGTGTATATACAAAGAGACTATGTAGAAAAATAAAAAATTAATTTGAAGAAGAAAAAATGTCTAGTATCTTTTTTCTTAGGTCGGAAACTTTTCAGACAACCCTCGTAATACTAAAATGTACAAAATTGTTTCAAAATATTGATTTATAGTTTGTAAAATAAGAATGTCATTCAGTATAATATATCAGGATTTAAGTATAATCCGCGTGAATAATTTTTTAATCTATCCTCGTACAATGTGCTTAAATGAACCACCGGTTATAAACTCATATATCACCTGAAGGCCGATCGAAGACTCCGCTTTCCAACATTAATACGAAACTAAAGTCCATATTTTATCATCTCGATTTATCTAGAATGAAAATGCATTGAGAGTAGTAGGTTGGAAGTCACAACGAGAGTCCATACCAGTAAAGAAGGGACCCCATCTCTCTGTTATAATGGGGTAAACCGCGTTTGTTATGCGCTGATTTCACATCGTTATCAGATAAAGGAGATCACCCCACAGACACCAACTTCCATAATGTTCTCTCTAAACGAAATTTGTGGCTGTATTACCACACTTGCAAAAAGGCAGATTACGTTTGATGAATATTATGCGTATGTTTGCAAAATTTTACTTTATACCAGGCAAGTCAATTACAAACTGTAGAAAAGTCCTAATGCACTCACCCAACAGGTTTTATCTCACAACAGATTTTAGTTAATTCTGAGATCTTTACATACTTGATTTCAATCCGTAATATTTTTATATCCTTCTACATATTAAAAACTAATAAAAAACTCAGTTAGGTTTCAAACGTTTGAATATACATATATATTGAAACTCAACAGCAAAATAATAGACAGAACTTACTTATTGCCTATATTAACAGTTTTCCGGAGCATATGAATTGATCGTGTGCCGTTTCGTAAAAATCAGATAATGACAACCACTGATAGTATCCACAATAAAGACTTAAAAACAATATTATGTATATGTTTCAGGGAGAGTCGATTATCCATTAGGAGTTGAATCTTCCTAGATAAAGTCGACTTTTACTGGTATTTTTCAGTAAAAAGTTGATTAAAGAGCGGCAAGTATTCAATTTCGATCAACATTTACTAGTTAGAGTTGACTATACCCAGGAAAAGTATACCTACTCTTACTGACTTGAGATAGTAACAGTTCACTATTTTTTAAGGAAACCGTACTAAAAAACAAATTAAAAGACAAAATCAACACAAGAAAGAAAAACATAAGTATGTTTAAGAAAAAACTAACAAAAATCCAAAACCCTTATAAAACATAAAGAGATATAAATGTTAATTATTTATTACAATAAGGTAAAGATTTGTGACACTTTGAGTTGCAAAGCTCTTTTTTCTTTTTACACATAGGTACAGTTCATGGATTCGCATTTAGTGTTGCAAGAGCATTTAAAGAAACCTTGTCCACTTCCAAGTGATTGTGAAGTTGCAACTCAGTCCTCACAGCTAATATTTTATCCATTAGGAACTTCATTTTTCTTGGATTATGTTTGTAGGTAGCTGCTTCGGTCACATTTTCAGACAGCATTTTCAAATCAAGTTTTTTCTAAACCACGGCAGGCATAATTATCTCATCTTCCTAGGAAAAGTTGATCTTGTCTGTTTTTTTCAATCAACTGTTACTGATAATTTTTAGTGAGTGTTGACTCTGCCTAGAGAAAGTCTACTATTACTAAGAATCGACTCTCCCCTGTTATAACATATATAATAATATGGTTTATTAACTACATGCCAGCTAAATGCAAAATGCAAATTTTAAAAATATCGAACGCAAATAAATATACTAATACTTTATTTTTTCACTGTTTTAAGGGTACAATATGAAATAAAATGTACGTCACACCCGTCCTGGTAAACTTTTACAGTACTCGTTTCAATTCCTGAAGCCTCACTCTTACTGTAAAAGTATACTTTCCAGACTAGCTAGTAATGTAAAAAATCTATTAAATTAATTATACTATAGTATATTACATAACGAGTGTGGAAAGTGAAGTAATACGCACAAGTGAAGTTTAGCACGAGCCGCGTATGTGTGGCGAGTGCAGGAAACGTAACGAGTGCAAGAAATACACTTTCCAACGCGTTGTGTACACGATTTTTCCTACGACCCCAATATTTCTTATTATAATAAATATTTTAAATTTATTTATAAAATTTATTTTAATTGTTAGTTATGTTAAAATTAGGATTTAAACGAGTTTATATATTGTATGGAAATATAATTAATTAATATCAAAATAACCACCTTTCTCAGGACATTTTAATTTTTTTGTGGGCTCTATAAAAATTAAAAGTAAAATGGTCAGTTGGTGAAATTAATTGAAAAGTAATGTAATAATAATAGACACAAAGATAATTGTAAACAGAAACACAAAACATACTAACTTCAAAAATCCACATTAAAGACACATGCACGGAACACAATATAAAAAGAAGAAGATAAACTGTTCTTCTTTTCTAAAAGTGTTTTTATAAAAATAATAAATAATACTGAATAAAAATATGTTTATTTTTAAAAAATTTAAAAACCTATAAGAAACTTTTTTCTTTTTTCTTACTTTATACAGAAAAATTTGTATTGGCAATGACAATATTTGACATTCAAGGAAGATTTAAAAAAATTAAATGGTCCTTGCTTTGACATTCATGTGTTTTTACTATTGATAAATTTAACGTCAAATGTCACAGATCATAGAACTATATTTTTTACTTTTCAATGACGTGTATTGATATCAATGCAAATTTCTTACAAATAAGTGTACGAAACTCCTTTGCACTTTCATATGTGGATCGTAGGAAAAATACATTATTGATTGGATGTTTCCAGATGTCCGGACGAATGTCGTTTCAAAGAGTTAAAACTATTGCAGCTTAGATGACATTTAAAAAATTTATTTTCATATAAATAAATAAAACGTTAATTATGATAATTTAATTTGCCACTTAATTTATTATATGATTATACAAACCAGTATATTTTAAGGCAAAAAAAAAAAAAAAAAAAAAAAAAAAAAAAAAAAAAAAAAAAAAAAAAAATTTTCGTTGTGATATATACACTGGATCTTGCAGGTTCTCGATAAATCAGACTACAAAAGTGCAATACAATTTAAGTTTTCCAACCTTTTTTTATTTTTTTTTATTTTTATTCGATGGTTCATGATGGCAATAATGTCATTATAGTAATGCAGTCTAAAGTTATGATGAAAGAACTTCAGTGTCATTTAAACAGTTAATGATAGCGGAGAATAAGTTGTAGAACCACACACTATAACGTTACATAAAGCGATGACCGAGCAACAAAAATAATTGGACATAAATACAGCGCAGGCCGAACCATTACGATGACCTTGATATTTTTCCTCATTTTCTGCAATGAGATAAAGAAATGAATAAGGATCCATCCATAGAAGAAAGAGCACAGGAACAAGTGACAGTGAAACAAACGGAGATATGGAAAATATCGAGTTTATATATAAGGAAAACATGCAAAATTCCAGTCTCTAGTAAAAACTTAAATTTAATAATTAAAAACAAATTTGGTAAATTGCCGATAGAAAAATTAAAAAAATTAAAGACAATATTGATACAAGTGTACCATCTGACTCTTCGCAGCAGAGGAACGAGAATATTGCCAATAAAAAACCGTATCCGCCTATGGTGCTAAGCTGCAAGGCGGATAATCATGAAGATTTTATAAAGATTTAAAAATACGCTAAAGGTAAATTTTATTTAAGATACACAACCAATTACTCTCGTGTTGCTACGAGTCCGAGATTACAATTCCTTTAAGGAAATTTGTTTGGAGGAGGACTGCAGTTCCACTCCTACACTCCAAAGTCAAATAAGACGCATGCGTTTGTCTTAAGGGAGGCTTCACGCTGGCTCCTCTGTTGAGGCCGTCAAACGTGAATTGATAGAGGATTTCGCTGTGCCCGTGGTCAGCATTCACAAGATGAACACCAAGAAAGTTCATCTCTATATGTTGGTCACTGGACCAGCGATCAATCTGTCATTTCTAAGACAATGTCAGATATCTGTCGCACTGCAAGGTCGACTGGGAGTTGAGAAGCCACAGTCCGAGATAGCCCAGTGTCACAGATGTCAAATCTGGGGCCACTCTACTTCGAACTGTGGTAGATCTCCAAAGTGCCTGAAGTGTGCGGGTGACCACTTCACGCATACTTGCGAAAAAATCTCTAAGTGCCAGCCACTTGTGCAAATTGTGGGGGGTGATGCCTACCAAACTTCAGACAATGCGGTCTACCTAAAAAAGGTTGAGGTCCTTAACGAGAGGGAGACATTGAAGGCTCCTCAAAGAGCAAAATATGTATGCACCATTACCGGTGACAAATGCATGGAGTGCAAGAAAAACTGGAGTTGGCGCTGTAACCCCTACTGCAAACAATAAGGAATCTCCTCTTCTGCCTCCAAGGGGGCTGCCTACAATGCCATCTTCGGCCGCTCCTTGCACAGGAGTAACTGAATTGAATGAAATTACAAAAGAGTTTAGAATCCTGGACTCATTGGTCAACTCAAGTGAGATTTTGCGGGCAGTCCGTGATCTCAACCGCCTTATGGCTAAGGGCCACGGACAACCTAGCGAAATTTCAGGCGTACCAAGTTCGTTTCTGGTGATGATCAATATCACTTCATGGTTTTCGATTCCCTTGCGACAAAATAAATTGAGAATCTGTTTTACAATATAAACGGAATTAACAACAAATACCCTTGGTTTGTTAACTTTGTAAACTTTTCACAGATTGGATGTCATCTTGCTATCGGAATTTAATTGAAGGCATCACAATTTTAATTTAAAGGATATTCGATTTACAGGAGGGATAGACCGGATAACCAGCGTGGTAATCAGAAGAGGTGGAGGTTGCCGTCATTATCCGGAACGATATCCCGCATCAGCTGCTGGATCAGGTTGACAGTAGCATTGAGCACATCAGAGTGCGTCTGAAGAACAATCTCCAGCTGGTCTCTGTATGCAACAAACGTTGAACCAGATGACACAGATGGACTTGTTCAATCCACAATAGCTCCCTGCAATCAGGTTTGCTATTGGGAGACTTCAATGGAAGACACCGCGAGTGGGAATGTATCAAACCGAACAGGAATGGTGTGACACTGAAGACTTTGTTGACGACAACGGTTTGTGTCTCGACCATACTGACACTATGAAACATATTACCCGTTCGATGGAACTACACCGAGCAGGCTCGACCTCATTGTTGCCAAGAACTTTACCAACATTCACAATATACGGACGATAGACGAGGGCACTTCGGACCACGTCCCTGTGTTTTTTGAGATACTTGGTCAGGGATGTGTTCGGGATCTGACAACACGTCAGATTTATGACTACACCTCGGGGAGCTGGAAGCAATTCAGAAACACTCTGAATTCCTTTCAGCTCAAAACGAGGATTGATAATGCACAGGAGCTTGAAGAAGAATTTGCCAGACTTACAGACGCAATCAGACAGGGACGCGACAAAACTTTCAAAAAAGTAAAAATCTTGAAGCACAGAGACAAGCTGCCGCAAGACATAGTAGACCTTATAAAGGACAAGTGGGACTCGAAAACTATGGCAGAGACATAGACAAGCACAAGACAAGACAGACTGATGGATCTGGGACGACAAATCAACGACAGAATACGAGACCATAAGAACGACAAGTGGAAGGATATACTGACGGACCTAAAACCTGGCGACAATAATCTGTGGAAAATCACAAGACATCTAAATAGGAAATACGAACCCATGCCGACAATCCAGCATGATGGTCGAGCATGTTTGAAAATTCAGAGAAGGGTAATGTTGGAGAATACTTACAGACCATTTTTAAAACAGACGAAGACAAAGACCCAGAACAACGTTACGTCACGGACGTAGCCACACAGACTGGTGCAGACACGGAACGCTGTCGCCAACGAAGAATTAGCTCGATTAATCACCTCCTCGTGAGGTTCAGGGCATAACACAGGGTCTGCCCAACAACAAGACCCCGGCAGACGGTTTAGATACCAAATGCAATACCAAGAATCTTCCTATGAAGATTTTTGTGCAAATAATGTATCTTATTAATGGGATATTTGCTCTTCAAGTTTGCAGAACACTTGAAAGTTTCAACATAGTGCCGGTGCAAAGCCTTTGGAAAAAATCGAACAAGGATTGATGGATACCGCCCCATCTCTCTCATTAACATATTGGCCAAGATAGTAGATAAGGTATTGTTGAGCAGGTTACAAATGGGGGGATAGACTTAACGCCAATTCTAACGAGCAGTTTGGATTCCGGGAGGACACTCTGCTGTTACTCCAATTATCAGACTCGTTCATTACGCAAAGAAAACTTTAGAAAAAATTGGAGTACAGTAGTAATTGTCATTGGACTTGGAAAGATGACCTTCACATTAGGGTCTGGATAGAAGGATTGACATACAAAATGTACAGGGCTGGTTTACCCCGTTCATATCGTAAAGATATCTATTCTTATTTAAAAAACAGGAAGTTTTATTAAAATTAATAATTCTGTTTCAGGGCCTTTCCTGGCCGAGGCTGGCGTTCCCCGGGCTCGTCGCTGTCTCCTCATCTGTACACTATCATGACTCACGACTTCCCGAGACATGATAGTATACAGCATTCCATGTACGCGGATGATATCAACGCATGTATAAGCCTCACGTTTATATCGGAGATCGCGAACAGGCAGATTGACATCCATCTGAATAGGGTCGTGGTGCCCTATCTGGAGAGAAACAAATGAGGATTAACCCAGATAAAACAGAACAAATAAATTTGACTAGAAAATACACAAACATTAAAATCTTCAATAACCTTAAAATCAAGAATAAAATAAAACCAAAACACAAATAAAATATCTGGGTTTCTCTCTAGATAGGAGACTCAACCAACTTCATTCACATCTGTCGATGTTGGTGTCATGAGCTGGATGTGCAATAAAAGGCTGTGTATTCTTTGCTTTGCAAAGACTCAGTCCTAAACAGGGATAACAAGCTTTTGTTGTACAAGCACCTCGTAGGACCTACTCTGACGTATGGATGTCAAGCTTTTGTTCGCTCAAAGATTCTCCTCTTCTTAAATTGCAGAGGATACAAAATAAGTGTCTCCATTGTAGCAGGGAGGGACAGGTTCACTAGAATCGCCAACCTGCATGCAGATGCTCGGGTGGAAATGGTGGGAATTTCGTGCGAAGAATATCAATAAATTCTACAAAAATAAATTGGGAAATCCTCACAGTTTTGCAGATGTAACCAGAGCAGTACAATCATCCCAACATGAAGCATGAGTATTTGCATGAGAAAGGTTATAATTTTCCAGGAATAAAATAAATTATATAGATCCATATATATCTAGCCAAATCTCAGTTTTTTTTTTTCGTTGTTTTTTTCTGAGGCCACCCAAAATTAAAAAATGTTTGTATACTTTTTGTCATCTTTTTGTTTTATTTTTGTTCTTAACAAAATGCAACCCTGTTTTTCCATATTGCTTTTTCGGGAATCTATACACATAAGGTAAAAGCTATTGGTGATCTGATCATTATCAGACTCAATTTTCGTTCATTGATATCCTTGTGTTGGCCAATGATGGCAGTTCTGTCAAGGAGTGGCCAGATGTCGCGGCGACTGACGATGGGGACTTAAAATAAGGCTCCTGTCATGAGACAGTGACATGTAACTTCAAAAACATAACCAAACAATATTTTTCTTCTTTTTCTGGGAACAACATCTACCCAGGCAGGTAGGCAGCCCTCTTGTACAGCAAGAGAGACCTATTTGTAAATAATTTGTGAATACTGTTATTTTAAAAAATTATTGTTTGGAAATTGAAAAATTGTAATTTGTTAAATAAAGTTACTTTGGATTTGGATTGGATTTGGTTCTCGTCCGATCACCGCAGTCAAGCAGTGTCGGGTGCGGTTAGTACTTGGATGGGTGACCGCTTGGGAACACCGCATGTCGTTGCCTTACTTTTTATTTAATAAAGCAGATTTTTTATTTAATAAAATGTTTATATTCTCACAGGTACAGGCGGCCAGTTTTCCCACAACCGAATAATTCCGCTAATTGATTATAAACATTATAATCACTACTAGCTGTAGAACCTAACTTTATTGACTTTTGTTGAAGTCCTAGTAAAGTTGTTCATTATTAACCAAGGTAGAATAATACGGGGACTACTTGAATAGAACTATATCTCAATCCATTTGATAGAACGCGAGGACAACTGATGCAAAGACAAAATAAAAAAAATATTTCCCTTACTTATTTAATAGTCATATCTATCTACCTACTCAAAAATAAAAATCAGTTGACCTATTCATGCATTTTCATAGCAATTTTTACAACGCAATACTTGTTATCAAATCAAAACAAAAATTATTGTATGAGTCGTTGGGCACAATTCTTCCGAAACAGCTCGACCTATGTTCGTGAATCTTAGCCAGCTAGGGTGGAGAATCGGACAACATATCACACACGTGTGATATTTTTTAAAAACGCACAGAACGTAATAATTTAAAGAAGATTAACGAATAAAAATATTAATTTTTGTGAATAAATCACTTTGGTTTGTTCAATTTGAACAAAGAAATATTATATATTGGTAAAATAAATGTCGAATTAATACTTTTATAAAAAAAAATTTATGAATTGCATTATCTATGCAACCAAATATACACATAGGTATGGTTTTGATTCTGTTCCAAGTTCTAAGGTAAAAAGTCCTATCCTAAGTATTTATTGTATTGTTTATAGAAGTGTGTGAATGCCAATAAGTGGAATTTTGGTATAGTATGGGTAGGTAAAACAGAAACAACAAAAAATTGAGAATTACAGTTGAAGAATTGGGTAATAAAACCCTGTGTACCTATTTGTTGTGTATGTGGTAAATTTATTCTGAATTTTTGTATAATAATTCATACTAATATCACTACTAGTGTCTGTTGCACTTTGAATTAAATTTTTTCCGCACTTAGCGCTAGTAGTTGTACATAGGGGTGATTGGCGCATACAACAGGAGTTAAACGTAAATAAAAATGTTCAAAATATATTAATAACACATAACGTTTCTCAAGTTCAAATTTATTTCATTAACTGTACCAACAACCATTTTACTTTAAATTTTTATGGAGTTCAGAAAAAAGTTAAAATATTTAACAAATAAAGAATTATAATGTTAATTCCTCAGACAGATGGTTATTTGATATTAATTAATTATATTTCTATGCAATATCTAAACCCGTTAAAATTCTTAATATGACTAACAATTAAAATAAATTTTATAAATAATAGAGTTAGAAAATTCATAATTATAAAAAATATAGGAAAAATCGTATACACAACGCGTTGGAAAGTGTATTTCTTGCACTCGTTACGTTCCCGTACTCGCCGCTGCGCGGCTCCTGCCAAACTTTACTCGTGCATAATATTTCACTTTCCGCACTTGTTATGAAATATGCTATAATAGATGCACTCATTTTTATCTTTGTAGAGTAATAAAAAGTATCTAAGGGTTAGGTTAGGTTAGGTTAGGTTAGGTTAGGTTAGGTTAGGTTAGGTTAGGTTAGGTTAGGTTAGGTTAGGTTAGGTTAGGTTAGGTTAGGTTAGGTTAGGTTAGGTTAGGTTAGGTTAGGTTAGGTTAGGTTAGGTTAGGTTAGGTTAGGTTAGGTTAGGTTAGGTTAGGTTAGGTTAGGTTAGGTTAGGTTAGGTTAGGTTAGGTTAGGTTAGGTTAGGTTAGGTTAGGTTAGGTTAGGTTAGGTTAGGTTAGGTTAGGTTAGGTTAGGTTAGGTTAGGTTAGGTTAGGTTAATTTGTTATTAATTTCCAATTGTCCATCTGAAAAGAAAGTGGGAAAAGTTGGTGGGGGAATTGGACAATAATCCATGGGGTAAGGCTTATGAGATAGCAGTGAAAAGAATGGAGGGAAATATGAATACTGTGCTAGAGGAAGATTGGGAAAAAGAAATTATTAAAAAATATTTGCAGTGGGAGAAGGAGTAGGGCATAATATAATTCGGGTAGAGCGGGTAAATTGAGGGGGATAAGGCCGGTAGAGATGAAGGAAATAGAGAAGGAAGGGCGTGGTATCAAGGATAGGAAGGCTCCAGAAATAAATGGCTTGACAGGGGAGTTAATAAAAATACTGTTGGACGATAATGGGAAGTATTTCTTGGAACTTTTCAACAAGCTTTTGAGGGATGTAGAGTTTCCGGAAGCGTGGAAAGTAGCCAAAGTGGTACTGGTGACGAAGGCGGGTAGAGAGGGAAAGCGGACAGGGAACTACAAGGCCATCAGTCTGCTGTGCGGGATAAGAAAAGTTTTGGAGGGGATAATAAAAACAAAAATTGAGGAGGAAGTGGAAAGAAATGGGCTTTAGGGGAAACCAGCATTTTTTTGTGAAGGGGAAGTCATGTATTTCTGCACTGGGCACAGTGGTGAGCTTGGTGAAAAATGCTAGGGAGGGCAGTTGGAGAAATAAAAAACTGGCCCTACTTGTATTCTTCGCCGTCGAGAATGCGTTCAATGGGGTTAGCAGAATGGCAGTGCTGGGTGTCTTGGCTAGGCTTGGAGTGGGTAAGCGGCTAATTAACTTAGAGGATTACCTGACGGAGCGGGTTTTGGTTGACTCGCTCTGGAAATACGTGATTAATGAGGTTTGTGGGATAAAATGTGAAGATGTGGTTTATGCGAATGACTGGTATGTACGGCAAAGGGAGAGGCAGAGATAGATAAAAAGGCGGAGAAAATGTGTAGAAAGAGTGTGGAAAAGATAGAGGAATGCGGATTGGAAGTGGCCGAAGAGAAGACATTGGGATTACTGGCGAAGGGACGCATCAAGGCGAGGAAGTTGGAGGTGATGGTGAAAGGAAATAAAATTCACATCGAGGAATTGGTAAAATACTTAGGTGTGTTGCAGGACCGGGAAAATGGAAGAGAAGAGTTATTGGTAGAACGATTGAGCAGAGTATGCTGTACGGGGCGGAACTGTGGGGTGACAGAGTGGGAGTACAGGTAGGGATTAAACCGCTACTGAGGGTTCAGAGAGGAAAGTTGCTGCGGGTGGTGCAAGGGTACAGGACAGTGGGAGGGTTAGCAGCAGCGGTGCTGGCAAGATCCTACCCATTGGATGTGATGGCTAGAGCCAGGGGACTCCAGTGGAAGGGGGTGGTGAGAGAGGAAGTTATGGATTGGATGGAGAAGGAAATGGAAATTAGGAAATTGTAAGTATATTGTACATTATAATTTTTTAAATACCTCTTGTGAAAATTTTATTTACGGTTTAAAAACATATGTTAGTATTTTTTTGTTATTGGCAACAATGTATGAGGTCACTTTTTTAAACTTTGGTAGTGATTTATATAGGCCTGTTTTATAAACACCTAGTTATAGAGCTTTAATGTCATGCTTTTGTTTTAAAATAGTTTAAATAACAAATTGTCACTCTTTGAGTATTATGACTATCATGGGTCAATTATAAAGGAACTGTACGATCCACCTATGATTCTCGTACTCTATGGGAAACATGCCTTTCACAGTTCAATGATAAACGAATATCCCTCTCTGGATTTAATCATTCCCGTTATTTCGATTCAAACGAACCCTTTTGGCATACTTCGTTCTATCCTATGATTTATAACGTTTACATATATGACATTGGCATTTAATTCACGACATGAAATTAATGAAGTATATTCAAGAGTATTATTTTTATTAATCTGTCTATCTACCTACCTATATACAAAAATAAAAAAATGCTAAATTGAAATATTCAATATTCAAATCCAACGCAGTTGTATCCTTCCAGAAACAAGAGAGTTATCAGTCCATCTTCGTTCACCTTTAAAGTCTCTTTATTATATATTTCTCTACTCCCTTGTGTGTAAACGTCAAAAATCGCATTGTCGACATTCCTTGTAAGTGACATTTAACAATAACATGTACGTAATGAGATCTCATAACATATACGTGATAAGTAAACTTAAATTTCTCTGCTTATTTAAATTGCAATGAAATTTTTAACTACGTACTACTTTATTTATATTTTATTTACATACTTTTAGTCAATCAAAAAATTTTAGATTAAAAGAGTAATGCCCTAAATATCGGCAACACATTATACAATTTCTGTGAGTATTAAAATTTATGAAATTATGAGCTTTTTAAACATAAATTTAAATGTACAGGGTGATACATACACGCAAGTCTGGCATTGTCCATGATTTATATTTTTTATGAAGCACCCTGTATGTTTTTATGTTTTAAAAGCTCCTTAACAATAGATCTCAACGAACTATACCATGTAGGGTCTATTATGAATTGTATAGGGTGAAATTTTGAAATTATTTATAATTTTGTTTAAGATATGAAATATTATATTTTAAATTAATAAAAATACTCAAATTCAAAATCCAATTAAGCTTTTGTATCATAATATTTAGGAGATTATGTAACAAGACGAAACCGAGACTTAGGCCTTATCTCATCTCTGAGAAGCCCTATACTTCCCAGTTTATTTAATTTATAAATTTTAAATAAAAAATTTACGGTTTACTTCTTGTGCAAATTGCACAACTAACTGTAAAAGTTTTATGTCAAAAATCAAAATCGCATTTTCTGGTTAACTTTATATATTTGCGGATCTCCGTAAATTCCATTAATACAAGTTGTCGAGACCAAGTGAATTTGCATTTTGAATAAACGAACATTATTATACGTGGCGGCAATTTCAGATTTGTAGCAAAAGAAAAATTGCACCTCTCCCGTTTTTGTGTGTATCTTCTCTCTTGGCGACGCTCAACTACAATATTTCATCTCCGTCTTCTATGATGAAATCGCTATCGGGACCATCTTTAATTTCAGACCTTGTTAACTCAAACTTACAACAATAAACGAGTTATTGAGGGATTTTTCTTTTGTACTCAAAATTTAATTTTAAGTAACAATATAGAGTCAGATATAAATGCGCCGTTCGTTTTGTTTTTCGGGGATTGTTCTTGATAATTTACTGAGAAAATAGATTTTGAAATGGACATTGTTACAGAGAAAATAATCCCGAACATTTCATTTTCGATAGGTATAAACATTGTGTATCGAGAGTACCTAAAGTGAGAAGAACAAATAACAAATCAGTCTGTATTTTATACATTGACTTGTTTTTTTATTATTATTATTACCAAAAGGCTTGAGCCTGCGCCTTAACATTTACAGGTGATATTTACAGTTCCCAAATCCAGGGAGAATGGAGTTTTTCCTGCCATACTACAAACAGAACGGGCATTCTGCTGCAAGCAAGCTTAGCACTGGGTTACTTACCAAAGGTTTGGTCCACACTATGGGTGGTTTATATTAACAAGGAAGGACGGAAGGATAATGCCATACCCATTGGTTAATGTATGGTTTGTGTCTCCGACGTGAATTCCGAAGTTAAAGCACGAAAGCTGTGATAGATAGAACATATCAGAGTGTACCAGTGTTGGTACAAACAACACCTGTTCAAGATCCATAGATAGACAACACAGCTCACTACCTAGATGTTGAGAAAGAATGGTATTTTCTTTCAACATATCTCTGGCTTTGTGCGCTTTAGCATAATGGAGGTCTAGTTTGGTTTGTGCTGCTTTACTTGTTCCAGTATTTGCTCGAATTTTGCAATCTAACCTATCGCAAGTATGACATGTGTCCATTCTAGGTCTTCGAAACGAAACTTTAGAAAAATCTTTATTGAATACCGCACTATAAAACTTATAAGTTACTGGACTTTCGGGATAAAGATTTTTAAATGCGTTGAAAAGCCTGTTTATGTTTAAATCTGGACTCAGGTACTCCTTTTCGGACTTTGCACGAGTATAATGTCCAACGTCTCTAGGCACCGAGTTTATATGAGCTCTTTTAGCGTTGTGATCATTTTCAGAAAATTTTGATTTTTTATTACATGTTCTCTTATCGCTGTTAAATGTCTGACCTGCTTTCTTTTTAGAAATAAGTCCATCGATTTTTTTTCTCGTCACAGCGAACGTATCCAAACAGTTTTTTTACACACTTATTGCACGAAATTTCCATTTTCTCCCGGGATAGTGTAATTTACAGTTGTTTGACGCTTACTATCTTCAGGATTTTCGTAAGAGCCATGTCGACGTCTGTTAACTGGCACCAGGTGTATATAAGGTTCATTAGATACGAACCCTGAACCTGCGAATTTTGTTTATAAAATTTTTTCGACTCTTACGCCAGGAGTAACCAACACTTTTGCAGGCAAACTGACGTTTGCAAAACACCTACAAAGAAATATTTTTATTTCATAGAGTTTCAAAATCTGCGAAGCTGACTGTTTAAGCTGTTTTTGTTCTTCACCAGAAACGTCCACTACATCTACTCCTACGCGTTTTCTCATTTGAGTTATTCATAATAACTTTAACTTAACAAACATCAACACTAAACTGCATACCGTAGTAAACAACAAAGAAAAAACAAACCAAATGGCGGCTGGCACCACCTTTTTTAGGAAATAAACAAGGTACTTAACGGCAGCGCCATCTTCTTAATAAGTGTATATAGTTTATTATAAATGCTGGCACTTACCGCCTTTGTTGGGACATAAAGGATGTTACATAACATCTTTTTATTGATACAACCGAAAATTTGAAATTTTGGCACTAGCCACCTTTGTTGCTTTCACTCTTCAATTATTAAGAATTATTAATCAGAAGTGTAAGGCAATGCATTTATTTAGTTTATTCTTTTATTTAACTAACTACCATTGATAGCCTTGTATAACATTATAAGTGCGAAAACTAATAAAATACTTTTATGTTCATTTCAGGTATAAAAATAAAAAATTCTTAACAAAAAATTAGAAAATTTACTATTTGAAAACTGATTAAATGAATATGTTTATACTAGAGCGTTCAGTGGATAATTGCTTCTGGGCAATACCATTATAAGATTTACGTTTCTTCCTTAATTACAGACGTGGCTAATGAACTGCTCAATCGATATAATCTATCATCTGGTAACGAATTTAATTCCGACTTAATTTATTCCGCACTTAAAACTGTAGCAGCTATTCAAATCCGGCAACTAGAGAAAAAAGGGTGAGGACGTTTATTGTTGTGACTTTTAATTTAAATAAAGTAAGAAAATCCCTTTTGTTTCGTTAAAAATTTGGTGCTTCAAACTTGTTAATTTATTGGAGGCTTACGCTTTAAGCAGGATGGTTGTTATTAAAAATACTTGATGCCTTAGCACCCTGATTTTTTCTTCACAAACATATCCCTCGTAGTAATGGATTTACTATAATTTTTCTGATAAATCAGTCTTTAACATATGTTAATACAAAATGAAATCATTAAGATTCATTATCTTCTTGAGTACACAATACGCTGCATTAGTGCTGGAAAATTTTTCCTCGTCACTTCGCAACTCGGGATAATTTTTAAAATATTCGTGCTCTCAAAAAAATTTCCGGAAATAATTTAAGCTCTTGTGATAATATAAGTGAAAATTTTTAGAGTAAGTGCCCGAAAATCGGTGAAGTATTGCTGTATTAACTGTTGTCTTAACTGTCAAGAACATTTTATGATTTGTAACCCACAGAACATTAATATAATATGTGTAAACTATAAAACATATTGAGTTCTGTGTATAAATATATCATGAATTATTTTTTTCTTCGACCTCTAGAAAAAGTTTTCGTACAAATTTCCGGATGAAAAATCGACTATTTTTAAAGACAAGTACTTTACATCTGCACGTCCGCAAACTCTTTTCGTCCGCTGTGGTTGCTATGATGTTCGAGAACGGTGATTGGATCATTTACCCAGATCTGTGATAATTACTGTCATTTGCTGTTTTCAAATAAAGTATTTACGAAATTCGCTAGATTTTAATATTCATAATTTCACAAACTAAACTTTCAATATGTATCTTTATTTAATTTTGTAGCATATGATTTAAATAGAGCATGTAACATGATATGTTAACTAAAAACGTAGTATTTTTAAATTAATTATATGGCTAACGCTAACACCATTTATTGTATAGAGTTCTTAACATGTTAATTATTATAAACGATTCCTGTCAGTAATTCCAACTTTATACACGATCTTTAATGTGGCATAGTCCAATACCCTCAAACACGATTGATTCTCTTATTGTCATTGGTGTTATACACAGCATTGGAATATAAAATACCAAAGACATTACAAATTTCAATTTCAAAGACAATCCCAATTTCAAAGACATTACTGAGTTACTACCGAATTACTGCTGATTGGTTCTATATTGGTGGACTGTTCACCAGACCAACCCTTCACTGGACCAGCCCTCTCCTGGATCAACCAATGGATCGCAGATGTAAAAAAAGATAAGTCGACCAACGTAAATAAATGCATTTATAATATTATACAGCTGTCTCGTTTTTCTTTATTTCTTAAACGTAATATCAAAATCATTGTCGTATCGTCAACTGTATTAGAATAAGTAGTTGTAAAGAACTGTTTGCGGATTATTTTTTTGTAACGTATTCTCAACTTCATTTATTTTAGCACCAAGGAAATCTATTTATCTTTTATCTGTTGGTACATTTTCATTTTTTTTACTTCATAGACAGTTTTTTCTGACATCTTTATGTCATCTAATAATACTTATTTAAATAACTCAGCTTAAAACAACTCTCTTCAGTAGAATCATAAAAAATAAAAAGATTTCAGTGGCGCCCTTATAATTTCTTAAAGAAACAAATATTGTACTATAGTCAGAGCTAATGAACTTACTCACCCCTAGCCGAGGTATTTAACTATCATAATTTTTGCTGTGATAAACATTTATAAATTTTGTTAATTATTGAAATATCTTTTACAACTAATTAAAGACGAAATTAAGATTAATGGTTGTTGTATTGTAAATTACATTTTTTCTTTTGGTATATTGTTATTTTTTTAAAAGTTAACTAAATATTTTTATAAATTCACTCTCAACATTTAAATCATATCACAAATTGACGCCCAACGTTATAATATGGTTACAAGCAATTTTACACTTTAATTAGAATTTTTTATAAATTTATATAATTTATGATCGAGTCTTCAGTTGGGAGTGTGGGACGTAGTCGGGGTCAGCAAACAGGTGTGTTCTTAATTTCATAAAAGTAGGAAGAGGACGACGAAAAAATGTAATATGCACCTTTGCGAAAAACTGTCTTTGGTCTCGTCTCGGCTCATGCTCGACTATAATAGACAGTTTATCATCATTGGTACATAAAAAACTATTTAAAAAGTCTCAGATCGAACAAAAGAAAATAAAATAATGTATTAATACAGAAAGATTATCACAAAAGTATTTTAATTTGCCTAAGTAAACGTAAAAGAAGTACCCTAAACCGTCTAACACAGAGTTTATATCAATATTACTATAAAATTTTTTACTTATAATATCATTAGAGCTTTTAATTATTTCCGGAAATTTTTTTGAGGACACGAATATTTTGAAAATTATCCAGAGTGGCACACTGAAAGAAGAAGAATTTGGAATGGTTTTTGGTGAGGTGAGGTTTTTAAAAGTTGTGGTTGTGTTTATCTCTTATTTTTATTTTTGGTCTATTTCAAAAAATTCCCTGATATTTGTTTGATAATTCTGAGAAACTTTTACATAGTTTCTGAGTTGTCTTGCAAATAATACAGATGTTTTTAAAATTATTTATGAAACACTGGACTGTGACAGGTCTCGAATGTGAAAAAGCCAAATGGAATACACTTATTATTTCGTTCACTGTACATATTTATAGAAAATCCCGAAACGCGTCAAATTTTAATTATAAATTGACATTCTTTAAAATGCAAATTTGATCCCTACCTTCAACCCCCTTTGAGTGACAGTTACAATCTCCAATTTGTTAAATGGGAAGTATGGGCTTGTGATATATCGTTTGGAAGGTCTCTTTATTCGTTATCCAAAAATGTTTCAGTTTTTAAATTTATTAACATAAAAATAATAAAATATCTAATGTGTACCTAGTATTTAATTGTTCATAACGTAAAAAAATATGAATATCAATGAAATGCTCTTAAATAAAAATGTCTTTTAACGTTAAATAACATATTAGCAAGTGTCCAATGGGATAAAATCAGGAGATCTTGCTGGCCATTCTATTAATACTCGCCTCCCTATCTAGCGATTTGGAAATGTTAGGTTAACCCTTTAACGGCTGGCGTTACCATACGGTTACGCTCACATGGTAATACCTCAAGCGCCGCCATATATTTTTGAGGCTATAAATTTGAACTCTGTGAGTTGGGATCCTTAATACATAGGTATATTTATTCGTTAGTAGTTATTCGACGTTCATATAGGGCTTGTTGTGTGTATTGAGCGATCGTTAAAAACGACTCTTTTGCAAGTCATGGATTATCATGACCTTCGATTACAGTAAGTAAATTTCAAACTCCTTCGTTAACTTTTATTTATTTATAATACGTACAAATTATAGGTAAAATGTACTTTATAGGATGGCCAATAATAATTTGTGCTAGTTTATTTTCAAATAATTAGTTAGGTTCGTTTTCTTCCCTGTTACCATATTATGGTAACGCTAGCTGTTTATGGAAGTCAATGAAAATATTATGTGATTTTTTTCCAGGAGAGCTTCTTCCTCTGCAGAGGAAGAAGCTCTGCAGTTCACGTATGAAGATGACTTAAATGTTCAAGATATATTTATAGAACCTCCGGAGGCAAATGAAATTAATTGTACTAACCCTTATTATGTGAAAGTCCATCTTATTAAGAACAATAAATAACTAAACGGTTGAATTAAACTTTATTCGCAAATACGTTTTTAAATGCAAACGTTTTGTCTGATGAAGATTTAGGCGACGAAGATGAGGGGTTTATCGATAATCTAAGTGGTCAACAATTATCAGCTGGAGCAGAACTAAGATTGAACCAGGCTACAAATGAAGAGCTAAACGAGCCTGTCGATAATAATGAAGGGCCGTATATCAGACCAGGACAGGAAAAAATAACTTGGATAAACGAGGGCGATTTAATTTCAAATAAAAAACTTTTCCCGAACATGATTAAATTAAAGGAACCCAACACTTTACTATTAAAGGTTATAAAATCAAAATACTCACTGTATATTTTACATAATATTTGCCATGTAGTGGGTAGCAGAGATTATTAGTGTAAAACATTCGGCCAACGTTTTGTTAGTCTTGGTCTTGGTCAAACGAAAATATTGTCTAAATTTTTCATCATTTGTTTGAAGGTGACAACATATTAAGATTTCATAGACGCCTTCAGTTTTCCGTTTCTTAAAAATTTTACTTTCTTCCGACCTTTTCGTTTCTTCTTCCGATGAAGACTTGTCTTCCAAAAATATTATCATTGGCAAGTCCAACTCATCCATTTTTGTGCTTTTAATACAGAAACACTCTAATTATTGTAAAATAATGAAACTAAACACAAGATATGTAACAAACTATAAACTCACAAAACAAAAGCAAATACAAAAATGTATTGAGGGGGTCAATAACGTTAAACTCTTACTTTACATCTGTGCTCACCGATAGCGGCAGTCTTGAACGGTCGTCAAATTACGGCCGCTTTATTGCGGCACCGCTATCCTAGGAAACCAAAGCTTTAGAGTTTAAAATAATCCACGGCTGCTTTATTTTTCAGTTTATATGTTTAAAAGACGCAAGACCGCAAGACTCTTGCAAGCTTGGTCTTGGTCTTGCGTATATCTTGCAATGCTAAGTCTTGGTCTTGCATAAGTCTTGCACTGCTCGGTATTGGTCTTGTTCTTGCAGTCTGAAGTTGATCTTGGTCTTGGTCTTGGTCTTGCATTTTCTGCAAGACCAAGACCAAGACCGCAAGACCAAGATTAGTCTCGCTCATCACTAGCGCCTTGAAGCGCCTTACCAACTTACTTCGGAACGTCAATAAACGCCATACGTAAAGTTGGTGATGTGTTGAATCTATGCACCATATGAAAAATATCTGTAGTTTTGTCGATTCACTGTTCCATGTAAATCAATTTTGCTTCATCCAGAAACAGTATTTGAGGATTGAAGCGGAGATTTTGATTGCATAATTCTTGCATTATTCAAAAAACTGCATTTTTTAATGGGCTATCCTCATTGATCTCTTGGACATGAACTGTCAGGTTATAAGTCTTCTGTAGTTTCCCTATAACACAACAAATGGCTGACAGTAAGGGAACAATACAGCCACAGTTCTGTACCCGAATCCCCACGATGTCCAGCAAGCCACGAAATTTAAGCCTGTTGCCTGCGAATTCTTCCAACAGACCTCGCTACCTCAAAAAGATACTCTTCTGTTGCATCGAGACATTATCTTCCACTCACAACCCCTCAAAATTCATCCAGGACAATACGACACCCACTCAATAAACAACGCCACCCCAGCCCTGTAGAGGATCGTAAATCTGTGCACAATAATCTTTCTTCAATCTTTTTGTTAGTAAAAAAAATCAAATCTCGTTAGTTGTATATTAACATTAATTTTATACGGATGATATTTTTCTATTCTTAGTACATGTCAAAAAGAACTATAGAAATTATATTTATTAGTTATTTGTTTATTGCCCTAACTACAATAGAGTTCCACAAAGTAAGGGTTGCTAAAATTATTTTTTTTAGATATATTTTGCTTAACAACAGCGCTTCCTCGCACAACAATAGGAATTTAAATTAATTTGACTTTAGATGAAAAATATTTTTATTTTTTAAATATTTTCTTGCTGCTATTTGCTATTTATATTATGTTTATGCTTATTATGCTGATAAAAAAACAGGAATACAACAGGCAATTAGTATTTTGTATTTTAAAGAAATGTACAATTTAAATTTTTTGTCGGTACTTGAAAGGACGTGTTATAATCTACATTTGATATATTGGAGGACATAAAGAGTATTCATTCTATAAGGAAAAAGAAAATGAGAAATTCGGTGTATTCTATGTTGCGGTCCGCAAATATAAACAGGCAATTGTCTGAAATGAAGCAATCAGTGGCCCAGCTAGCGATAAGAGCACCGCATAATGACACGCCAGGGAAACATTAACAGACTCCTCGTCAGATTACTTGCACATTTCGATAGCGAGAGAGGGCGAACGCACGCCGCTACTGATGAGTGTAACTAGTTCATATACAAAAAGGGCTTTTTCCTGAATGCTTACCTAAAAGAAATAAATTACTTTTGTGGTTTGGAAAGAAGAAAAAAACAGTCCTCTGTTCCAGAATTAATTGTTGGCTATTTATTTGGTAATTAGGTAAAATATACTAAACAATTTAGGTATACTTAAAGTCCATTACGTATATGCAGACATTATGTTAATAGGTATTTTAGAATTAAAAAATAAGGATATGTCTTGCACTGTAATCTTGTTGATTAATACTGGTCCTAGGACTGGTTACATAAACGCTTGTCAAACTTACAATGTGTTATACCATATTCCAAACAATATGGTATAACAGCAAAGTGAATTCATTATAAATGCAAATCCTTCAAAGCCCAAGAGAGGGTAGTTCATGAAAAATAACTAAAAGTAGTATACATTTCTATTAAAACATAGTCATAGTTGTTATTTTTCAAAGAATCCAACTAACCCCTAAATAATATTGTCACAACAGGTAGCTGAATAGATCCCATGACCGTAGAACCGAAGTTTTTTTAAAGCATAATTCAAATTAAAATAAAAAGTAAAATAAAAATATTGCTACATATTAAAAAGTAAGAATTAAATATAAATTAATGCAAAAAGCACTTACTCCTTTAATTGTCGGGTAGGAATTCCAATGGGTTCGAACAGTTCTTCAATATTGTTATCAACACTCCACAATCGTTCTTCTTCCTTCTTCACATGGTTTATTGCATTAGTCCAATTTTCCCGTGTTGTTTCCAAAAGAATTTATTAAAAGTTGTCTAACGTCATTAAATTTAAAAGTTGTATTGTTCCTTGCCACCTCACCTTTTACCTGTGCCCATATTAATTCTATAGGGTTTAATTAACAGTGATAAGCTAATACAGTTACTCCTTTTTCCTTCGCTATTTAGTCAACTACATATCCTTTATATTGTAATTTGTGGCGATTTGCAATTTGCAGTAATTCCGTTTTCAGCATGGTGTTGTCAAAAGAAATCTTCTTGCTCTAGAGCCACTCTTTAATATCTTCTTTTTTTCATGACGTCGTTGGTAAGTTTTCTACCAGTTTTAAATTATAACTGGTATTATCTAAGACAACCACTGCGGCACTTGGCAAAAAGTCCAATAGCTGGGAAAATATTCTTCAAAAACATCAGAGGTAATATCCTCGTGGTAATCTTTGGTTGACTTTGATACAAAATTTAATAACCCATTTTCTACAAAACCATATTCACTGCCAATGTGTGCGATTATTAGTCTGCGACCTTTTAATCCCGTTGAATATCCCTCCAAAAATGCCTGACGAGAATTTGAAATATTGTTGTCCAGCCATGCTTTAGAAACAGTTTCTCCTATATTCAACCATGTTTTTTCCAAATAAAAGATAGTTCTTCCCTCGCTCCGAAACTTTTTAATACTTTTTAAGTATCGTGTTCTCCAGCAAATAATTTCTTTTGTCTCATTAAAAAATTTTTACGATTAAATGACTTTTCTTAACTGCCAACTCCAAACAAATAAACTATAACTCTATGTTAAAGGTTACATTCCCCCGAGACATTCGCCTATTTGAAACAATAATTTGTTTAGTCGAAAATAGTTATAAAAATTGATTCTTAGGATACATTGTCAGATTTCTTAGAGCAAATAAGTAAACTAAACTTTGGAAAAACGAAAATTGTAGATGTTTTGAAATTTAAAAGGACTACTGTTTTGTCACTGAATAAACTAGATCCTTAACATGATATTTAAAAAAATATTTTAAATTTTTTCCAGATTACCATTAAAATAAGAGATTTTAATATTTACTAAATACATAATTTGAATAGCGAAAACAAACCACTTTCATTTCTATTTTTAATACCCTATGTATTTATTCTATTAGTTTATATTTTTTATTCATTTTAAAATCACATGTTACCATCAAAACAAGAGAATCATTTATTATTTATAGATTTTGATATTAAAAGTGGACTCATTTATATATTGCTATGATTTATTTTTAATTGTTGATATTTATTTTAGTTATTTTATGTTACTTGTGTTTTAGTTTTAATGTTTTTATTTATTGATTTATTAATTAAATGATATCTTTGATTAATTTATCTTTTATTTCTTAGTTTGAATTTAAAAGCGCCCTAACAAAGTTAAAATATGCTTGCTCGACTCTTTATCTTGGATAGGATTCTGGTGAAAATTAATGAACTACTCTGAAAAATATCTGATTATAATTAAGGAATTAATTTAATACCTTTAGTGAAATATTTATTAAATGCTAACATTCGTCCATGCTTTAATTTAACACGTCATGCGCAAACACAAAAGAATGTTTTAATAAACGTACCTCGAATAACTGACTTTTCACTGGTTATGTTCTCGGCGTTGCTATTCTCCGTTAGTTAGGCAAGCAAATCCACTTAGTCGTATGGTTAAGGTAGAAAAAATGTCTACCAGGATAAGAAATCTTGTTAATCTTACCAATATTAAGTTTGATATTGATGGATCATATTATTCAGTAATTACCTTAATTATACTTAGTTACTTTTTTTCTAATATTTTTCTTAAACAATTTACTTAAATTCAATTTTTGTTAAATGTGGGGTTATGTTACCATACCACTTTCTGACTTCAATACATCAGGTTCAAGTTTATCTGCCATCAAGAGGCATAAGAGAGCGGCATAAGATAGTGATAATAAAAATTCACGGCCTTTTATACCTTTTTTCTAACTATGACATTAATGACATTAAATTAGCAATCAATTGTTTCAATTTGCAAAATTTAACCTAAATTTATATAAAATAATAAAAAAATTTTTTTTACATATTTGAATGTTTCTTTGATAATAATATATAGAAAATTTGCATTCTTAAATTTATGAAATAGCTATTTAAATCACTTTTGTCAGTTTTTCCATATAAAATTGATGTTTGAAATCTGCTAATCAGGAGCAGTTACTACTCCCGAAATTTATATGACTTTGAGCAAATAACTTGAAATGGATATTAATTTGTGTATAAATCTCTTAAAATAGTTCTATTACAATTTTTGAATACTGATTTGATTTAAAAGAATGTAAATTAGACTTGTTATTTTAATTTATAATATGAATTTGACAGCTACTATTGTATTTTTAGATTGGTTAATTTTATGAAATTTTCTAATATTATCAGAGATTAACGAGCTTATAACTAAAATACAAACTTGGATTACTATTCTACATACATTTCTTATAACTAAATCGCTTAACATTAAATTTTATCAACTGATGTTGAAACAGTTTTTAAAGGTGTAACTATGTGAATTTTTTGTAATAATGTAGGGCGATACTGTCTACCACTGTAACATTTATAGTTAAAACACCGATTTCACCATTGTCTGATACTATTTATTAGCTCAGTTTATATGTTTTTTCAAGTATTTCTCATTTTATGAGGTTTTGTTATCGAAGCACTGCAAGATATCTTCATGCAAAGTAAGTACTTCTACCTTATATCTAACATTTAAACACTTAACAACCCATATTACATAACTGTTTATTAAAATATGTATTAAATTAATAGTTTTAATTAGTTTATTTTGGTTTTAGATTCTAGCTTTCACTTCCAGAGAAAACTATTTGAATTAGGACTTGGTTGATTGTTATGAAATTGTATTACTGAATTCTATCCAAGATATAGTCGTTAAATGAATTCTTCCTCTAAGTGAATGTTTAACATTTAAGATTACTATGGCAAATATTTTAAATGAAATAAAGAAAATTGGCTGATATATTCATGATAGTTATTCTAATATCCTTTTATCTTTATAATTTGGTAAGTTATAGATTGAGATTACCTAACTTAATTCTAAAATTATTATTCTAATTCAGCTATCGCTAGATAAACTCTTGTATCTAATTTGTTTCGTTACAATGTATTAGGGCCGTTTTTATTTATATTAAATAAACTAAAATCTAACTATTGGGTCTCAGGAAAGCCGACAACACCGCACCTGAAATAGTGGCGCACGCGCATCAGGAGGGTGACCTAAAATACAGCTTTACCGTTAAAATTTCTATCATTGCACATACACTTGTAAAAAGTTAACATAATGTTAGCTAACATAGATCTAACAAAATTTTATGCAACCAGTCCATTATATAATATACTGGAATTATCATTATTACTCTTAAATAAATGTTTATTTTTTATTTATTTCATTAAAAAATAAGGAAAATCTTAAGAATTTACTTTATTTGAAAAAAGTAATTGAAACATTAAGGCTATTAGTATACTTCCCCGTGATACAAAAGTATCGAGTTAAAAGAGAGTAAAAAGTTTATCAGGCAGTGGCATTTACTTTAATGTCGAAATCGTGGAGGTGAAACGACAAAATAACAAATATGTAATATGCACTGGGTATGCTGAGCTTTAATAACCATTATCTCATAACAACGGCATTTAGCCTGTGAATTATTGAACAGTAGATGGCACACATGCCGTTCCGATACAACCCCTTCATTAAACTGGATGCCATTATTATTTATCTGGCCATTACGGTCTTTTATGGCCTTTTTAACACCTATATGGCTATCACATGATTGAATTGGACACAATTTTTTGTTTTGTTAACTTCGTTTCCATTGGTAATTATAACCTCGAACGTTCTAAGCAATTAAAATATGTGCTTGTCGATTGCAAAATTAGAATTTTTTGAAATTTGTTGTTAGATTTTTGAATATTGTTACACCCAACTACTTTGGAATGGTGGCTTTACTCTAACCGGGTGATATGTTGTAAATGTTCGTTGTATTATTGTTTACTTTAATTCAAAATTACACTGGAAAATTTATGGACCTGGCATGTTTAAAACACCACTGCAAAATATTTATAACTATTCTCTTAATAGATAATGTACGATGTGCAAGTTCATTGAATTTGAATCCCTTTTCTCAGGGTTAAGTGATTATAATAACATATAATCTCTGGAACTTGAAGTTAATCCTATTTTAAGAAATTAAACTGAAACGATGAACCCAAAATGCTGATTCACTAAAATTATTGTTACTCCTTTTTTAAGAAACCTTAGTTTTTCATAATAACTCTTAAATTCACTATGTACCTGCTTCAATCTAGTGTGTATGTCCCCTTGCGCGTGCGTAAGCTACAAGTGTGGTCCAAGAGCACATGTTTTTGTTGTTTATATCGTGAAATTTGTGGGTGGCATTAAGTTATTTCTAATTATATGCTCAACATCATAGAACATCACGGTGCCGACAATATTTATTTCTCTCTCGTGTTCCAGAGCTTTTATTCATACAGAATATGCTTGACAAATCTCTAAAACACATTTTTCTGTTTCACTACATACACACAAAATATGCATAGAAGCAACTGATGCTCTCAGCGAGAGAGCAAACGATACATTCAGGGCCGGTTGCATAGACTCTTGTCAAAGCTCTGTTACTTAACACAGTGTGTTAGGTTGGTAAAGGTTACATCCCCTGAAGCGCAAGCGCCTATTTGAATTTTTAAGAATAATTTGATTAGTCGACGATGTAAAAATTGATTCATAGGCTATGTTGTCGCATTTCTTAAAGTGAATAAGTAGACTAGACTTTGGAAAGGTGGAAATGAGACGTTTTTAATTATTTTAACGGTTTATTGGTTTTGATCTTATAAGTAATTGACAGTTAGTTCATCAAAATTACAGATTAACATGAAAACAAGAGTTGTTAATATCTACTAAATATATAATTCGAATAAAAAACCTTTTTGATTTCTATTTTTAATACTATTTTTGAATTTCCTATCCATTTATTCTAGTAATTTATGTTTTATTGGAAACCATATTAAAAAATTAAAATAACATATTAATATCAAAACTGGAGAACCTATTATTTATATACTTTGGCATTAAAAATCCATTTATTTATAAATATTAAGGTTCGTTTTATTATAATCAAATTAGATAAACTAAAATCTAACTATTCGGTTTAAGGAATTAATTATTTATTACTGCCACAGTTAACATTTAGACGGTGAATGAATTTGTTTCACATTTCAATAAATGTTCTAATAAGTATGTCAATATAAAACTGTCGATATAAAATATTTAAGCTAAAATTTCCAAAAATAAGTGAAGGGACTATTAAGGGCCGTATTCATAGTCAATACTTAAGACTTCCTCATGCCTTAAGCTTTCCCTATGCACTATTTTGTGTTTCATAGTTCTATAAAGACGACTTGAGGTACCCTTAAGAGTAAGGAAGGTACCTTAAGTCTACCTTGACTGAGTTTTGACGTGTTGAGGTTAGATTTTTAATATTAAAACGGTAGTTATTGTGTTTTGTGATCGCTAGTTGTTGGAGATTTTTGTAATGGACTACGAAGATTTCATAGAAATTGTTGGTGCTGAAGAAAAAGCAGTAAGAATTCTTAAAAGATATATAAGAGAAAATAACCAACAAATTAGATGTCATTGTCATTTCATAACATCGTTCAAGCCTTGTCTAAGGTTCAAGCCTTAGACAAGCCTAATCTTAAGATTCAAGCTATGTCGAAAGTTGACATAAAACTGACAGAAAATGCGACATTGCCAAATGTAAGGCTCTCTTACGGAAGGAAGGTAAATAAACACACTATGAAACAGAAATTTCGAGGAAGACTTAAGGTCACCTTACCTGAGATACTCTTGAGTGTACCTTCAAGCGTCGCCTATGAATACGGTCCTAAGACATTCTTCTAAGCACTTAACTGGTAAAGGTTTCTTAATTTATAGAAATTTATTGCCCTGACTCTTACTTTGTAAAAGTTCATTTTAAGAACATTAAAAAAAGAACTTTGTTATAAAACTTTCACTATTTATACAAAAAGCTTAATTTTTTTGTTAATAACAGTTTTTTCAATAAAGTTTTAAATTGTTATATTTATTGATGATTTCATTACACTTCTTCGTTTACAAGTAGTACTGTTTTTAGAATTGTTTTTAATTGTGATGTTTTAATTGTATTGTCCAGAAATGATTGCGAAGTGTTTTTATTCTTAACAATGTTAGTTTTATATAGCAGCTTACTCAAAATTCCGTTAAGTAAGTCCTTTTTTAACTTATTTTATTATTATTTATTAACACATTCTATTACTAATGTTCATTTTTGATTCTTAATATCCTGAAGAAGAAATTATAATAACGAAACCTCGATAATTGACAAATAGTTTTACTTACCTTTGGCCGGTATCCTGAGTACATCTCCGGATCTGGTGCCTGTTTCTTTCCGGGTTTTTATTAGATCAAAAACATTTTTGCATTATTTATATGTATATTGAGATGAATAACTAAGCTTCAGTAAAATTAAAATGTAAAACTTACCTCAATATGTAAATATAAAAAGGATATCAGAATAATTTTCATTAAAATATCAGCTACTTTTCTTTATTTCATTTAAGATATTCAGTATAATAATCTCAAAGGTGAAACATTCAAAAAGATGGAGAATGTATTTGACAACTTTATCTTAGATCCTGTAGTATTATTCAATAACAATCAAACAATTTACAAGTCATATAACAAGTCCCAAAATCTTGTAACAAGTTACAATTCACATAGTTTTCTCTTGAAATTAAAGAATCTAAAACAAAAATAATATAATTAAAACTGTTAATATAATTCATATGTTTAACAAACAACTGTGTAATTTAAGTAATTAAATGCTTAAATATTATTTATAAGGTGGAGGTACTTACATGGTGTGACAGATAGACACTTGGTATTTTTCAATAACAGATATGTATTCAGACAAAATATCACAACCTGAGATATACCTAAAAAAACATAAAAAGTGTATTAATAAATGTTATCGGACAAAGGTGAAATCAGTGTATAAACTATGAAAGTTACAGTGATAGACAGAGTAACATGATTTAATGATAAAAAAACTCATATAGTGAAAGCTTAAAAGACTATTTCAACCACAATTGATAAAGGTTGATATAAGACAATTTAGTTAGGAAAAATGTATGTAAATTAGTAAATTAAGTTTGTATAATATTTATAAGATGTTACTCTTTGATAATATCAAGAGATTTCAGTTAAATAAGTACTTATAAAAGTTAATAACTAGTTCATATAATAGATTAAATTAAAAGCTTAATTTTTATTTCTTTTAAGTCAAATTAGTATTTAAAAGTTATAATAGGACTATTTTAAGAGATTTATGCATAGATTTAGGTTCGTTTTATGTTATTAGCTCAAATTTATAAAAATTTCAAAGTAATTGACATACAAGAGTAGCACATTTCAAACTCCAATTTTATGGGTAAAAACTTAACAAAAACAGCTTTTTAATGAATGTAAGAATACAGTTTTTCTTTATATTATCAAAGAAATAGTCAAACATGTAAAAAGATTTTATCATTTTTCTTAAATTTAGGTTAAAGTTTAAACAATTGAATTCATAATTATATGTCATTATTTTCATAATTGGGAAAAAGGTATAAAAGGACCAGGAAAATGAATTTTCCCTCTCTTGTTTCTCGCTGATTCGTGCTGACTACGTCGATTGGTAATTAATTAGCACCATAAAATTATTATTAATAAAAATAAAAAAATTTGGAAAATCAAAGTATTCAACAAAAATATTATCTATAAAGTATTTTAACAGTATAAAAGTACTTACCAATAAACTCAATTCATCGGGTTTTAAATTGAATAAATTAATAATTTCACTAAGCTAGTAAAATTCTTATAGTGCGTTCAACAATAAAAATAATTAATTATAATACCATTAATAAATTCAAACATATCAATATAATAAAAACAATATAAAACTAAATAATATAATAAACAAAATAAAACAAACCATTACGAATTGAAGTTCTCAACGTGGAACTTGATAAATTAATTAATTAATTAATAAATAAATTAAAACATTACAATATATTTAGCATAATATAAATTATGCATTTATCGTCCAATTTGTTTTTTTCAACCTTAAATTAGAAATAATTTACTCATACAATGAATTGCACTGTAAACAATAAAACTAGAGAAATGGGTTTAAGAATAGTTTTTGTTTTACTTTATTCAAAATACCCCGTCAAGAACAAAAGATTATACGTTTTAAATATCAAGATTAAATTATCATAACTCCGAAAAGTAAACTAAACATCCCGTAGAGAAAGTTTATTAGATATGCAATTGTTATTTGAAGACAAAACAACCATTAACAAAAGAGTCAAGATTATTTATATGAGCTGTATAGCCGTAAGCTACACAGCTACCTAAAAACCAACAAACAAAGACTGCCACGTATTTCTCAGTTTTAACCCTTTAACAATAGAGTAGGTACTTTGCTCTATATACTTTTTGCTCTTGTGAATTATAAATTACATCATTTTATCTTGTTTTTCACTACATTAGGCCAAAGCCAAAAGCCAAAGGAAAAGGAATTTTAAGCAGGTTTGAAAAGATTTATTAAAATTTTAAGTATATGATATAAATTAATTATTTAATGACTTAATGTAAGGTTATAAAGTCCATGATAAAAAAAAATTATGTACACTCAAAAAAGTATGGCATAATATTAAAACTTAATAAAATGTAAAAGTATATACTATTTTTTTAGAATATAAGTGCATAATTTTTCTAGTTGTGTAAGAATATTAAGAATGGTGAATATTCCAAGTTAGAAGCGTTGTTAAAAAAAATCAACCACAGGAACTAAATGTTGACCAATCTTGTACGTAGTACTTTTTTTTATTTTGAAGGTGTATAAGGGAAACAATATAGAATTCGGTGAATATTCATAAACATTTGATCAGGGTTCTAGGACACTATAATAATTACGAAAATGATTTTTTATGAGGAAATAACTAGAAATAGTAAAAATTGCCATACAAAGAAGTTTTTCTTGAAAATGCTTGTAAATATAGTAAATGGGGTTTTTAGACTGGTGCAATTAGTTGTATTATAGGATGTGTAAATCTACTTGAAAAGATATACGGTTAAAATGGGCCCTAAAATACAAAGTAGTCAATTTTGTTGGAGAGTATCTTAAAATTTTTCCTTTTGACTCTATTTTCTTGATCAAAGTATTTAATTTAGTGGTTCTAGACCGTTTGTATCAAAAACAACTTCATTAAGGTTTCTAACAAAATTCCAAAGAAGCAAATTCAATGCTATTCGCTTTGCCATTTTAAGGAAAATAATTTTTTATTGAAAATGTTTGTAAATATGGTAAATGGTTTTTTTTAAGACGCTGAATAGACTGGTGCAATCAGTTGTATTATAGGATGTGTAGAACCCTGGTAAATCTGCATGGGAAAGATATGGGGTTAAAATGGAGCCGTAAAATCAAAAGTAGTGAATTTTGTTGGAAAGTATTTGGAATTTTTAGCAGCATAAAATTGTTTTCCAAATAAATTATTTTTTATAATTACATCACCGGTATGTAGTATATTAATTGCCTTAATGTCGTAGATGCCAAAGAATTATTGTGGCAACAGTAGTATAGTTAAGCCCTTAGAGTAGCGCATAGTAATAAACCTTTATTGAAATATATATGATTGGAAGGTAGGTGTTTCTCTTAGTGTTAGGGTTTGCTTTAATGCTTCCCCATTGCGTTATTTTTGTTTATGTATTTATACTCGTATATATTGATAAATTTGATTATCTTCACTGTAATAAAACTTAAATTTAGATAAAGCGAGACTTTGTTTTATTTTTGGTTTTTTTTGACACGAAATTGTGCTGGCCTTTTGTTAAATTGGTGGTCAGTACAACTACGGGTAGGTGCTTGGGGTCAATTTAACTGGCGCCCGTCTTAGGCCGCACCTGTATTAGATCCGTATTTCTCCCGATCCGATCCGATCCGACGTTGTCCGACCATCGGTATCCGATAACGTCAGACACGAATGCCTACAATGGTCCCGACGTGATCCGTTTAACTGCAGAAGCTGTTGCAGTAAACATAAGTTATTTTGATGATTACCGAATTGTTCAACGGACCCTCCTGCTTGTATTAGTACAACAGTAAAATGCTTAAATATAAAAAAGTGATTAACTACTTATAACTATTTGTCTAAAATGATTTGTTACGTCTATAGGAACTCATTGTAATATTTAATCATTTTAATAATACCTAATTTTTTTTATTTTTTGCTCTTAAATTTATTTAAATTTTATAATTTAGGTACATCACAGCCATTACTTCATCGAGTTTTTACACGTTGAATAATATTGGATTATATTATTATTTATTACCATTATAGCATTTATAATAAATTAGATAAAACTAAAAATAAACATACTTGCTCACTACTATACCTATACCTAATAATTATCAAACGAAGTCTCAAACAAATTATTTGCCTAAAATATCATTCCAATTGATTTCCATAGCTCAAATTTTATATCACGGTTGTGGTAAGCTTTCACCCTCTGGTCCCACGCACGCGTCGGACTAGAAACGTCGGACTGGAAATAAACATAATTGATCGGCCGTCGGATCGGATAGTGTCGGAGGCCGCCGGGACTCGAGAAATCGGGAGCTTCGTTTCAATTGTAGGCACTAACATTAATATCAATATGTTTGTTTTTCTTCCGACGTCGTCCGACTATTGGACAACGTCGAGTCGGATCGGATCGGGAGAAATACGGATCTAATGTAGGTGCGGCCTTAACATCGGTGTACTCTCATTCGAGATCAGACCACTCCCGTCTCCACTTGAGTCTAGCCGCGAGTCCTAAAACATTGGATACAATTGTCTTGTTACACTATGGGGTTTATTGGATTAGGATATAAATTTGTCAAAGCTGGAATGTCGTTTTTTTAAGTAGTTCTAAATAATGATAGCCAATCAAGGTGCTCTCAATGAAAAAGGGACCAATGATATAGTTTCCTTCAATCCTTGTCCAAACATGAACTTTTAGATAGTATTGTGTCACTTTCTCATCCAATGAGAATAGTAGCGATAATAATTTTTGCAGTAAACTTAAAAGTGATAACAGCTTGATATACATAATTAAGAGACCTTTGAAACGTTATATCAGAAGCCTATAAGATATTCAAAATAAGCCATATCCCCACTGGCTGCTATAATATGTAACTATTTGAAAGTACCTCAGTTTTTTGTACTTTGTTAGCTAACAGAAACTGGCAAGGTCACCCTGATGTGGAAGACAAATCTCGGAGGGATAATAGGTGATGAGGAAGCTGATAGACCCGCAAAAGAAGGGGCTAATAAACCTTTACTTGGAATGGAGTTTTTTGTGGTCTCACAAAATGCCGCACCAAAAAGGATCTCCGTTCCTGGGAATAGGATTAGCTACGATCTCACTGGATGAATATGCCAGGACAGAGGCAAGCTAAAAGGTTTGTATATTCATTACCTGAAAGAGCAAAACGCCTTCTTAAAATGAGAAAAATGATATAGAAATGACTGTAGGTCTTCTCACTAGATACTGCCCTTTGAGGTATCGCCCCAAAATAATGGGCAAATCGTAAAGTGAAAACTGTCTTTTCTGCGAAAGCGCTAAACAAAAGGTGAGTACGATTATTCTACAAACGGCTTGAATTCATAGAAGGAGTTGCTCTGACTTCCTATCAAGTTAGCAATATGCCATATAGAATTAGGCTCAACTTCGCTAGAAGTATTGGAGTTCTACAGCCTTACTAATAAACGGAGTATAAATATGTATACCAAGAATAAATATTTTATACCGAGAATAAATTCGGAATAGGCAAAATGTCTACTAATAAATATGGAATAACTTATACTCGGAATAAAAACTCGGTATAAAGTTATACCTACCCTAAGCCTTGTTTAAGTGTAGTATAACCTAAAAAATATGTTTGCGATAAGGTGTAGAAGCTGTTGAGGAGGTTATTAATTTAATAAATATAGATATAAATATGGAGAATACAAGAAAAAGAAAAGTTTTTAAAGAAAGAATATACCAATTTACAATATAAGTACTCTAATAAAGAGATTGTTAATTTATGTTTTGCTAGAAATAAGTAAAAAGTGATCAGTTAAAGACATTGTTATAATAAAACCTGCAAGGTAAGGTAAATTTCGACCAATTCTACAAAGAGCTTTTCTCAAACAAAATTTTATAAATTATAAAGCGAAAAAATCTAAAATAATACATAATCATTCGTGGTGTAATGTTTTACGCACTCGCCTCTCACGCAGCTGCTGCGGGTTCGATTCCCGACGACAACAAACTATTTTATATTTTTTTAATAGTAATACTGTCATACTTCATTTAATTTTACAGTGTTCCATGTACTTGTGTCGACTTTTGCTACGTTGCCAAATCATTATTTTGGAATAAAGAGGGAATAGTTATACCGAATTTATTCCGAGTTTATTAGTGAACAATTTATACAAAGCTTATACTTAGAATAACTATTCTAAGTTTAAATAAGGAATAACCTAAGAATTAGAGATTTTTATTAGTAACAGTGCTAGAGTTTTAGTAAATTAAGGTAGGTACAAAGGTCGAAGTGCAGAGAAGCCTATGTAGCTTATACAATCTAAAATAATTAAAACAATTTAATCTAACAGAAACAAAGAATTCATTAGATTCAGCTTTATCACAATTTATTATTATATTGCTATACAATACAACGATGTAACTGAAAACCAAATTTCGAAGAAGCCTTTTAAACTCTTCCAACTAAAAAAGAGCAAATATGTATGTGCTCACATCTATTAATTGATTAGGAAAGAATCAAGTGCTACAAAGAATAAAGGTACAGTAGTGTTGTAGTAAAATATATTGTTTACAAAAAGCTTATTATACAACACAATGACACAATCTACAAATTAAATTTACCAACATTGAATGCATTCGTGACTACACATGAAATTCGCACTATTAAATAAAATCCCGGTGTTGATTTGTCATAGGTATGCATGACGCGTATTTAAAACGGTCGAAATAATTAACGACCTTTGATGTACAATAATATTGCTGGGTTCTGTTAAAGTTGGAAGTGTAAAATTTCTATTCTAGGTTACTTTTTTAAATATAAAGACTTAAATTCTGCTGCTTTGGCATTTTTATTATATTTTTTAATAACTCATCATGCCACTTCTGTGTGCTAAATATTAAGAATTTTAATATGTATTCAAATGTAATTTATCATATTAAATATTACTTTGTAATATAAAATTAGTTAATTTGGAGTTGGACGCCAATTTCTAATACAAAAATTTAATTTGTAAAATAAAATATTTTTTTCACCTTCATTTTTATACCTAACTTTATTGACTTTTGTCAATACCTTTTAATCAAGGTAGAAAAGACATGGACCACTTGATTAGCACTAAATCTTAATCCATTTGACAGAATGTGAGGTTAACTGGAGCAAATATAAAAAAAAAAAGGTTTTTACTACTCATTTAATCCAAGACCTATTAGAGGAGAAGCAAAGTTCCATTCATAAAACTCTCTTTGCTTTGTCGCAATGATTACAAGAGAGTGTCTATAAGTATGACAAAGAATACCAATCAATTCTCTTTGTTCCGTCCTCGTACTGGCAAGGTACTTAGCTACAAACAAAGAAAATGTAACCTCAACATGTCAATCTGATGATGCTAGTTTTTAGCGAAACAGCTGTCATCGAGTTTAAAAAGCAAATTTTTTGGAAGTGGAAGTTTTTTTAAAAAGTTCTATTTTTAATGTTCTTAATAAGATGGACTTCCACAAAGTAAGGGTTAGTACAATAAATTTATTGTATTTTAAATTTTAATTTTTAAACTCTTTATTGAACCAAAAGAAAAAGATTAAAAAAATATACTCCTTTATTTCTCGATTGGATTACATTTGATTTAGAGAATAGTTGAGGGGTATGCAGGGTGTTTCATAAAAGGTGAAGTAGTTTTAAACATAACTTTATTAAGGTTAGACTTAACAATCATTCAATTTTGCACCAAAAAAGTAATCTTGGTAAAAATGAGCAAATCCAATGGTATTATTTTAATTTAGTACCTCAGGACGAGCCAAATAATCGACGAATTTGGGCTTCAAGGTTGTACAAACTTTTTTCTTATCACTTATAAACAACTAAAAAACTTCAAGTATACAACTACGTTCAGGATAATAGAAACTTGTTTTTTAAAAAAATATATTTTCACTGAATTAATACATTTATTTATTTAAACAGAATTACAATGAAATTTAAAATCAAAACTTTAACTTCAGAACTAAAACTTGTAAATAAAAGTGAGAACTAAAACTGAAAGGCACAGACAATATTCTTACCTTTATGCAATAAGTACGTAATATTGACCAAAAGATTAATAAAGGTTAAGAAATAAAAATATTAGCTTGCAATTAAAATGGGTATTTATATAAATACATACGAACACTTTTAGATTTGCCAAAATACTGTCAACTCTGTCAATGGTCAAAAAACACTGGGCTACAATTTTCTCATTCCAAATCTAAAGTGATGAAATTCAGCAGGAAACCTTCTTAGACCCGAAAATCACACTTAATGACCATACTCTTGCTCTAGTTAGTTACCATAAGATCCTGGAAAGAGCACATCATTAGTGTCAAAAAACTGTTTAAATAGGCTTAATATTTTAAAAGCATTATCCCATCATCAATGGGAAGCCGATGAAGAATCTCTTCTAAGTGTATACAGCTCACTTATCCGATCTATACTAGATTATGGCTGTATCATTTATATGTCAGCTTCCAAGACTAACCTAAACATTCTCAATATATTATATAATACAGCACAAAGAATATGTTTGGGTGCATTCAGATCCAGCCCTTCAGAAAGTTTATAGTGTGAGGCTAACGAGCTACCTCTTCAGCTGAGGCGCCAGCAACTATTACTAACTTACTTCACCCGAATTTCCTCTAATCCCGAAAACCCAGTATATTCATTAACACAAACATCTCACCTTACCACCATTACTCCTAGAGCACAATCTATCCCACAACTTCTCACACCGCTACTTCCTGGATGCGATCTCATGGCAACGACCCCACCTGTAAATTCTCCTGTTCCTCCTTGGAAGGTAATATTGCCAAAAGTCAACCTCTCACTAAACGTGCACGAAACCTCTAGTGTTTTTTAAGGAAGTCCTTCTTGTCTATCATCAATACTTTTAATTTTGACAGTTATTTATACTGACGTCTCTAAAAGTGATCATGGTGTAGGTTGCTCTGCAACCATTACAGATTCAATCTCTCTATGCACCTTCTTTCACCCCACTCCAGTGTGCAAACAGGGGAACTTTTTGCCATCTACCAAGCCTTTAAATCTATAAGCCCAAAAAATAAAAATGTAGCAATATATTCTGATTCTCTCGTATCCATTCATTCAATTCCAGCATCCCCTGGCGCAAAAAATTCAAGAGTTCCACAACCATATTGCATCACTAGGAAAATCGGTATCGCTGATTTGGACCCCTTCTCATATTGGCATCCAGGGGAACGAGATGGTTGACCGTTTAGCAAAGGAAGCATCACAACCATGCTTAGCTTTCAATAAAATTCAGTTAGCCAAAAACCTAAAGACCTATTTCAAGTGCTTCATCTACAACTCATGGCAACAACGTTGGACCAGTTGCATTTCCTATTTAAGGGAAATCGACCCACCATAGATCCTGTGTACTTGCCACGGATGACCAGAAAAGATAAAATTAAAATAAGACGGCTACGAATAGGTCATACTAATTTAACGCACAAACACCTTATGACCGTGGAAGATCCCACATTGTGCTGGTGTTGCTGTAGTGCCCTTAGTGTAAAACATGTCTTAATCGAATGTCCTACTATATCTTCTTGAGAGGTTATCACATAAATTGCAAAATGAATTACCAGGCATTCTCAACACGACAGACCACTATGACTTATGAGAGTATTATGGTTTACCTACGGGACACTAGTTTATATAATAGACTGTAAACATTTTTATTTTGCATATTTTATTAATGTTGTCTATTTATTTTTAGTACCTTATTTAGTTCATTCAAAGTATTTGTGTCAATGACCTTAGAAGTCAAGACTAAATAGACTAAATAAAAAAACAGATTTGAAAAAAATCGAGATTGTCAACTAACGGAATAATTACCATACCTGATATTGAATTTGATATTGAAAACGTCATAGCTACGCTACTGGATTAAATTATGGTAAACAAATACATATTTTAATTTATTTATAATAAGAAACATTGGGGCCTAAATAGTCCTATTTTTTGAACTCTTGACAATGACGAACCAGTCAAGCCATGCGGCACTGTCGCTTATTGAGCAACTCATTTTATGATCTAACCGAATGAAATAGTGCAGTTGTTAAACATTCCATAAAATGAGTTGTATAATCTAGGTGGTTATAATTCATAAAATATTAAGAGATAGAATTATGGTCACAATATTATTGCAAATGTATTCAACAAATACTATGATTCAATAACATAAATCTCTTACATTATATGGAGAGCAGGCAACATCACAGCAAAAATTCCAGTCGGCCAGATCATGTCGACCAGAAATAGGTAATGTTTGAGTGAGTAAAAAAATAAATAGTTCCGTCTCCTCTGCATGCATAGACCAGTCCAATAGTTAGTACGGATCTGGTCTCGGAACTTTCAAATTACAAATCTTAATAATTCAAAAAATTATAAAATTTTCCCACGGCATTACTTTATAGGTTCTTAATTTGGAATTTTAATATCTGCCTACTTTAGATTTCCTTTTAGTATTTCGGTGGTTCCCGTTTTGATTTCAATATTCCGTAGAACGTAAAAGCCATTTTTAAACACCCTAACAGGATTATGTGTTCTGTTAGTAGTTTATAATAGAAGCATTAAGAAGTTGGACGCCATAATCTAGCTCTTTGAATATAATGTATGCAGACACTTTACGTTGTTTCCTAGGAATTATATACTTTACAGTATAAATTGCGCGAGATATCCAATTAGATGTAGAGGATCAAAACTTCCAAAGTTAGTTTGTTTTGTTAAAGAGACGATGAAGACGGAAAGTTAAAATTTAAATATTGATATAACCAACACTTGTTACCTGGTCGGAATATCATATCAAGTTAATAAGACAATATTTACGTTTTATTAGATTATGAGTTTTAAAATGACACTTTTCTTGTTAATAGCATAAGTACAAAAATATTATATCCCATTTATTGGGACACTCGGGAATTAGACCTGCTAGCCAGTAGGACTGCGAATATGCTACTAATGGGACCAGAATCAATTTCAAAAATTTTTTAAATAAACTTGCACCTGAAAAAGCAAAATGCCTTTTCGAAATGGACAAAAAGATATAAAATTGACAGTAGATCATAAGACAATCTAATCTAATCTAAAGAAACGTGGAATTTTTTTTCAAAATTTTTGTTGTTTAATATTAATAATCTTAGAATATAAGAATTCTAACTGGACACTGTATACTAAGATGACACTTACATAGATTAGGAATAGAGGAAACTTGCACCTGAAAAAGCAAAATGCCTTTTCGAAATGGACAAAAAGATATAAAATTGACAGTAGATCATAAGACAATCTAATCTAATCTAAAGAAACGTGGAATTTTTTTTCAAAATTTTTGTTGTTTAATATTAATAATCTTAGAATATAAGAATTCTAACTGGACACTGTATACTAAGATGACACTTACATAGATTAGGAATAGAGGAAAATGCAGATGTGAGACAGGATGAAAACTCTATATATTGTGATGTTTGTTTTTAAAGATTTTGATTTATTTTATTGTTTTTGTATTTTATTTGTTAGTTATGTTATTAAATAAACTATTTGAAGTATTATTTGTTGTATACTTTATTTTTTTTTAAAGGAATGCCCTAATAAAAATCTGCTAGCTCAGTAAAATTTGATTTATTTCGATACCCGACTCTTTATCTTGGGTTGGATTCAAGTAAAACTCAATTTTACTACTCTATAAAACATCCAATTGTAATTACGGAATTAATTGATACAAGAATTTTATAAACTATTAATTTCTTTCTAAGATGTATTACATGCAATATTTTACCTAATACAATAGAAATACCTTGAGAAATATTTATTCAATGCTAATATTTGTCCTTGGTTTAATTTTAAATAGTCATGCGCACACAAATAAAATGTTTTTAATGAACGTACCTCAAAAAACTGTCTTTCGGTTGGTAACGCTCCCGCTAGACATGCCGGCAATCCTCCATACACACTATTTCCAGTTTTATCAGCTTGGTCCAACAAGGATGAAACGAATCTTCAATCTTACCAGAATTCAGATTGTTTTGATGAATCGAACTATTTGGTAAGTACTTTGATTCTATTTAATTACTTTGATGATAATATTTTTGTTAAATAATGTAATTAAATTCAACTTTTGATTAAAAAAAATGGGGTTATGATACCAATTCTCACCGTACTTAAGATGTCGTGATTAACTTCAATTGCCAATCGGAGAGATAATAGCGAATAAGAGGACGAAAACCAAAATGCACGGCCTTTATTTATACCTTTTTCCTAATTATGACACTAATGTTAGCAATCAATTAACCTTAATTTACATAAAATGATAAACATTTTTAACATATTTGAATGTTTCTTTGTATTCTTACATTCATGAAAAAGCTATTTAAATTATTTTTCTGATCAGTTTTTTCCTATAAAATTGATGTTTGAAATGTGCTAATTTTGGCATGTCCATCTCCTTGAATTTGTATAAATTTGAGGAAATAACATTATTACTTTTGAATACTAATTTGACTTGAAAGAATGAAAATTAGGCTTTTTATTTTAATCCATAATATGAACTTGATAGCAATTATTATACTTGTTTAAATGAAATTTTCTGATATTATCAAAGATTAAAAAAAAACTTATAACCAATGTACATACTTAAATTACTATTTTACATACATTTCTTCTAACTAAATTGCTAAGTTTTATCAACTGTTGTTGAAATAGTATTTTAAGTGGTCTTTGAGTTTTGACAATAAAGTAGGGCTGCACTGTCTATCACTGTAACATTTATAGTTAATACACTGATTTCACCTTTGTCTGATAACATTTATTAACACAGTTTTTAATTTTTAGGTATGTCTCATATTATGAGGTTTTGCCTGAATACATATCTGTTATCGCAGCACTATAAAATGTTTATATATGCAACAATGTAAGTACTTCCACCTTATAACTAATATTTTTACATTTCACTACCTAAATTACACAATTGTTTATTAAAAATATGAATTAAATCAATAGTTTTATTTATATTCTTTTGGTTTTAGATTCTGACTTTAACTTCAAGAGAAAGCTATATGAATTGGGACTTGCTTGATTGTTATGAAATAGTATTACAGAATTCTATTCAAGATAAAGTCGTTACATAAATCCTTCCTCTATTTGAATGTTTAACATTTAAGATTACTTTATCAAATATTTTAAATTAAATAAAGGAAAGTGGATGATATATTCATGAGAATTATTCTATTATCCTTTTATATTTTCATACTGAGGTAAGTTTTACATTTTATTTATACTTGAGCTTAGCTATTCATCTATGAAATGCTATGAAATGCAAGAGCTCTACACTTTGAAGCATATCACATAGAAGAGGAAAAATTAACTCCTGACCTTCATAAAAGAGATAGTATTAGAGGAGTTATAGTAACGAAACTTACATCTTTCTAGGGAGTAAGGGGACAATAGATTTTGTTATATTGTTGCTGTTATCATTTTACGACCGGAGTTTGTGCAGTCACCCCTATACAATATCACGTCTCTTAATTATTAACTCTTTATTCATATCCACTATACAGGGTTAGTATAAAGTATGGAACCCCCTAAATATCTCGTATCTCATATTTTTAAATGAAATTTCTCATCCCCTTTTAAGAAGATCCAAGGTATGTAAAAATGCTATAAAATTTAATGTACAACTTCCGGTAAAACTGGAAATTCGTATCAACTTTGTTATTTTATCTAGAACACCCTGTATAGTAATACATTTTTGAATTTCTTGTGAAATTCTGCATACAGTAAAAGTTTCCATTCAAAATAGTTAGGACTTATCCATGAATTACCCTAGATATGAAACTTATCTGGAAAGCTCATTTGGAAAAAGTTATCCACAGAGCCAGACTAGCTTTTTAGACGTAGACCATATCCTCTCCATATTTTTTTAGAAAGGGGGGTTAGATGGATAATATACAGAATTGCGTATATCTCTAAATGCACAAATCAGGTTTATACAGAGCAGAATGCTAGTCGACACTAAAAGTCATAGTATTCTGGGAATGACCTCAGACTTAATGCCTTCAACAATAAAGTATGATCTGCCTTATACCGTCCTATTTCCAAACAGAGTTGAATGTTTCCTTCGTAAGCATGAACTATTAAGAGCAGACAGGTGTTGGTACGCAGATGGCTTTAAAATACCATTAGGCTCTGGTGCTGGTGAATATGGGCGCAGACCTAGTACAGAATTTCAACCCCTCTAGGATCTTATGCAACCGTATTTCTGGCGGAAATGTACGTCATTGTTTCATGTGTGGAGAGCAACACAAATTCTCTCTGTCAGTCAAACAACTTTGAAAGCACTTTATTGACTATACTTTTGAGATCCGCTGTAATACTTTACTCCCTATACTTTACCATACTTACCCTATACTTTACTCAAAATTAAGAATGTTTATCTTTAAAATTTAAAAACATCTTAAAGTGTCTAAAAGATACCAAATTTTTTTACAAAATTTAAAAAACATTTGTATTTTAAAAATTGTTACTTAAAACTCCCGCTAATAACCCTTGATGGTTGATGCGGTAAATATAAATAAAAAAAAGTCGAACATTTTCATTGAATTAACTCCGCAACTAAACTTTTTGTACTTTTCCCTTCGTCATATTAAAAAATAATAAACGATCTTAAAGTCTGCTAGATCCTTTAGGGATTTCGGATGCCAGATAGCGACATGAAATAAAGTAAGTGATTAAGTATTTAAACATAGTAAGTGTTAGAACGAATCGGACGTATTGTGGCCAACCGAACACGTCAATCAGTTCTATTTTACACCCAGACCTAACAATGGCCGTATCAAATTGCTGGAAAAGCCACTCTCACAAAAACGTTCTTCTCATTTTCTGAATGAAAATTAAACGGACTGCTTGCCATTGTTAAACATGTATTGAATCAGTGCTGGTCTAAGTAATAATGTAAGATTGTTGGAAATAATTCTTACTATATGTAGTATGTTTCAAGTATGTTTTTAATAAATAAAAACAAAAATGCTGCTGATTGTTAGTGATGATATAGTATATAACATTACTAGCAAGGTAAGGGGGTTTTTACTGGCGAATGGAGGATATAACTGACGAGCCACAGGCGAGTCAGTTACCTCCTTGAGCCAGTAAAACCCGTTGCCTTGCGTGTATTGTTTTATATTTTATTTGTTATTCATTTGTAAAAAGTTTAAATAAATTCCAAAAAAAATCTCAATAATTACCTTTTGAAATCTGCAAATGACAACTAAACGTCATATTTTTCAATACATTTTTTAAGGATCAGACCAATGTAAATAATACTACTATACTTCTTACCAAACCCTTCTTTCAGTTCGTCATAGTTTATTCATTTCTTTCTAACACATTAAGTTGTAGCCGACAGAAAAACGGTAGTTCCGTGATTATTTCTCAAACAATATCAAAACAATGCAGAGCTTATGAGTAATTAACGTATATTCGCGTATTTTGAATGCTCCCAACTTCTAACCAATCAATCATGCAAATTAAAATATTTTGTCGCAGAATACTGTAATGCAAATGCCCCTTTACAGTGTCAAACACTGAAGTGTCACAATTGTCGTTCAGGTCAGTATTTTACGTTATTTTATGTGTTAAACACGCTATAAAGTGAAAAAATTAATATAATATTCGTTATATTCAAACAATCTAAAATAGTTTATTTAGTATAAAAGTATCAACTTTTTGGCAATTATTTGATAATTTTTCCATTTTTAAGAATCTCATAAATACTAATGTTTTGTTTTTTAAATCCAAGGTGCAATAAAAGTTAGTTTCATAATTAGCTGAATACGATCCCGGCAACTATCAGATTTGCATAGAATTACATGCAATAATACTCAACATTCCCAAAATAGTGTATGACGTCACAAACTATGACGAACTGAAAGAAGGGTTTGGTAAGAAGTATAACTTGTAAAAACTTAAAATTAAAAAAAAGTTAACTGTCAGTTTTACAAGTTAGTGACTTGATAAAATAAACTTTTTTGATTAATATTGTGTTTTTGGAAACTGACGTTTATAAATGAGAAACAAATAAAAAAATTGACATCACTGCAGAAATTGTAGTAAAGCCTACTTCTTTTACAGCTTAGGTTGCAAATCAGAGGTCAGTACACTGAGCGTTGGCTGAAAACAAATTTCATAGATGGAAATTAAAAATGGTGCACTAACTTTCATATGATGGCCCAGATAGTCAAATTAGATATCAACAATTTAATTTAGTAACAAAAGAAATTTCTTTCTCAATAGAAATGTTAATACGTAAAATGTGAAGTAGTGGAGTGACACCAATCCTTACATCTTTCCTGAAACCCACATTCAAATTCCAGAAAAACTAAATGTGGGAAACCACATAGCTGGGCCTGTTTTTTCAATGTTAATTTAATCGGTGAAGTGTATTTGGAGATGTTACAAAACCCAATAGAGCCTCTAATTCTTAAAATTCTGGAAAATAATCCAGCTGAGTTCGGCAACTTGGAGGTAAGATTTTAACGGGATGGTGCTTCTGCATACTACTATGGTGCAGTAAGACCTTATCTAGATGAGGAATATCTTGGTGATGGATTGGACGACGAGGTTAAACGAGATATCACTTGCCATAACGTCCCATTCAAAATTATCGGTCACAGTGGCTGTGTGACGTCTTTGACGACTATTACGTCACCTGTTATGACTAGTTGAGAAGCCTACGTCCGGTTAATTCCTTCCTCCAAATATAGCTATTATAAGTATTTCCGATCAAAAGAGGGGGGAGGAAATTGTGGCTAATAATAACATCTAAGCTATAATATTGTTATGTCTTATTACTTCCATACTTGGTCTAGCCTTAATACTACCTAATCAACATCAGGTACCTAGCTACAAACAAACAAAATGCAACTTTAATATGTCAATCTGACGATGCTAATTCTAGGGAAACGGCTGTCATTGGGATTAAAAACCTAATTTTTGATTTAAGCGTGAAAGTTGCGATAAAACGAAGAGTTTTTTTATTATTTTTAGTAAGATGGACTTCCAAAAAGTAAGAATTGCAATAAATTTAAAATCAATTTTGTTCTGTTCTTTATTAAAAATATGAATAAATTTTAAGAATATATACTACCAAAAACTTTGAGAAAGAATGAAGTCGAGCAATTGTACACAACAAATACGTGCCAATATTTTTGGAGGTTTTCGACGATTTCTCGGATCAAAACCCATCCATGTGTGATGCGATAGATACATTTAAATACGCGATGTTGGTTGTTCAATGGCGCAGACTGTCTATTCGTCGTAGCTGTTCTCTCTAAAATATGTATTTGTATTCGGTATAGGTCTCGTCTTAACATCCTTAACATCACATTTTCACATTGATACTACATTTTCGGATATCTACTTACTTTGAAACCGACTTTATGTTGCGAAAACTTGATAACTGTCGGATTTTCAGAGAGTTATAAAATGTAAAATAATGTCGGTTTTGTGGAAAGAATATTTGATATTGTACGACTTTCATGTTTTATGTGCTGATTTAAACGCAGATATATTTATCTGGGATTCGAAAATTAACTCCGACAAACTAGACAGAGAAAAGGGGTGCGTGGCTGAGTCATGCTTTGGTCTTTTTCGTTACATCAACGTTTTTATGTTACCAGGTGTGGTTAAATACAAATTTAAAAAATAATTTATATAGTTAGGTATTTCCGCACATGGCGATAGACATGTTACAAAATTATGCGAAGGGATAACGAAATTAGCCCCAGCACACCGTCTACAAAAAGTACTAGTAAAAGACCATACAACAGACTCGGCTTCCTTAAAACGTCAAACAGAGAATAAACTAAAGACTAAGCTGAAAGTCTTAGAGCGCTATTACAGACTAACTTTACTGCATCTCCATCAAAATCAGAAGGTAATCCACCAAACTCTCAACCAAAAGAACTCGTAGTAGACTTAACAGGGTGAATAAGCATCTGATGAATAAAATAATTACGATTAAAAAAACAAAAAAAAGGAAATTAAGAGCTTCAAACCTTTTAAAACGCAGCCTTACTCCAAAATAGGTAATTTAGGAAGATTTGGGTCTTGAAACTGAAAATTATCGACTGGTCATACCAAACGATTATCAAGCCCATGGTCAACTATGCTTCAGTAGTATTGTGGCCGAAAATTCAACAATCAGCGCCATGTGCTAAGTTGCAGAAAGTGTAACGGCTGGCTTGTCTAGGAATAACAGATGCAATGACAACATGCCCCCACAGCATGCAGCTTTACAATTTAGGAGGTCAATTTGTTTGGGTGTCATGGCGATGAACCAGAACAAAGTAAGCAGGAAAAAATCTGGACCCATAGTAAATAGACGCAAGTATAATTAGGTGTACCTACCTGATGATGTTAGGTTGCTTGGGAATCGTGGAGTCCATTCCATAGAGAATATAAGTGTCATTTGTTCTCCCAGTAATTTATAAAATAATTCTAAGAATCAAAATTGTTGAAAATGTTCATATCAATAACAAGTAAACAAACAATACTAGCGTTCTTATTGACCTCGCACTCTTTATTATCGGCACGTGGGAGTCCGTTTTTTTGTTTGTTTTTTAATTGAAAATAAAATTCTGCAAAAATTGTTCAAGTTGTTTTAATATCCGGACACTAAAGGGTTAAGGTAGGCCCAAAAGATCGTAGGTCAAAGTGCAGAGAAGTCTAACTGACTTATGACACCTAAGACAATCCAATCTAAATGCTCATCATATTATGTGCTTTTGTTGTTATGTATTTGAATCGTCTTTTATTCTCCTGGTTTGAATTTTCAAAAAATTTAATTTTTTTTATATTTCGCTATTGTCGAAATAAATTTGGTTCTATTATTTTGCTTTTATCTTACTCACAAAATAGTTTTTGAAACAGCAAACATCAGCAGAACCAGCAATATTATTGGATCTCTTGTCCAATCTGACGATGTTCCTTGTAGTTTTTAAAAAGCAATTTTAAAAATAAAAGTGGAAGTTTTGTTAAAAAATTGATAACTTTAAAATATTGTACTGTTTATCTAAAGTGGTTTTTATACAGAAATAAAGCTGTTTCTTATCAAAATTAAACCGTTATTCGTTGTTATTATGCGAAATAAGTAAGAACACTAAGACCGGAAGGGCCGTATTGCATACGAATCGACTGTAATCCTTCCAATTAACAACTCTCAACAAGATTGGCAATTTGCGCCCTCTCCGAAAGCCCGGATCAAATATAATCGCCGATTTTTCTTTCGTAGCTAATTATTTTTCGTCAAAGCTATTCGCCTTCACGCCATATACATATTAATTGACTGTTATAATGTGGCGGCTAATAGAGCTAGGGATCTGTACCGAGAAACAACGAGCTATCGCTGTTCACGTTATTATGTGACTTTTATACTTTTATGGCGTACAGCAAGATATCTTTGTACAGGGCGTTGCCACCGCATATCTGTAAAATGCAATTTTTATTAAAAAGCATGCCAAAACACAGTGAATCGTCATTGGGATGGTAATTTGATAAAGTAGTTACATTCATTCTTCGCACTACTTGGCTGGAATTCTAAATTTATACTACACTTCATACAATTCGCTGCTTTTTGGGCAATGTATCCCAGTGTAACTTTCCACCATGTCCATTGCTAAGGTTTCTTGAATGAACATTACTCTCTGTAGAGAAGATGTTTTTTAATCGATGTATCTGCTAAATTTAGTTAAGATTAAGTTTTTTTTAATATTCGACAAAAATAGATAAGATAATAATGTAAAAACGAATATAGGCATGTGTTCATTTATACTAATGCATTCATCTCACACATTGCTATTGACAATGGTTACGACCTCAATCTTTTCCTTTAATATACTTTGCTAGAAGAATAAGGTAGTTTCTTTTACACCGTGTATATATCTCTTAAGCGTCATCAGGGTCATTGGCAACACTTCTAGGTACCGAAATCTATGTGCTCGAATTGAAACGGACCAAATTTATGGATCCTTAGTCTTAGCTTTCAGCAGCTGCTTTGATAGTCCAATTGTTTTCATTTAGCTTTACCAATAAAGTAAATTTAACAAAAACTATCCAGATCACAGCAGAATTTATAGGATTCACTCCATTATTCCGAGAGGCACAGTCGGCAGACATTTTGGATAGTTGGGGCCCTTGACGATATGACCTTTTTCTTTGTATTTATTTTAGCCTTATGATGGTCTAAGACCGAAACTAGTCGCTCTTCAGTAATTTAAATAAAGTTAACGTTGTGGTTTGACTTTGTGTTTCATTGATATACTTCTTAAGATTTATTTTTAGGAAGCTCTCTGACGATGGCAGTTGAGAGCCTCCCTCTAGCTCGATATGGTTTCTTTGAATACATTTTTTAGTGAGAGTAGGAATGGTAACAAACCTTAAAATACTCGTTCGAATCCTTTTATAGCTAGAAGCTTGAATTTTTTTTCTCAAGTAATTTCATGTAGTTTATTATTTGTTATTTTTCGTTTGAAGGTCAAGATTATAAGTTCATGCAATATCCTAACAGTTCTGCTGAATTTCAGAATTATCCCATTTTATCTCAATCTTACTTTACAAATTCATAAAAATTTACATTGTACAAAGTAAGATTTTATATTTAACAACTACGAAATGTTAATCCCCCCCATAATAGGACCAAAATAAATAATTCTTAAACAAACACCACTAGAGTTGCTATTTAGCTTCTTGGTTAAATAAAATTAATTGCGTGTTCGGACATAGTTTTCGCTTAACTTGTAATTACAGCACATAAAATTTTTCAAATAGTTATTTTTAGTCTTAATTTATACAAACATATATTTTATACATACATTTGTAGACAAAGATCTTTGAAATTTGATATCAGTTCCGGCGAAATTAATATGAAGGAAAAAGTTATTAAACAAGAAATTGAAATTTGAAATGTTTTAACTTTAATCATTGATGTAATCGGACAAACGACAACATTCGCTCTTTTTATAACTATTTTTGATTCTCCCGATACCATTGTTTTCTTTATAGCCTGATGATGGTCTGAAGACCGAAACATGTTGCACTAATTTTGAACCTTACTATTAAACGTTGTGGATAGACTTTGAGTTTTATTACTACGATTACTACGACTTTTAAACAAGAAATTACTATGAATATAACAATAATAATGTAGGCAATAAAAGGTAATATATATATTTACGTTACTAGTCCGGTAAGTACATTTTTAAAGTACGAGTGAGATGCTGCGAAAATAGAAACGAGTACTGTAAAAGTATAGGACAATTTTTTTCATACTGTATCCTAAAACATAAAAAAACAGAGAAAAAATAAAATATTTGTATATTTATCGGCGGTCGCTAATTTAGAAATTTGCATTCAATGACAAGATAGCTGGCCAGTAGTTGGTAACCATAGAAATATAAAATTTTTGTTTTTAAACATGTAATATGATATTGTCAGTGATTGTCATTATGCGATTTTCACGAAATGGCTCAAGATCAATCATTCAATCCTTAGAACAAAAATATAACCGTTAATATTAATATAGGCAATAAGTAAGTTCCGTTGGGGCATATAGCCCAGGAAGTAGTTGTTTTTTTGATAGAAAACGGTCAAGCTTGGTATAGAAACTGTTAAGTTTCCCTACCCTGGGTGCAAGAGGAAACAATTTTCCACTTTTTCAGTTTTTTATTGACTGCACCTTATAGAAATTTATTTTCCTACGACCACATATGAAGGTGCTAGATTGCACACTTATTTGTACTTAAGAAAGTAGGTAATATCAATACACGTATTGAAAAGTAAATATCAATACACGTATTGAAAAGTAAAAAAATATAGTTCTATGATCTGTGACATTTACGTCAAATTTATCAATAGTAAAAACACATAAATGTCAAAGCAAGGACCATTTAATTTTTTTTAAATCTTCCTTGTGTCAAATATTGTATGGTAATTGCCAATACAAATTTTTCTGTATAAAGTAAGAATAAAGAATAAAGTTTCTTATAGGTTTTTAAATTTTTAAAAAATAAACATATTTTTATTCAGTATTATTATTTTTATAAAAACACTTTTAGAAAGAACAGTTTATTCTTCTTTTTTATATTGTGTTTATGTTCCGTGCATGTGTCGAATGTGGATTTTTGAAGTTATGTTTGGTTTCTGTTCACAATTATCTTTGTGTCTATTATTATTACATTACTTTTGAATTAATTTCACCGACTGACCATTTTACTTTTAATTTTTATAGAGCCCACAAAAAAAATTAAAATGTCATTTAGCTAATAAAGAATTTTGATGTGAATTCCTGAGAAAGGTGGTTATTTGATTTTAATTAATTATATTTCCATGCAATATATAAACTCGTTTAAATCCTAATTTTTAACATGACTAACAATTAAAATAAATTTTTTAAATAAATTTAAAATATTTATTATTATAAGAAATATTGGGGTCGTAGGAAAAATCGTGTACACAACGCGTTGGAAAGTGTATTTCTTGCACTCGTTACGTTTCCGCACTCGCCACTACGCGGCTCGTGCTAAACTTCTCTCGTGCGTAATACTTCACTTTCCACACTCGTTATGTAATATACTATTCTTGTATTGTTTTCAAGTTCTGTTTATTATTATGCTGTTGAATTTCAATAAATGTATATATTGATAGTCAAGTAAGGAAAAAATCATTGTTTTGGAAAACAAAGTGTACAATCAGTTATCGTCTATAAAAAAGTTAGTTCTATGTACAAAAAAAAGCATATTAATAGCTCGTGTAGGTACTTATAGATTAATATAAATTTCAGTTTCTTAATTTCTTTATAATCTAAATTTATAATTTATAATAGAATTAAAAGTAATATCTTTATTTTGTTTAATTAACAAATTAAAAATATTTACCAAACATACATATTTTGTTTTGTAGCAATAATTTTTTCGGTATAATTTTTTGCAGTGCCTTATGAAAAAATATGTATTACATATGAATTTTGTTCAATATCGCGCCCTTAAATAATATGCTAAACTGATTTTGCCTCAGGGCCCGTATTCTTGACAAAGGGAGTAAAGCATCCCGGGAGAAGATATATTTGGTTTTTTTCACTTCAATGACAAAGTAACCAAGCAAAATAAAAATAAAACATATATTCTTTCGTTAAGCTTTACTCCCTCAGTCAAGAATAAGGGCCCAGGTATAAAATCGTAGTAGACAGTATATGGACCAGAGACTGGAATATGCGTGAGGTGTAGGATAATGAGGGTCATGTGATTAGATGTTGGAAGAACAAGGAAGATTTAGAGAAGTTGGAGAGGAGACTCGGGGCAGCAGTGTATTGGGAAAACATGGTGGAGATAATGTTGAGAGGCGAGAAAGAATGGGTGGAGGTAAGCGAAGTTGTGGAGAAAATGGTTAGGAGAAGGGAATGTTCTGATGACGAGTAGTATTAATGGGTGAAGACAGACCGCCGCCTGTCTTGAAGAATGCTAGGGTAGTGATTCCAAGGCGGGGGTAACGGCGAGTTTTGAAGTGGGTTTGGTTGGGTGAGTCCAACATTGTTGGATTCTGGATAAGGATCCATCGAACATGAGTTTCCCATCTCTGCCTAAAAAAAAGGTATAAAAGACTCACAATCCCTACCAACTTTCTCTGCATCAGCTCTAACGATCTCCTTTTCAAAACATATTTCAAAGCGTTCACTATGGGTTTAGTCGAGCTCAGTAGCTGCGTTTAGCAGTGGTTGGCGGCTATTTCGCTAACATAGTGGACCCGGCTAAACATTGGGCTAGTAAAGCTACTGGCAAAAATTTTTTGCGCATCTAAAATAAGCTGAGGAATCTAGCGATTAATTATATTCAGGTTATTTTTGAAGATATTTGAATACACTCTTCTGCTCTTGGCGTAACAATTTACTTCTGAGGGAAACATCTATTTAATAAAAAAACACGAAAAGTTAATACAAAATGCTCAGGTGCATTTCAAATCATATTAGGAATTAGGATCATTTTCATTTGGGAACATGTTCATAAGGGGGTAAAGTTCATTTTGTAGAATATCGAGATATCTTTATCACGTAAGAGACTCATGAGAGAATAAAGGGACATATAATTATATTCTTCACCATACCTATCCGTACATTGATTCTTATACATTGTTAAGTGTGACTGTCATCCAATGAGGTATCCCTCGAAACCAATATGTGTTCAGGATTGAATAATTTATGGTAGATTTTGATTGCATAAATCTTGCAATATTTTAAAAAATACATTCTGGAACATCCTTATTAAGTTTCTGGAAACCAACAATTTGATATGGATGATATTTTTCCTTTTTCTTGGAATAGTAATGCTAGGATTATCTGCCACCCTTAATAATTCATCAAGTTTTGCATTATTCTTTAATTTTGGAAGACCAGCGTTTGCAACATGATTGTGTGACAGGCATTTTATTTTTTTTTTTTATTTAGACAATCGCATCCACATCAAGGTGATTAGCGATATATTACATTTTACTCTATATATTGTACAGTATATTAATATCTTTTAAATAGTCTGTTAAAGCCGTAACGTTGCAGTTATCTCCTAGAAGTTCACTTAAATTCTGCGGCAAGTTGTGCTTATGTCTAAAACTATCATATTGGGGGCAGTCTAATAGTATATGAGACACAGTAATTGTCGTATTGCAGTGGGAACACTGAGGGGGGTCAATATTTGAGAGGAGATATGAATGCGTGAGTTTCGTGTGACCTATTCTCAATCGGGTTAGAACAGATTGTTGATGCCTACTACCACGAGGGTGTGATCTCTTGGTAGTAATGTTACTTTTCACTTGCTTTAGTTTTTGATTCGACTGATGCCACTCACTGTTCCACGCACTAAAAACTTTGGATTTGAAGAACTGTTTGAGATCACTAACCACGCACTGATTTTCGAAGAGAGATTGTTCGCTGGTTGTTGCTAGTCGGGCGTTCTGGTCAGCCATCTCGTTGCCATCAATTCCAACGTGTGAAGGGATCCACATGAATTCTACGAGTCTATTATTGTTCTCAGCTAACTTCAGTTCTTTTTTAATAAGATGTTCTATGGGAAGTTTAGGGAACAGGTGTTGGATAGATTTTATTGAGCTCAAGGAGTCTGTAAGTATGAGACTTTTGTTTAGGTTAAATTCGTTTATGAAGGTTAGTGTTTTATAAATTGCATATAATTCTGCCGTAAAAATGCTGGAAAATGGTGGTAATTTAAATAAACGATTTTGGCCTTCAATTATAACTGAACAACCTACATGACCGTTGAGTTTGGAAGCGTCCATGAAAATTGTTGAATAATCGGAAAACTGGGTATATAGGATTTCATTTAGATTTGCTTTGATAACTGATGGGATTGAAGAGGATTTGTCGAATTTCGATAGTTCTGTATGGCAGTGAGGTATTTTAATTGTCCAAGGTGGTAAACTGTTTGGATTGTTTGGAAATGTTTTTGGAATGTGCAGGTTGAGATCTTGAAGAATTTTCCGAAGTCTAAAGTAATGTGGTTTTACTATAGAAGGTTTTGATCGGAAGTGTGCTTCGTATCTATTAGAAAATATAATGTTGTTCAGTGGTTTTTGTTTATTACCGGCAATAGAGGACGCATGAGACAAAGTAAGATATTGACGCCTTAGACGTAATGGAGGCTCGTTGGCTTCAACAAGAAGACTTTCAGTAGGAGATGTTCTAAATGCACCCAAGGCAATCCTGATCCCAGCGTTATGTATAATGTCTAGGTGTTTAAGCTGAGATTTTGAGGCACTTGCAAAAGCTATGGAGCCATAGTCGATTTTAGAGCGAATTAGAGACCTATAGAGTAGCAGTAAGGTTTGCTGATCTGAACCCCATGTTCTGTTTGATAAATTTTTTAATAAATTTAGTCTTTTGTTACATCTTATAACCAGTTGTCGTATATGTTCTTCCCAAGTGAGCTTTTTATCAAATATCATTCGTAGGAATTTGACATTTTCTTTCCATTTTAGTTTCTTTCCATAAAGTGTTAGTTCTGGATGTCTGTCTAGATTTTTCTTGGTAAAACAAATACCCACAGTCTTTTCTGTAGAAAATTGAAAACCTGTATTCTCTGCCCACACTTGCAAATCCAAAAGAAATGTTTGTAGGAAATTGTTGCAGGCCTGAAGATTTTTGCCCTTTATATATACTACCAGATCATCAGCATATAGCCTAGCTTTTAATGGAGTTTTGAGTTTGTCAATAATGTTATTAATGGCAATTAGAAACAACGTAGGACTTAAGATAGAACCCTGTGGGGTTCCATTTTGTTGTTTATGTGTCTTAGAAAGATAAGAGTTTACTCTGACTTGGAACGATCTTTCTTTTAGAAAGTTTTCGATATATGCTAGGCAATGTCCACCGATGTTCCATAGGTGAAGTTGTTTTAATATGTTGTACCTCCAAGCGGTGTCAAAAGCCCGTGTTAGATCGAAGAACACTGCAATGCATGCCTGTTTTGTCGCTAGGGCTTCGTGGATGTCATTTTCTAGTTCTAAGATGTTGTCAATTGTAGATCGATTTTGTCTGAAACCATTTTGTTCATTTATTAACAGTTTTTTTTCTTCCAGTGACCACAAGAGTCGCTTATTTACTATTTTCTCCATTAGTTTTCCCATTACACATGTGAGAGAGATAGGCCGGTAGGATTCAGGACTGGAGGGAGGTTTGTCGTTTTTGTGTAATGGTAGGATAATTGCTTTGGACCATATGGATGGAAAAGTGTGATGAGACCAAATGTGATTGAATATTTTTAACAAATGACTTTTGGCTCCTTCTGGAAGATGTTTCAGGAAAGTTGTAGGAATGTCATCTGGTCCAGGACTAGTGTCTTTTAAACTAGTGAGAGCTTCTTCAAATTCATCCATCGTTAATGTGTCATTTATGCAAGTGGTATCATTTCCATTGATTGGAATTTTTGCCTTCTCTGCTCTGACTTTTTTGCTTTGAAAATGTCAGTGTAATTTTCATCACTGGAGTGAGATTCGTACAAATTTGCAAAAGTTTCAACTATTTCTGGATGTGATGAGATTATTTTGTTGTTTACTTTTTAATTGAGAAATGGATTTATTATAGCTGAGTCCTGAAATTGATTTTATCTTTTTCCAAATATCCGAAAGGGAGCTATTGGAGTTAATTTTGGAAACATATTCTTTCCATGAATTTGTTTTAGCGGTTTTTACGATCAGTTGAGCTTTTGCTTTCAAGCGTTTGAATTCGATCTTATTTTCTACGGTCTTGTGTTTTTTAAATCTATTTAGTGCGTTTTTGCTAGCTTTAATTGATATGTCGCAATCTGAGTTCCACCAGGGAACTGGTCTCCGTCCTTTGATCAGTTTGGTTTTTCCGATAAATTGTTCAGCACTCGTGATTATTAACTTGTTAAAATTTTTTACAGATTCATCAATGTTATTTTCCAGGAATTTGCAATTTGGTAAGTTGTTGTCTATGTAGCTTGTGAATAGTGACCAATTGGCTTGCTTCACATTCCATTTTGGAGCGAATTCATTTTTCCGATTTATCATTTGTTGAGGCATTCTTTTGTATTTTTATTGGGAAGTGATCACTTCCATAAGTATACGATAAAACTTCCCAAGTCATGTATGGTATTAAATTCGGATTACAGATTGTAAGATCGATAGCTGATGTGGTACCCGTAGCTATGTTAAAATGAGTTGGGGTGCCGTTATTTAGTAGAGACATTTGTAGACTATTTATTATGTTATAGATTTGTTTGCCTCTTGAATCGAAATTTACCGATCCCCATGTTAAATGGTGTCCATTAAAATCACCCATAATAATACAAGGACTAGGAATTTGATGGAAAATGTCATATATTTCATTAATGTCAACATCTCTATTTGGTGGCAGGTAGACATTACACAGATGTATGGGCCTTTCGCTTTCTATTTTAATAGCAATTACCGGTAATGTAGAGTTAATTGGCACTTGAGAGGTGAGAATAGGTTTTTTGATAAATAAAGCTACGCCTCCTGCGGCTCTAATTGGATTGATTCGATCTTTTCGATAACAATTATATTCCTTTAGACTATTTAAATCTTCATGCTTCAGATTAGTTTCTTGCAAAGCTATGATGTCTGGACAGTGTTCGGAGATTATGATTTGTAACATTGGAAGTTTATGAAAAAATCCATCTATGTTCCACTGAATTATTGAATTAAAAGGTAACATTTTTAAGGTTGAATAGAATATAGAAAAGGAAATTTATAAAATAGAAAAGAAGGATAAAGAGAATGTATAAAGAAATATAAGAGTTTAATGCTCCTTTTGCGATGATTCGCTTTCTGCGTCTGTTATCTCTTGTCCTATTTTTTCACGTATTTTGTTTTTCAGTTTCGTACATCTTGATTTTATTGCCTTTTCGCCAAGATAAGGGTGAATATGAATGAGCATATGAATAAGTGCGGGTAGGTCTGTGGTGTACTCGTATATTACACTAAAAGGGTCTGAGGCACCTAGGGTATTCTCTAATAAAAGAACCAATTGATCGAAAGATAGGCAGAAAGGGGAGAGGCATTGTTAATATGATCTTCTGCTGGTAACAGCATATCTCGTACAGATTTAGATGTCACTGTAGGTTTTTTATTTGTTTTTGGTTTTTTTGGCTTAGGTATGGTTGGGATTTTGTTAAAGGGTGTACCAGAAGATGTACTGTCAGTGGTGGGTGTAGGAGGGGAAAGTATTTCTTCCGCAGTCCTTTTCGTTGTCAATTGTTGAGACTCGTTCGAGAAGAGGTGAAATAGGTTTCTTTGGTTTGTTGGTTTCTTAGGCTCTGGTTTACTATGCGATTCAGTTTCAAGTACTGTTTCAGAATTGCTCATTTCGTGTGCCGTTGAATTATTGGGACTAATATGTTCATCATCTGTTTCTTGTGCGGTTTCCATGTCGGATAGGACTGACTTTTCGCTTTGGCTATGCTGTTCCTTTGATGTAATAATCGTATTAATAGAAGGTGAGTTTGATGAAGACTGGGTGGTAGTGTTTTTCTTATTATTTGGGTTGTTGTGACAGTCGGAAGCTTTGTGGCCGAAGTTTTTGCAGAAGAAACATTTGGAATCGTCTTTGGATAGGAATATTCTGTATGTGACGTCGTCGAAATCGACCAATATAGATTCAGGAATAGGATTAGTTGACGGGCTTATAAAGACTTGACGCCTAAAACTGAGGATGTGACTAAATTCAGGGATAGTCGCACTTATTCTTAGAAAATTTATTGGGGAAATAAGATTTAGACCTATTTTAATTAGTTCATTTTTAAGGATATCGTGGGGAATTGTTGGACAAACATTTGATAAGACTAGTCTTTCTGTCTGGGTGATGAGCCTTCTAGCTTTCTGAATAGTGCCTAATACTTCAATTGATTCGTAATCTTTCATAAATGTGTCGACAATATGTTTGCTCGAGAGGTACATGCAAATTCTATTGTTTGAAAGACGGGATGAAAATATGATATTTTTAGGGTTAATTATCGCTCCCAGAGGAAAAAGATAGTCCTGTAATCGAGCTCCATCGATAGCATTGAAGACTATAGCTTGTTCTTTGGATGGAAAATTTTGAGTCGTTACCACTGACGAGTAAGTTGCTGCAGGGGTTGGTGAATTACGATTTGATAGGTTTGGTGAATTACGATTTGATAGGTTTGGTGAAGTGTTTCTACTCGAAGACATTATTTTGAGTGCGGCCCTGTCCGCTTCCATAGTAGTTTTATCATGTGCCTTTTTTGTTGCCGATAAAGTTGATTATTTTTAAACTATTTTGTTTGTATTAGTTTTGACTGAGTTAAATAACAGTATACTTTTATCACAACTTGATTTTGAATAAGCCAGGTTGTACTTACAATGTTCATTAACTTATTGCACTATTTTCCGGAAAAAAACTTTAGGTTTTTCAATCGAAACACTGAAGAAAATATCGGAGCGATGTTAAACACGTCTGCTAGATAATTTACCAGAGTCGGACTCCGACAGGCATTTTATGATATTTTATAATAAATAGATTATATATTTTCTGTTTTCTTCTTGTTTTATCTCCATATCAAACTATTATTAATATTTCAGAATATCGTCAAGAACTGACTTAAATGTGACCTAAGAAACTAGTAAAATACTCCATAGTAGTCAAAACGTTTGTTATTGATTAATTAATTTAAGCGAAAATAAACATTTTATTCTGTTTTCTGATAGCAATCAAATGTAGTGTCACAAACTATAGTGACAATGACATATGAAGCATCAACGAATTATTTTAAATATTTTATACTGTTTTTGTTTAGGCATTTTTATCAAAAATCATTTATTTTCAAACTAACACGTCACTTTATTTATGTTTGCCTAACAATGTTTAACTACGTAATGGACTGGACTTAAGTGTTTATAAGAACTAAAAATGCATTGCATGTTAAAAAAATTCTTACTACTCAAAGATTTTCTTTATAGATTTGTCACGGAAATGCGTATATTAATAATTAGACCAGGATCAATCATTTTTAAAACCAATAAAAATCACAATAAGATGAAACCCATTAGAAAAGGAGGGGAAGTTTTATAAATATGTAAGAAAAAATAAATTACGATACAAGTTTTTAAGGGTTCAAATTGTTTTATCCCGATTTCCTGCAAAACTACAGGTCTTATGGAAAAAAGTTAAATGGCAACATTGTCAGTTAACCTTAAAAATTCAAGTAACGAAGTTGTTGGATTGTTATTTTATCAAAGAAAAATATATTTAAATAAAATGTCATATGTATTGTGAAAACATTTATATTTGTACTTAACTATCCAATACAAACAGTAGGTATTTTTATTTTGAAGTTATAATATTCATGTTTACTAACAGGTACAGATATAACTTTTTTCAGTTTATATTGGCACAAGTTCCTCGTCTCTAATTGCTGGGAAGTGAAAATGTGCCCCTTTTTTCCTTAAAAAGTTCACCAATAACTCCGAAACTGTTGGACAACTTTCTATCACCTGTCCCACAAAAGAGAATGTTCCTTTCTTTCTACTTAACTCAAAGAATACGAAGTCCTCATTTTTAGAATTGCACACCTTAAAGAAATCGTCTGCCCCCTCCCTTCATTACTGTCAATGCCACTAGTTGGAAACTAAAATCTATTGTCACCTAAGTTAACGTTACCGTCCTCCCAAATTTCTTCATTTTGGGAATTGCCACTCTTTGGATGCGTTTTTTTCTTTACTTTGGTGATTTTCACTTTCGACATTTTCCTTTTTTTGCAAAATTATTTTTTACAGTTTTAGTTCTCTATTTCTCATTCTCCTAATTCCTCTTTCTAAGGTGTGTCGGTCAAAATCCTACATCTGCCTAGTTTGCAACTTTCACTGGAGATAGTAAGGCAAATGCAGAAATCCTAAGTAGCGGACTAGGTGAACGAGATATAGGCCATTCGGATGCATCAGGATCTGTAGTAGTTTCTTCAATACTATTTGACATGCCAGTTACTAAATTCGAAGAAAACTCATCGCCACTAAAAATATTCTAATGCAATGGAAATACTCTGAAGTCACTTATAATATTCACTGGAGTAAAAGCCTTAGGGTAAGCTTTTCCAAGTAGTCTAGGGAATGTCATATAGTATGATACAAATGTATGGAATAAATTCATTATTTCAGAAACAGACGACTTTTGAAAAAAAATCTTAAAACCCGACAATTTTAATTTTTGAATGACCAGCAACTGCTATAGATGTGTTGGACATTACGTCATTAGCGATGGTGTAATGACGTCATTAGTGATGGCGTAATGACGTCATCGACGATTTTTTAAATACAAACCGAGGTCACGTGACAGCTCATTTGAAAGGTCTCCTTATTGCCTTTGCAACAATGTAATCATTTAAATATTTATTTCTACAGGGTTAACCAAAATTATGAACTTTGTTAAGTAACATGGAATTACAATAAATATTTATTCACTGAACTAAAATACACTAAGGACCGCCACTGGGAATAAAACAAAATAGTGTTTATTGTTGGTTCCGAAAAAAATACATTGATAAAAACAATGCTACATTATAATTTGAAATTAATTATTGTAGTAAGTACTCGGAATTATTTTTACAAAAATATTTAAATCAATGTTGTCATTGACTCGTCTTTATTCGTCAATGATCTGTAAATCTGTCAAATAATAGACGTCAAATTTTTACTCATCGAGTTTTTTGCCAACATTAATAACAGCATTTACAAAAATGAAACTAACAGAAACAGAACGAATCGAGATTTTAACCATGATTGGTTATGGAGATAGAGTGAGGACTCAAGAAGAAGTTCGTAATTTATTTAATGCTAAATACCCCAATAGCGATCCAATTACTCAATCAACAGTAAGTAAAATTGAAAAAAAAAATTAGAGAAACGGACTATGTTAAAGATCTTCCCAGAAGTGGTAGAACATCAATATCCGAAGCCAAAAAACTGAACGTTGTACTGGCGGTTCAAGAAAATCCTCATACCAGTTCTAGGCAGGTCGCATTAGATAATAATGTTCACCAATCAACTGTTGTAAGAGTGCTAAAAAAGGAGAAGTGGCATCCATACAAAGTACATCTGGTCCAGGAGCTATTAGAAGATGACTTTGATAGAAGAATCGAATTCTGCGAAATCGTTATGGAACAATGTAACAGAGATCAGGGTTTCATACAAAAGGTACTTTTTTCAGATGAAGCGTCTTTTATGCTGAATGGTCACGTAAATTGCAAGACAGGTCGATATTGGGCAAGTGAAAATCCACATTGGATGGAAGAGTATAGAACACAATATCCCGAGAAGGTGAACGTTTGGGCCCGCATTATAAACAATCAAATTGTAGGGCCATATTTTTTTGAGGAAAACCTAACTGCTGCTAGTTACCTGGAATTTCTTCAAAATTATCTGTTGCCACAGCTGAATCAGCTATTTCCAAATAGAAATGATTTATGGTACTAACAGGATGGAGCTCCCCCACACTATGGCGTTGATCTACGAAATTACCTTAATAACGTTTTTCCAGGAAGGTGGATAGGTAGAATGGGGCCTATCGACTGGCCTCCAAGGTCTCCAGATTTGACTCCGTTAGACTTTTTTTGTGGGGATATTTAAAGAGCAGAGTATATCAAAATCGACCGAATAATGTAGAAGAGTTGAAGATCCTGCTCGCCTTTCTCATTGTATCATTGCTGAAGGTCGGCAATTTGAACATTTGTTGTAATTTAATTGTATTTGAGTAAACATTTATTCTAAGTTAATTGTATTAATAAACCAACAGTTTTGGTTAACCCTGTAGAAATAAATATTCAAATGATTACATTGTTGCAAAGGCAATAAGGAGACCTTTCAAATGAGCTGTCACGTGACCTCGGTTTGTATTTAAAAAATCGTCGATGAGGCCATCAGCAATGACGTAATGTCCAACACATCTATAGCAGTTGATGGCCATTCAAAAATTAAAATTGACGTGTTTTAAGATTTTTTTTAAAAATCGTCTGTTTCTGAAATAATGAATTTATTCCATATATTTGTATACCGCTACATTTTTTTCTTCAGATGCACCATAGTTGTAGTACGTTTTTAAAGGTACGTCTACGGTCTAGTGGCTTATGTGAGGGAAATGTTAGAAGGTTAATTATTTTCCCGAGCAAAATATATAACCTCAAGAGTTATGTGGCTGTCTTAATTATTGAGAATAACTCACTATTTAATCTCCATACAGCAGTTAAAATATTTATGAAAATGTTGCAGATACTTTAGGGAATTGGGTGGAATGTGATTTCCACAAGTATTCATTGCACAACAAATTCTTTCGACCGGACTTCTCTCTTTTGACGTTACTTTTGCTAACTTTTTCTCCAATAATTTTTTATGGACAGTCGTGATTCCAAATTTATTTAGATGTAAACCTGTACTTTTCAAAGTGTCGTTAGCATTTTTAAAAAAATATGCTCACTTTAAATCTATCAAAAGCAGAGCCACGGGCTAGACTTGTTGGCTCAAGAAATCTAAGACAAGATCAACGTAGTTCAGTGTAAATACAGCAGAAATACCAACTCTAGTTCTCATAGTTTTCTAAGAGTAAAGTTTACAGTACATTAAATAATTTTTCTCACACCAATCCAAAATTTATTTATTTACGTTTTAATTTTTTGGTCTAACGAGATTTAATTTACCTATTTTTATTAATTATTTTGTATTTTGGGACTTTTGGAAATAAAATACCATTCCTTTAATAAAAAGAATCATGAAAGCAATATAAATATTGATTTTAACAATGAAGAAAAACAAAAATCAAATTTTAACCATTACAAAATTTGACCAAAGAAGTTTAAAGCGGGAAACAGGAAAAATATTTGGTTTATATGTTAAATATAAAATAAACTTTTACAAAGAAGAAGAGGATTGAGTTTTAGTAATCTCTTCTTGCTAATAACTAAAAAGCCGACCTTTAAAGTTAATTTCTCTTCAAAAACAAAACATTTGCCGAGTCCTTCTCCACGAATATAACGACTATAACTGTAAATAAGTTCGGAAACCACGAAAATACCCATAAAGACATCAAGTAAACGTGCTAGTATCTACTTCGAAACTTTGATGGCGCTGTAATCGGAGATAATTGTGAAAGACTGAAGGGGAATTAACTCGACAACAATGTTGGCTTTTTTATGTAGACAACTCAGCTTGTAAAAACATCACATCTCAGTCTGACCGGAAACAAAGTTTGTTTCGACCGAAGAAGGATTTCTTATTATATTCTCTTAGGAATGGGGATTTGTCGATTTCGCAACTAATGTTTTTTTGGTAGTTGTAAGACTATTAAAAAGTTCATCGGAATACAATGCAGATAAACGATATACCATTCCCTGTCTCTAGTTGTTGTTTCTTGTTTGTTTCGGTTTTCGTTTTTGAATGACAAGTCCAAGGGTTGTAAACTTCACAAACAACTATAAAGTAATTGAAGCGACCGAAAAATAATAAACATTAGTAAGAAATAAAACATTATGAGGAAATCTACATCTCAAGCTGAAATAAAAAATATTCATTTGAAGTTTTTTGTATGAATTCAGACAAATTAAAGGGGACTTGTCAATATAAATAATAGGGAAATAACTGATTTTTTATTAATACGTTGTAGGTTGTAATTATGTATGTAACGGAATCTTTGAGTTTAATTTCCAATGGTTTCTAGAAGTTTCTAGAAATTTTGCACAAGTATCAAGGTCGAATGACAATGCAATCATTTGATAACAGCTTCCCATTATCCTTATTAGGATCGCCAGGATTGAGAAATTTTTAATTTAAATATGATCAAATATGATATGTTCAATGAAGACGTTGACTATTCTAAATTAACAGGAAAAACCCCATGCAGTAGTGAAACTATAAATGAAATGATGAGAAACTTATTTGTAAGTAAAAAAAGAAAAATAAATGATAGTTTAGAATAAACTAATAAAACACGCTTTTATTGCTAACCGAACTAAATAATAGAAAATAATGATACAGAGTGGGTTAAAAGCAAAGTGGAATTTTAAGGTTTCGGGACAGTAAAAGTAGAAAATAAAGATAATAAGTTCATCTCTTGGTACATAATATAATATTAAGTGGCTTTCCCATTTTTAACATTAACATTAAATAAATGGTAGTAGTAATGTAAAGTGTTATTGACTCTTGCTGTTTGAAATAAGAAGATTTGGCACTTACCCTGATTATAAACGACGTTGATCGGTGCTTGCACTGATCAAGTGGCCGTTCTGAACCGCCCGCCCTTTACACACAATTGAATCATCTGTATTAAAATTGACATCAGAAATATCGGGCTGTCTTTCTTTCGTGCCTTTGATTTTCTACCATCTGTACAATATATATAGATGAGTAGATGTTCAATTGATTGGCATTAACCATAGACCTATTATCAGAGGAAATGTATATAACACAGAAATTACAAGTTTAAAATCAAAACTTTAACTTCAGAACTAAAACTTGTAATTAAACATCAAAACTAAAACTTTTACGACTCAAAGTACATAAGATCAATCAGAAGATTTGACCGACAATGACAGTTTTTAAACGAAATATGCCCCGCTCGTTGGATAGGTAGAAGAGGGCAGATGATGGAGTAGCCACCTAGGTCACCGGTTTTAACACCCCTAGACTTCTTTTTATGGGGGTATTTAAAAACAACAGTTTATGCTACCCAACCAAAATCTCTGGATAATTTACGAGAGAGGATAGAAAATGAATGTCGACAATTAAATCCAGCAATGTCATTGTATGGAAGTGAATGGTACTCATTTTGAACACTTATTTACTTTCACCTTATTTGCCTGCAAAAAATAAGTAAAATTTGTGCTATTAAAAGAAAAATTGTTTATCTCATAAACTAACCACTTTAACCTACAAGTGTTATACATTTTTGAAATCAGCTCAAAGAGGAGTATCCAAAAATTTTACATAAAAAATATGAGAAGTATTTTAGAAAAAAAAAGGATGCTGCTAGGAGCGAGGGGGTTGCTTTTCCAGTAAGTTTAAATAAGCCATAATGCTTGCCCCTTCCAACACAAATTGACGTGTTTTTGGATTTTTCCTAAATACCAGTATTACAAAAGTTATAAAAGCTGGATACTTTTATCTGAAAAGCTGTGTATAATAGTAAATGTATTTAATTACGTTTTCTAGAATAAAGTTAATTATTTAAACATTTAGAATATTTTTATTTACCGAAATACATTTTAAAAATACCTACAAAGCTGTTTCAACTTATAAATACAATCGTAACGTATAAGAAGATACTTTTTACTTGTTCTGTAACTATAATTTCACCTCAGTCAATTTATAAAACCCTTTTAAATATTTAGAATGCACTAAATTTTAATATTACGCGAGATACCGATCACTAACACTAAATTAATTACCAAAAAACAACTAAAATGTGTCTCACTATACTACGGCGTCCATTCGAAACCGACATTTTTGAAATATTTTTTAGACATTAGATCATACGTCTGAGCGTAGGCGGACACGTTATTATTCAACAAGCAAAATAACCGAAGTACCATTAATATTTAACAACTGTACTGTTACTATAAATAATAATTATAATAAGCAATATTAAGTAATTAAATGTTATAAAATAAAATTATCAAAAATATCTGTTCAAGTATTATTATTAATAACCTTAATAATACAAGTAAAAGTAGATCTTAGATAAAGTAAAGTACGTAACTCGTGCTGTAAAGCCTTTTTGCGCACTCCCAGAATTACTCACTCGATACTAAAATGCTTCTTACCACATACGTTACGTAATATACTATTATGCTGTCTATACTTTGACAATTGCACAAAAGATTATTACCAATTTATTTGACTAAATACATAATACATAATAATTATTGATTAATTACTTCAATAAGTTAATAATCTTTAATATCTCCAAATTTTAAATTTATAAAAAATAATGAGAAAATTTATATTAAAATTCTGGCATAAAAACTACAAATTTTTTTTTATTTTAATTGTATTAAAAAAGTTAATCAAATCTTAATTTTTATTTTTATTTTTATTGTAAACTTGTTAATATCTATAAAAACTATATAAAATATGTGAAACACCTTATTTTAACATATTTATGTTATTAAAAAACTATTTACTTTACTACAAAAATACCTTGATTAAACTAATACATTGAAATTTATATATTCCGTATAAATTAGCAAAACCAACTTAAATATTTGTTTAATGGAGCTACATTTAATTTAGCTATGTACTTTTCTAACAAAAAATTTAAATAAAAATCGCACAGAATTTTAAATGAATCTAAAAAAGTTTCTAATTGAATTCTACTCAAATACAAAAAACTGCCTACGTAAACTCTCAATGGTAGGCTCCTTAATATAAAGACCTGTACACGTACCTACTTGTTGTACAAGTTAAAATTATTAACAGTGGTTGAATTGTATCATTTGAGTTTTCGAATTACATCACTCACCATTTCAAAAATCAAATTTCAGTGAGGACCATGAAGTAAATCGTACATAAATAAATACAGATGGAAAATGTTTTTTAAAAACTTACCCTGTAACAAAAGAAACGATAATTAGACTATGCCAAATGTATATATTATAGTTAGTGTAGTTATAAATTATAATAGATCATTTTTATATTATTTTAAGAGAAATAGTTTTAATATTTTACTATTTTTTCGTCTAAAATAAATAATGTGCAAAATTATTTACTTGTTTTCAATTTTAGCACCACTATGGATCAAACAATTTTAAATAAAACAGTTTATATTATAATGGCCTATCCTAGTTTTTTTAACTAAAATGTGAAAAATTTGTTAAAAATGTTATTTTTAAAACATATATCAACCTCTACTCTGCCAAGAATTAAAAATATTTACTTCTAACCTCCAAAAAAGAAAATAAATATATCGGCGAAAAATCTTTATTTGGGACCACGGTGTATCAATTTGACAAGAAAAACTTGATGGTTATAATGTTACTTTGCATAAACTCTATAAAAGACATATTTCACTCACCATTTCCATTATTAAATATAAGCTCTACTGATGATCGTGAAGAGCGCCGTACAAAGATTTGATGATATTTTCTTCAATACTCACCCTGTAAAAAATGGGAAGTTATTAACTCTTGCATAATTTTGTTTTAATACGTACAAAGGGTTTTAAATTGGTTATGTTTTTCAGGGTAAAGGGAAACCATAGGGGAATGTTATAATAAAAAATGTAAACGAACAATTTCAAAATATACAGAGTGTAATATTTAAAAATAAACAAGCTGGTATTATATTTCTGAAATCTTAGAAAAAATGTATTAATAGATGTATAAACCTATCGGCCTCAACATTTTAATCTAGCTATAGTAGGGGGCTAAAGATTATTTGATTTAGGGAAAATGTTACTTTATCGAAAAATTCACGACATCTTGCTACTTTTTTTATCCCCTTCTTGCAAAACATACCAATTTAGGACACTATGTCTATTATAGGAATCTGTAATGGGAAAGCGTCCTTCTATGGGATATCAATATCAACAACAACAATAGATAAAATAAAAAAATAAAAAATTAACTTTCATGTGTTATAAGGAACCGACCCTGTCGATAAGTAATGTGCGACCAGCAAAAACACAGCAAACCGGTGTAGAAACGATGACAAAAAAGGACATTCATGACGAATAGATAGATAGTGAGTGATTGGATATGTTAAAAATATTATATATTATTAGAAACACTTTTATTAAATCTGTAAGAAATTAGCTGAGTATTAATTAATTTCAATTTCAAAATTAAAATTAACTTAATACATGGTATTACAACATATTTGACAGAAATAAAAAATTCAAAATAAACCTCTTTATCAGATGGAAAAATTTTTAGGAGATTGAAGCTTATTTAGATAGTACAGTTATCTTGTTTCTGTACGATTCTAAGATTCTTGGCAATATTTAGAAAACATACATCTTGCGAAATTTCCAGATATATGTGTTTTTTTATAAAAAAAGAATGTGAAAAACTAGCTATTCAAAACTACAAAAAACACAGCTTAAAATTTGGAAAAATTAAAATCGACTAAAAGTAAAACTGTTTAATATAATTGCCGCATTTACAACGGGTTATGTTTACTTTGAACCTACATTTTTAGCAATTTTTAATATTTCTAAGTGTTTCCGCGGAAAGAAACCTTGATTTTCGTATTCAGTACAATGCGTAGACCCCTCATTAAATTTTGATGAGAATCGGAGAGTTCAACAAATTCTACATATTATTTATTGTGCTATTTTATTGTCACTTTTCCTCCCTAGGAAAGAAAAATTCGGCTTTACTCCCTATAATGAGTTCAGGAAACGTATACTTAAGATAGAAGTAGGTGGAAAAATTTTTATGCTTATGTATGAGTCAAAGTATTTGCCGGACATATTGTTCTATGCTATTAGCAACATTTATTTAAATTTAAATCTAAGCCACGCATTACAAATTGTTTCAAACAAAAACTAACCTATAAAACATCATTTTTTCTCTTAAACAAATAAAAAATTAATATTTAATTCAACTTACATATTGGCCTGTCATCATCTACATTTCAACCATGTTTAATCGACTACCATTGTCCATATTCACATATTTTAGTTAAAATGTCACTAACACTCTAATATTTCACTAACAGGTATATCACAACCGCATTTACACTATTTTTTAACAAGTTAGATAACTCACATATAGTTTTATTTATTTAGATTAAAAATATTTTAATCGACGTAAAATGTTTCTAAACGCGGCGCATATAATCGTAATAATACATTATTATTAAATGTATAGCGGCTAAAATTACTACCGAGTAATTATTTTCTATTAACTTATTTTATATAAATTCCGACTCGACCGTATACACAGAATGTACTGATTTGCCCATAAGCAAAAATGATAAGACACTAAAAATACCTGCCGAACTAGTTGATTAATCATATACCGTTAACGAATGTGATAAATCAAATAAATACTTTCTTAACTACTAAATTATTTTAAAGGGTGTTTAAAAATTATAGTTAAACAATATACCCTTTCAATTTACCCTGCAGGATGACAGTATGTTAAAGATTATGTACATGCAAGTCAAATCTAGTCTTTTTGAATACTTTATTCTCAAAAAATTATTACAATTATACCTTGAATTTTGGCAAATAATCATTTTCTACTTTGGTACACCTAAAAGTTATTAGAGGTACTTTGGATTTTGACCATCCGCATAGGCGCAGGCGGCAATTTGAATTTTTAAGAATAATTTTATTGTCGACAAGGGTGACAAACTTTAAATCTCAAGCTACACTTGTATGAAAAAATATACTGAGTGAATAGACAGTGGGAAGACGAAAATAGTAGACATTACTTAACAGATTTCTTAATTTAGGTTATATGATCTTCTCAGTTATAAGTTGATGTTCATCATAACAAAGTTCTAATAGTAATTAATCTCACAATATATCGGAAAATATTTTATGTTGTCCTGTAAGATTGAAACCAATGTATATTGAAACTTTATGATAACACCAAAGTTATATTTCAAATGTCAAATGTTGTATGTATTTGTACAGTATGCTCATTTTGCAGATAACATTACTTTATTACAACTAGTAGATTCAATTATAGGGCTGAGTCTGGAATTAAATTTTACATACATGTGAACATAATATGCATTAAAATAATATTATAAATGCATTACTTAAAGTTTCTAGTAGTTTCTACTGAATTCATTGTAGTAGTTAATATTTTTTATTAATTTGAAACTCAGAATACTATTAAAACAAGAGATTTTAATAAATATTTTACTTGAATTAACTAAAAAATAACACCTGTATTTCTTCTGTCTGAAGAGTTTCCGACCTAACAAAGATACTTGACATTTTTTCTTCAAATTAATTTTTATTTTTCTACATAGTCTCCTTGTAAGTCTATACACTTCTCCAAGCGATGCTCCCATCTCTTCAACCCGTCCAAATAGTACTCGGCGTTTTTCTCTGCAAAATATAGTTGTTTACGAAGGTGATGGCCTCCTCATTCGTCGAAAATCTCTGTCCTCCGAGCGCAACTTTTAGCTTAGGCAACAAAAAAAGTCGCTTGTGGCTAGATCTGGTGAGTAAGGAGGGTGGTCAAGCAGTTCAAACCGTAATTCGTGAATTTTCCCATAGCAACCGCTGAGGTGTGAGACGGCGCTTTGTATTGGTGAAACCAATTTTTTTTTCTGCGGCCGTTTTTCCGCAATGTCTGCCTTCAGCTTGTCAAGTAATGATGCCTAGTATGCTCCTGTAATGGTTTTTCCTTTTTGAAGATAATCGATTAAGATAACTCCATGATTATCCCAGAAAACAGTTCCCATCAATTTTCCAGCCGAAGGAACAACCTTTGTTTTTGGAGCCGATTCCCCCTTCGCAGTCCATTGTTTTGACTCTGTTTTTGTTTCTGGAGTATAATGGTGTATCCAAGTTTCATCTACAGTAATTAATCGGTGCCAAAACTCTGATTTATTGCGCCTAAACTGCGCCAACAGAGATGGAAATGTTCATTCGAACACGTTTTTGATCCAAAGTGAGCAAACGTGGCACCCAACGCGCGGACAGCTTTCTTATGCCTAAATCTTGATTCAATATGTGACAAACACGTTCTTTGTACATGTTTATAGCTTCTGCTATCTCTCTAATTTTAATTCGACGATTTTCTAGCACCATTTGGTGAACTTGAGCGATATTATCGTCAGTGGTTGCAGTTTTTGGATGTCCCAAACGTTCACCGTCACCCAAGCTGGTACGGCCACGTTTAAATTCAGCAGCCCAAAATTTCATGGTGGTAATTAATGGTGCAGAGTCCACGTACACAGCTTCCAACTCGTCTTTGATTTGCGTAGGCGTATTGCTTTTCAAAAACAAATATTTAATGACAGCTCGATACTCGATTTTTTCCATTTTCATAAAAACACTCACATTGACTCACTCAAATGATTGTCAAACAACAACTGCGCGTCCAAAATGGCTAAAATTTTAGTGGGTACCTTTCAAAGCATCCGCAAACACATTCCCAAACTTTTGTTTATGAGTGCTGCCATCTTCATGTTGAGGTCGGAAACTTTTCAGACAACCCTCATATATAAGGTTTGTTCTTTATAGCTTAACTTGTTGCCCCACTGCTCTTATAGTGTAACGTCAATTAGCATTACTAATAAAGTGCTAGTTCATGAACTAGTGCAAAAAAATCACCCATAAAGAACAGTCCTATAATTTAATTGGAATTTTTGTAGTAATTCCATATTGAAGATTAATTTAAAATGATAATAAATTAAAACCGCAGAATACCATAAAAACATGAGATTTTTATATTTTATTTATATTATTTATTGCTATGTTTAGCATCTAATTTATTATTAACGAATTTTAGCAGTACAACTCCTTCTATTTATAAAATGTATAATCAAATTTACTAAATCAAAACTAAACCATTTGGTTTGAGGAAAAAATATTTAAAATGACTACACTGGGCAACTGCCACACTGTCAACTTCGTATAAATTTGAAGCGGCCGCGCCTAGACTTTCCACGAGATACGACCCCCTAGCAATTCGCTAAAACCAACAACGAGGCCTACCTCGCAACCCCATACCCCATCCCCCGTCCCCGGGGGATGCAATAAAATATCAATCTCTTCTCCTACAAAACCCGGGTAATTCCTTCGAGGAATCTTCACAATTCCTCGAACTACCCCGTTAGCCTAGCTAACCCTCCTCGGCGCTCTGTCAGGTTATAGGTCTTCTGTGGTTTCCCTATAATACTTACCAAATAGCTCACAGGAAGGGAACAATACAGTCACAGTTCTGTACCCGAACCTCCACGATGTCCAACACGCCGCGAAATTTAAGCCCGTTGCCTGGGAATTCTACAACCCGGCCAACAGACACTCTTTTGTTGCATTCAGCCATTATCTTTCAGTCATAACATCTCAAAATTCATCCAGGACAATACGACATCCACTCAATGAAAACGCCACCCCAGCCCTGTAGAGGATCTTAAATCCTAAATCTGGGCACATCTATCTTTCATCAATTCCCTTCATTAAAAAAAACTCAAATCTCCATCAAAATTCTATCACACTTTCGTTTGTTCGTTCGCTTAGACTTATGGTTAAAACAGTAGATGACCATAATTTCTATTAAATGGTAATAATTTAAGCATGTTCATGATTATTTATATTTATTTTTCTAAGAACAATTAATAACTGCACAGTTAAACTAAACTTCCACTATTTATTTGAAAAATTCGCTTTAAAATCAATTACAGCTGTTTCGCTATCACTAGCATCGTCAGATTGACATATTGAAATTACATGTTGTTTGTTTGTAACTAGGTGCTTGATGTTGATAAGGAGTTAAGGCTAGACCAAGTAAGGAAGTAATAAGACATAACAATATTAAAGCCTAGATGTTATTAGCCCTAAGGGATTATCCTGGATGTATTTCCCTCTAAGATCAGTATAACTGTGCAATGATATAGAAAAACCAGGAAAAAACTATATCATGCTGATCTTTACAATAACTTAATATATTTATGTTATAATAATGTCTTATCTATGTATAAAATGAAGACTCAATCAAAGTAAACAGTTTAATAGTGGAGAACTTCCAAGATTTATTTGTTCATTAACTACTTTAAACTGTTGATCTGCTAGATGTCTTTTAATTTCAAGTTCTTCTAGAAAATCTAAATTTTGTTTTTTATCACAAATGTGTAGTATATGAATGTCATTAGTGTGTATAAGTGAGTTTGGATGTTCCAGTAGGTGTTTTGCATAGTTCGACTTATCTGGTTGTTGTAATCTATATGCTCTTAAGTGTTCATTAAATCTTACTTCAAAATTTCTTTGTGTTTGACCTATATATACTGCATTACATTTTGGACAATTAATTTTGTAAACACCAGATTTTTTTAATTTTGGTAGTTTTGTTTTTACATTTAACAATTTTGTTCCAATACTATTTTGTGTTTTAAATGATATTAATGTTGATGTTGCCGAAGATATTATTTTTGAAATTGCATTGGAAATATTTCCACAATATGTAATACTTTTATAGCTTTTAATTTCTTTAGTTTGTTTTGGATATATTAGTTCTAGTGACATTTTTTGTTCTTTCTTATTAATTAATTTATTTATCAAATGTATTGGATAGCCATTAGATGTAGCTATTTGTTTTATGATCTCAATTTCTTTATTAAAATTACTTTTGTTCATTGGAATCGAAAATGCTCTATGCATCCTAAAATTAATTTTACTTTAGAAGTTGAAGAAAATAATTCAATTAATTTTCTAGATTTAAGAATTGAAAAAGTTAATAATTCATTAAATTATTCAATATACAGAAAACCTACACAAACAGATGTAACCATACCATATAATTCAAATCATCCACTATCACATAAATTAGCAGCTTATAATTCCATGATACATTTTCGATTCCAATGAACAAAAGTAATTTTAATAAAGAAATTGAGATCATAAAACAAATAGCTACATCTAATGGCTATCCAATACATTTGATAAATAAATTAATTAATAAGAAAGAACAAAAAATGTCACTAGAACTAATATATCCAAAACAAACTAAAGAAATTAAAAGCTATAAAAGTATTACATATTGTGGAAATATTTCCAATGCAATTTCAAAAATAATACCTTCGGCAACATCAACATTAATATCATTTAAAACACAAAATAGTATTGGAACAAAATTGTTAAATGTAAAAACAAAACTACCAAAATTAAAAAAATCTGGTGTTTACAAAATTAATTGTCCAAAATGTAATGCAGTATATATAGGTCAAACACAAAGAAATTTTGAAGTAAGATTTAATGAACACTTAAAAGCATATAGATTACAACAACCAGATAAGTCGAACTATGCAAAACACCTACTGGAACATCCAAACTCACTTATACACACTAATGACATTCATATACTACACATTTGTGATAAAAAACAAAATTTAGATTTTCTAGAAGAACTTGAAATTAAAAGACATCTAGCAGATCAACAGTTTAAAGTAGTTAAGAGCAAACCGGACATGTCCGAAAATTTTAAAAGCATCCTGAGCCTTTATTTCTAATCCGATTTTTGTGAAATTTTCAGTAAACACTCATTATTACTAAACTTAGGGGGGTATTACCTTGATTTTTTTCTAAACCCTTTAGAACTATTTATTTCCTAATAAAAACGAAAAAAAAAAGAAAAAAAAGGTTATTCCCGTCTTCTACATTAAATTTAAGAAAATGTGTCGCTTTCTGTTTTAGTAAATGTCGAATAGTTTTTAAATGGGATGCTTTCCCACTTTTGCCTAAAAATTTTCTATAAAATGCTGCCCTCTCGTTGTATAAATTTTAGGACAGTTTTAATCGCGTTGGTGGAGATATTCCCAGTGGCGGAGCAATTATCATGTTATGACGAGAGTATCAGAAAATTTAATATAACTTTTTTGTTGTATTTAATGATGTGACTTTTTCTAATTAAATTAAAGTAAATTTCAAATTTTGACAAGGTGGTCAAAATAATATTGATTAACTTCACTACCACAAAATTAAATTTTGCCTCTAAATAGTGTTTACAAGGTTAACACAACATTATAAAGCAGACATTTTTTTCAATTTCATGTTTTTAATTCTATCTAATCTACATAAATCTGCCACTAATATCATTTCTCTTGTAGTTTCTGGTGTACTTATTTATTAAGAAGAATACATAGGTACATCGAAAACAAAAAAAATGCATAACTTAAAAATAAGGACAAGTAGCATTATTCATATTCATCCAGTCAAAATTGTTTCACCAAATTTCTATATTTCGCTAAAATATCTACAGGGAGATTCATATTAGGGACCTAAAATGAAATGATTTTTATATGCATTTTACAACTAAATACTTCAATATGTCAATCTAATGATGCTAGTTTTTAGCGAAACAGCTGTAATTGAATTTAAAACTTAGTTTACGAATAAATAGTGGAAGTTTCATTCAACCGTTTAGGTGTTTATTGTTTTTTTTATACGATTTTGCTGGTTAGTTGCAGTAAAGAAGACAATGAAAATCTAGTAAAAAACGCATCCAAGCACTAGACAAAAAAATGTGGAATTTCAGCTCTTATCATCTAGTTGTAAAATGCATTGAAAAAATTATTCCATTTTATGTCTATTATGTCCATTTTATGTAATAGAAATCTCCCTGTAAATATTTATTTTTTTAAATAAGAATAATTAGCATGCGACATTATACAGTGTTTCGCCAAATTTAATAATTGGTTTAAATACAGAGGGTTTAATATTGCGTATATAAAATTGAATAATTTTTTTGTAAAATTTCTGCAACTCAACAAATAGAAATAAATTAATATTTGAAGTTCAACATTAATTAATTGGTGAAAAAATATAAAACTTATTGTGTAGACATTAGTCTTTTATTAAAGAAATTTCATACTTTATATTTTACAAGCACGATAAAGTTATGTTTTAACCTAATAATAGTATTATTTATGTCGTACAATCAAAACTATTTTATTTCTTTGCTATTCTCTGTCTTTGATTATCCCGAATTTTCAGTATTCTAGGAAATCTTGAGTCAACTAGCTGTGGAAGCAAAGATTTAAAAAAAATATTTTTAATTTTTCTACCATCCTGTCAGCCCAAAAGGTTCTGCCTCGCGGAATCTAAATAGCATTTCATATGGCTTTCTGTTATGACACGAGTTCAAGTTTAAAAAACGAATCGCGAAGCGATGAGTGTTTTAAAGAACGAGTGTCACAACAGCCATATGAAATAAGTTGTTTATAATATTTTTTATATTTTGCCATTTTATCATTTTTTAAATTAATTTATTATTTGTATGTAAATTACGAAAATTTTGATTTTAAAAAGTATATCGGTAGCACTGTGTAATTTATAACATTTGACAGATTTGACATTTAAATTATGAAATGTTAATGTTTTAAAATATTTTAAAATGAATAATATACCAAAAATAATATATTATATAAGTAAAATATTATATTCTTATTCACAGATACTTTCTTAAAGAACAATATAAAATTAATAAATTGCTATTAGCCACAAGTGTCATTGTCAATAGTCTTGTCATTAGATACTTCACTCATGTCGCCAACCATTTAAAACAAAAATTTGCTTGCGTAAAAGAAACATTACGATACGCAAATGCGTTTTATAATGAAGATTTTTATAAGTGCAAAATATAAAAACATTCATTGTTTACTTGTTTCGGTAGTACATTTGGTTTAGTGGCTCTCAGCGCGGAGCGAGAAGTAGGAGGTTGGGTTAATTAGGGTGAAATTCGCTTGCCGCTGTAGGTACGGTTTGCTCTTAATGAACAAATAAATCTTGGAAGTTCTCCACTATTAAACTGTTTACTTTGATTGAGTCTTCATTTTATACATAGATAAGACATTATTATAACATAAATATATTAAGTTATTGTAAAGATCAGCATGATATAGTTTTTTCCTGGTTTTTCTATATCATTGCACAGTTATACTGATCTTAGAGGGAAATACATCCAGGATAATCCCTTAGGGCTAATAACATCTAGGCTTTAATATTGTTATGTATTATTACTTCCTTACTTGGTCTAGCCTTAACTCCTTATCAACATCAAGCACCTAGTTACAAACAAACAACATGTAATTTCAATATGTCAATCTGACGATGCTAGTGATAGCGAAACAGCTGTAATTGATTTTAAAGCTAATTTTTCAAATAAATAGTGGAAGTTTAGTTTAACTGTGCAGTTATTAATTGTTCTTAGTAAGATGAACTTCCAAAAAGTAGAGGTTAACACAATCAATTTCATTTATTTTTCTTCTTAAAATATAGCTATTAAACAAAAATTAATATAACGGAGACCTTTTTTATCATGTGCATAAAAATAAAGAGAAGAGAGATCAAAAAAATAATTTATTATTATTATTTATTTTTTATTATTGCTGTTTATAATAAAATATTATTTATTATTTTTCCAATTTCGTGTCCGTACAATCTCTCCTTCTAAGAAAAACTCCCTCTTATTGATTAATAACAATTGCTATTCTATCGCCTTGGTTAATATTCCTTACAGATTCTTTACAGAGAAGCTTACCGATTTCACTCAATATTATTTATGTCTTTCTTTAAAACCTCCGGATTTCAAGCAAATTGTTAAAAGAAAAATATTAAAATTTATTGGTTTCTTAATAAGAAACAAAGAATTTTTGAACACAACTTCCAAGGTTTCTTTAAAAAAATTAACTTTTTAGCTCAATGACAATTATTTCGATATTATCATCATATTGGCATTTTGATGTTAGATTTTGTTTTATGAGATAGTTATCTCATGGGAGAATGTATGAGGAAATGTAAGCTTTTTTGTGGAGATAGCATTGAAGTTCCAATAAATAAATATTCTTAAAAGGAAGAGGAATAATGGAAATCGCGATAAAGGTTGTGGAGACCTTTTGAGAAAATCTAAATTATTGGTTGTTTTAAGAAACTTTACCTTGTCGGTTGAACATCCCGTAAGAGTTGATAATTTTTAAACAAATTTTGTTTTACTTATTTTAAAGATTATTGATCCAAAAAAAGTCAATCACATTTTTCCAAAGAAAAAGTACACAAAATTTACTTTTTTTATTATTATTTACACTGTTGCAAATAAATAACTATACTGAAGTAGTGGTTAGTATAGTTAGTAGGGGAAATGTGCCTATGATGGACCCTCTAAAGAAATATCTTTATAACTATTTTAGTTTTTTGATTATTTTACTTTATATGAAAACATAGTGAAAAAACAGTGAATTTTTTATCAATTTCTTGTTTAATAATACACAATATTTAAAAAAAATAACCAAGGGGTCCATCATTGGCATATATATGCCCATGTCGGACCCTTTTAAAATAAACTAATAAAAGTTCAAAAATTTGCAACAACGGGGTGACAACGGCGTATTCATTGTGGCACCACGACATATTTGGCATCGAATCCAAGTTTCTCTTGCACGTGAATTTGAGTACAATTCGTTACAGTAAAGGCAACTAGCAAATTTCCGTGTTTTCAGAAATTCCTCTGGAACACATTTGTCTTGGTCAGAAGACTAATGACAATTCGTTTTACTGTCCTGACTTGTTTCATCATCTTCCTTTTCTTTTCAGTCTGGTGTTGAATTCAAATGACCTGTTTTTCTACGTAAAATTTCCTTCACCTAAATGTCGAAAACTGAGGATAAAGACAAGTTAAGACCAGATTTAGATTGATCTTGCATGTCTAATTCTATTTGGTTTTTATCTTCAGCATTATGAATGGGCCTATCCCTATAGTTAAAGCTGGTGCAGACTATTAGTCCCCAAAGATATGAGAATTGAAAGGATGGATTCCAGTTTTTTTTAAGAAATTGATCGCGATAGGTGTTACAGCACTCTTCAAATAAACTTTTTTTGAGAAGGCCTGCTATTTTGAATTGGATAACGGCCTTTTCCGGGTGAAATTATTTCATTGCCCATAATGGAACTGTAGCTGCCTCTTTTCATATAGTGATAGTACATTTTATTTATTTTTCTGACAGATGACATTGTTTGTCACATCACATAAGAGAGATAAAATATTATTAAAATATTTTATTGATATTTTATTTAAATAACCAAATTGGTGACCCAGACATGATCTGAGGGAACAGATGGAACAGTCTCAGTAACCTGAACAACCGCAAGTATTCTGGGTTGGAGTTCGCGCTCAACCCAACTAGAGAATCAATTTGCGATCTCCCATATAACAGCTGATGACACACAGACTACTATGTGTCACAAGACTACTATGCAATGCAGATGGAGTACAGGTACATTTCTGAAATTAAAGATATTGTAAAAAACCCGCCAGCTGAGAATTATATGACCTTTAAAAATGGACTAGTAAAACGGCTTTCGATGTCACAAGAAAAAAGAATTAAGGAACTTCTGAAACACCATCCCAATTTTTGAGACATTTGCAAAATTTGTTAGGCACTCCTATTGCCAATGAATACTTCAAATCTATTTGGACAAGTATACTACGCAGTTCAGACAGTAATTGCTTCCCAACCCGATTTGGAATTAACAAAACTCGCACAACTCACCGACAAAATTATTGAGATTGCAATATCAAGCCCTCAAGTAGCAAGCACATCCACAACACCCATTCTTAACCAACTCTCTATTAGCGCTGGTCAGTCTGCACCTCATCAGCCATGGAACAGCTTCTGCCAACAAATGTCAGAAATCACCCAAGAAATAAGTGCCCTCAAATTTGAAACTCGCTCAAGACCACAAAATCGATACAATAGAAGAAGATCTCGCTCTCGGTTAAGACTAACGGACAACTCTCATTTTTGGTACCTACCACTCCACTTTCGGAAAAAAGCTAAAAAATGCATTACGCCATGCACTTGCGCTTCTTTCACATTACACGATTTACCTCGTGCTGGAAAAAATCGCCCTGTAGAAGAGCATGAGACCTTTCACATTGCACGATTACAACACGGGCACGTTTTGTATACTATAACTAAAATAAGTTGCTACAAAGGGTACCGCCTAGCGGCAAATTTTCCTTTAGAAAAGATTCAATAAAATGCAAAGTCAAAACCACAGACTTTTATTCAATTAATGTACAATTATTGCAACTAGTTTCGGTCTAGATCAGACCATCATCAGGCTGTAAAGAACACAATAAATGGTAAGCAAGAAGTGCAAATAGTTATCGGTAGTAGAAAATAATATTAAACAGGTTAAACAGTAATTCCAATTCCGGACTAATGTTCCTATTTTTCATAAATTCTAAAATATCTACCTTCTTTGAACTAGAATTTGGAATTTTATTTAATATCCGCGAATGATAGGAAGCATTGTCCATAACGACTACTGAATTTGGAGGAATGTTAGGAAAAAGCTGCTCTTGAAACCATTTTTCGAATAACACTGCAGTCGGCTGAACATTGCTTAATATTTTTCCTTTGGTACAAAACCGTTTTCACTACTGGCGTAAAGAATTTCCTCTCGAACATGGCGCATTTAAACTACACTTTTGAGACTGATCTACCCAGCCATACTGAACAGTATCATGTGTGTCAAACCAAGTCTCATCTAGGTATACTATATTCCTTTTTAATTCACGATACTTCCTTATTTTATCTAAATACTCTTCACGGAGTACACCAATACGCCGCGATTCCATTATAACCATTCGTTTATTTAATTTCTTATAATTAAAAGCGCATTCTAGTAGTATACCGCGTAAAGTTTCTATTATTTAAAGCTATTATAATTATAATCAGGATAATTTCTCTTGAACTATTTCTAAAGTCGGTACAATATTTTCTTGATATAAATTATAAACCGTTCGCTTTATAACATCTTTTGTAGCATCGTCAACATTTGCAAATTTTGTTTTTTCGCACCTGCGAATGATCTATAACGTCACCGCGCTTAATAACCTGAAAAATAGTGTAAATAGAAATTTTAGTTAACGTATTAATTCGCTTTATTATAACCCCATCGGATTTTTTATTATCTTCATTTTTCAAACACCGATACATATTTAAAATAACCCTCTGATACTGAATGTGTAAATCTTACAAAATTCGCTACTAATCTCACCTGTTGGTGATATCATATCTTCTGAATATAAATTTTGATCTGGATTTCCATTTTCTTAGAAAAAAAAAATACAAAATGAAATTGAGTCCAGAAAGGAGCTTAAAACACATCAATGTACGGTTAATAGCATCGAAAGATTTAGAAAAAAAGAATAGGCACATTTCCCCTACCTTGTTTTAGGGGCTGCATAATTTTAAGTACATTTTTCTTAGAAAAAAAATATACAAAATTAAATTGAATCCAGAAAGGAGCTTGCATATGGCGGCCAATTGTCAGTAATAATGTAATAAGAGAGTGAGAATAAATTAAAAATAATTTCACAGATTGCTTGAAAACTTGTTGCCAGGCAATAGTCACAAGAACCCGTAGGGCTCTAGTGGCTATTAGACAATCCCAACCACGTGATCCAATATGGCCGTCCAGGGCAAATATTTGTATTTTGCTGTGTTTAGATCAATTTTTGTAGTATTTGTGTGAGATTTATTGGCTATTTTGAGATGGACAGCAGTTATTTAAAAAAGTTATTATAAGAACATCCTGAGTAAAAGGTAATTATGAAAACTTGCAAAATATTTTGTTTACTTTTTATTAATGTTATTAAGATGATTGTGAGACAAAATGGTTTCATTTTGAGGGTATCAATTTGGGCACTCTTCCGAATGAACCTTGGTATTGTAATAAAAAGATCAATAAAACTATCATAAAATTATTGAAAAATTTAATTTAATTAATTATTACTTACAATATATTTCGCGTTGACACAATTAAGTAATTATTTTGACAAGTATCTGACAGTTGCTAGGAAAATAAAAGCTACAGTAATTATTCCCGACAATAATCACAAGAGATTTATTCCCACCATAATAATGAAATAGTTGGTTGAAACTTACCCTTGTGACAAATACAGAAGCATTTCATTGGTTTTAAGAAACGTAAAAAAATAATCAGTTTTATTTAGTTTTCCATTTACATACTACAAAAAAATAAAAATTGCACTAGGAGTGTTATTTTGAATAAAATTAAACCAAAATATTTATGTTATTTTAAAAAATATTTATCTGATATAAATAAGAGCACACACCATAAATGTTCGGTAAAAATACCCAGATAAAAATACCCAGATACAATAGATCTTATAGGTTGCAGTTTACTTATCACCCCTAGTTTCATACATACATACATCCAAAATCCATGCACAGTTCAGTTCAAACTTTTACAAAGAAAACCACATATCATATCATAACATGTCACACACTCTTGGTAGCATTATTTTCTCATTTGAAATAACTTTCATATTAAATGGCGAAGTTATAAGAAGGAATTGTAGGTATTGGTCAATGGAGAATCGTCATTGGAAAGAAGAAAGTCTTACTCAATATCCTCAGAAAGTTAACGTTTGGGAAGATAAAACTTGTAGCATTAAATATTAAACATGTTAAGAAACGGTCTCGTTTTGGTCAACTTATTTCCAAATATAGTGCCTAATGAAAATGTAAGGGATTTCTTAAAAGTAACTTCCAAATAAATAGATTGGACCAAGAGGCACTATATAGTGACCAAACTGATCTTCAGAATTGGATTTTTGTAGGGTTATCTTAAGAGTAACTAATATTGCAATTCTCCGAGAAATGATAGCAACAAAAATAAGAATGAAATGGAAAATCAAAGTCATTGTCATTGACTGGGTTTTAATATGGATGGTTTACTTCTTTAGAAATAAGAACATTTCTCAAGACACTCTAAATAATAAAGTTAGGGAGGAGACTTATAGACTAGGTTTTTGCCAACAAAAGAACAAGAGGGAGTTCCATTGTAAGTGTAAGTGTATAGGCCGTGTTGGACCCACGTGAATCAACCTATATATTTATTTTTTTATTTCAAATACAATACTCTTAAAAATCCAAATCGATGTGTCTCACAGTTCCGTTAATTAAGAGCAGATTAATTTTATTCCATTAGTGGTTTCTATACTGTATGTATGTATTATATTTTCCCAACTTCCACAAACATACCGTTGATATTAACGCTGTCCGTACAATAAACACAATATTTATCTTGATCTTGAGACGTTATTGTATATGCGATCTAATTTGGTTCTTTGACTAAAGTCCCTTGGGTAGTGTTAAAGAGTAGAAACGCCCAGCACCGATCTCCTTGTCTCTGTCTTTGTTTAATTTCAAATTGCGTTGACTTTACAAACAATTCCGACCATTGTTATTCTTATCAGATTTATAACTTTATGGGGTACCTACTCCCGAGTTGTTCCTACAGAAACGATAATTAAGTTTCCACTATAAGCGGCGCTGTATCAAAGAGAATGTACACAATAAAAAAGTGGTCGCGAAAACATGGGCTTATTAACATTGGCTTATTAAATCAAAAACTAACTCATTAAGTATATTTGAACTGTAGCAGGAATATTTTTATTCAACAATCCCCTTAAGATACATTCGTTTTTACTTGAATAATTATTTAAGTCCAATTTATTGTACTACCCTCTACTCTGTGGATTAATAACTGTGGAATTGACTGTTATGTATATTGTCTTCTAAAGATAAATTTTCTAAATTTCAGCATCATCGATTAAAAGAACAAATTATAGATTGTTCATAAAAAATTTGTGACAGAAAAGCATTAGAAATATCGACAAACCCTGAAATGTTGAATCTGGAACTGTTGGCGGAACTGATACCAAAACCGTTTACACTACCACTACACCAACACACACTTTTAACTGGTTAAAGTTAGTTAGTTAGTTAGTTAGTTAGTTAATTAGTTAAAAGTGTGTGTTGGTGTAGTGGTAGGGTAAACGGTTTCGGTATCAGTTTCGCCAACGTTTCCAAATTCAACATTTTAATTGTGATGGCTTCACGATCAACGAAACAGGTATGTAAACCTTAGTACCCATATTAGGTTAATAACTGTAGATATTTGGTTTTTAAAATCATGTCGTACATTTAATGTTTTTCCAAAAGCTGTGAAAATAAATATAAGTGAATGTGCCGTGTCAGATAGTTTGTGAAATTGTAAGAGAAAATGTTTAGCATTAGAAACCAAATATCTGTACAGTAAACGAAGTATGCTTGAAATAGAGGCATATGGACTTTATAAAAAATTAACACATAAGTTAAGTAATGTAGTAGTTAAGTAATATGAATATTGGTGTGAATTCCAAAGAAAGGTGTTTAGGGTTATTCATTCAAAATTTAAGAAGAAAATGTCGATATTTAGCAAAAAAACCAAAAAAATTAAAACCAAAACCTATTAATACTGTTGAAAATATTTCTTCCCAAACTTTTGACAGTAGTGAAATAGAGTTGTTAAAAAAGTGTTTGAATTTTGCTGTGCCTTCTCGTGGGGATCTAGGTGAATTGATTGGACATATTGAAAGTCATGTTCAATATCTCTCTCATGATGCCAGGGTCTATGTTCGGGAGGCTTGTAAGAATCAAATTTCCAAAAACATTTCAAATAAAAACAAAAATGTACAGGGAATTAAGAAAACTAGGAATATTGTCAAAAATTTAAGATAGAAAGAATATTTTTACTTAAAAGCTGATAAAGAAAACAATATTGTTATAATGGACAAATAAGGCTATTTCGGAAGAGTGGATCACTTGATTGAGAATGGTCTTTACGTTAATATTCTAAAAAAATCCACTAAATATGATTTCCACGGAGAAGGGCACTCTTAAAAGTTGTAAGAACCGATTCGTTGAAGTATAAATTAACTGTTAGTAACCCTACATTGTCAAAGCTCTATTGCATTCCTAAGATGCATAAACCTGGGAAGGCAATGAGACCTATTGTTTCAGCTATATGTACACCTAGTTATATGATTTCAAAATGGTTATCGAACGAGTTTGAAAATCTACCCATAAAATGTAACAGTTTTTCAGTTAAAAATTCATTAGAATTTATAAAGAAAGTTAAAGATGTTGTTCTAGAAGAAATTTTAATCTAGTTCGATGTTGGTTCTTTATTTCCTAGCGTACCGATTCCACAAACTTTAGAGTATCTAGAAGAATTACTCTTGAATAATCTGGGTGTTGAACTTAGAACTGTTTACCTACAATTAGCTAAACTAAGCATGGACCAAAATTATTTTCAATATAACAATCAGTTTTATCAACAATATGAAGGAGCAGCAATGAGTTATTGTTTATTACCATTTATAGCCAACCTTTTTATGAGCAATTTTGAAACACAGTTTAGTCAAGAGCTCGAGTATTTCCCAAGGATATATATGGTATAGACATTTTTGCAGTTTTCAATACGAAGAAATCATCAGTAGATTTTAGATTAAATTCACAAGCATAAAGTTCACATTTAAACTAGAAAATAATGAACAGTTACCATTTTTGGACACATTGGTAATTAGAAATAATAACAAGTTAGAATTTGATATTTTTAGGAAAGACAACGCTAAACGCTACGTATAGATATATTCCTGTAGATTCCTTTTACTGTAGTCAACACAAAATGGCAAGTTTTAATTTTTTGGTTAATCGATTAATCAATTTTCCCTTAAACAGAGCAAGATATAACAGAAAAAAATTTGATTGAGGATGTAGTTGTACTTAATGGATATGATGAAAAACTAATTCATTAGCTAATCAATCGTCATAGTTTTAAGAAATCTCTTTGTGAAATCACCTTTTTCCAGCGAGAACACAACGATGTGAAATTCATTTCATTACCATTTATCCCTCAGTATACCAAAGGATTGAATACAATTTTCGGTGCGATGGAATTAGGTTTAGTTCATAAAACTTGTACCACCCTGAGACAATTGTTAGCAAATCCGAAGGATAAAAGAGAAAATGTGGAAAAAAGCGATATATATGAAATAAGTTGTAATGATTGTGATAAAAAGTATGTTGGGCAAACAAAAAGATCGGTTAAAACTAGACTTAAAGAACATTTAGCTCATCTAAAATATGGACGCATAGAAAAATCTAGTATTGCCAAACATGCCTTTACTAAAAACCATTCGGTAAATGCAGACAGTTTAAAATTGTTAAAAAATGTATCAAACAATAGATTGTTGGATGCATTTGAAAGTACTAGATTAAATAAGAATAATTAAATTGATTGTACTAACCCTTACTTTTTGGAAGTCCATCTTATTAAGAATAATGAAAAACTCTTCGTTTTACCAAAACTTCCAATATTTATTTAAAAAATTGCTTTATTAACTTTAATGACAGCCTTTTCGCTAGACTTAGCATCGTCAGATTGACATATTGAAGTTACATTTTGTTTACATTTCTATATCATTGCACAGTTATACTGATCTAAAGGTATGGTTCCGCTAGTGCAGCAGACGCATGCAGCCACTGCTTGCAGCCGCTGCTGCAGCGGTCGCAGTGACTGATATCCGTGCATCTTTATGGCATTGGTTCTACTAGCGCGTCGGTCGCATCACATCGCATGCGACGGCTGCATCGACTGCTAGGGTGACCAGTCTGGCCGCAGCGGTCGAGCAGTCGTTGTACCAGAACCCGTGGTTTTGGGTTTGAATGTCTGGTTTAATGGCAGATAAAACAAAGTGAAACTGTTCTTTTGTTAGTCTAAAGAACTGCTGAAACTTTTCTTCGTCGTCCACTAGGTATTTGCATATTAAAGCTTTATACGTTCCTTTCGTATTTCTTTGTCGAAACATCATGTGTTGTGGTCTTCTCTGAACATTCCTGATACTTATACGCACAATAGCATCGTCTTCTTCTTCGTCTAACAAATAAAGAGCTAATAATGCACCACGATTCATTATTTCAGCATGAAGGCTCAAAATGAACTGACTAGACTAGCCCGAGTCTACTCGAGTTTTTTAAAAACGCTTGCGTCTTGCGTTTCCACTGCACAAGGTGAACCACTTCCTACTAGCAGCCAAACGCAGCAGCGGCTGCAAGCAGTGGCTGCATGCGTCCGCTGCACAAGCGGAACCATACCTTTAGAGGGAAGTACATCCAGGATAATCCCTTAGGGCTCATAACATCTAGGCTTTAATATTGTTATGTCTTATTACTTCCATACTTGGTCTAGCCTTATAACTACCTAATAAACATCAGGTACCTAGCTACAAACAAACAAAATGTAACTTCAATATGTCAATCTGACGATGCTAAGTCTAGCGAAACGGCTGTCATTAAAGTTAATAAAGCAATTTTTTAAATAAATATTGGAAGTTTTGGTAAAACGAAAAGTTTTTCATTATTCTTAAATAAGAATAAATAAATAAAAATTTGCTTTGCCGCCAAAAGATTTATCGCAAAAACATTTTGGCGCTAAAATGTTAAAGTTAATTTGTAGACATAGCTTTAGTTTACCTTCGGTCTCTGAAGAAGATAACGTTATCGAAAGTCGCGTCAGGTAGTTAAAAGTGTGTGTTGTTGTAGTGGTAGTGTAAACGGTTTCGGTATCGACAAACCCCAATAAATTTTCGGTCATTGTAAATAAAAAAAAAATTGATAAAGTAGCCACATGCTAGATATAGTTTGGCTCCTATTGTTGCTTATCCCTAAAGGTTACAATTCGCCATCCAGTCTGCAATATCGATTTTGGCGAGACTTGTCTAATGTTTATAGACTCGTGCTGTCTATAAACACAGCGTCTGCTACACTGCAGTAGTGATAGTCCGAAGAAGCTTCTTCAGGTGGTTCCTCAGACGACAGCGTCCAGTCAACAGTTCAGTTGGAAAGCGTAGGTGGCTTCTACCCCATTCTAGGAGCTGAGCTGTTTTGCTTCTGGAAGGTTGAGAAATGAACGCTTTGGAGTAAGTGATCCCCGGAATATTCTACCAGTACAGACGGGTTTCCCTTGCTGCCCAGCTGGAAATAATGTCCTTGGCCGTGCTTTTCGCTTTGCCAAGAAATGGTTCCGGCTCAATAAATACGGACTCCTTTCACTTCTTTGCCAGAGTGTCGGCTTTCTTATTGCCTGCATGCCCTGGAATCCAGAGTAGCGTTACTCTATTATTTGCTCCAAGATTATTTAGGGATTCGATACAGTTCCACACCAGCTTTGAATCAACCCAGGTAGAATTCACTGCTTTTAGAGCTGCCTGGGTGTCTGAAATTATGAAAATAATTTTTTACTAGGAGTTGATCAATCAACTTCTTTGCGCACAAATCCATAGCTAACATTTCCACCTGAAAGATGGTAGCCTGCTTACCAAGGTTTATTGAAATGTCAACTCTCGGTTTCTGCTATGTATCCCGGCTCCAACCCATAGTGGGTTGTTCATCAGTCCTTGTGGTTCCATAAAGTTATTTAATTTTTCGCTACCTTTTTGAGAACTAGCTCTATACTGTCATGATATGTCTCATAGGTAAAATAAATTTCTGTAATGTAAACAAATATTGTATAAATTTTAAGTATAGATAAGAAGTGTAAGTGATAGTGATGAAGTTTGGTTGCTAGGAAAAAAAGAAAAGTTTGACAGTTAGTAGAAGAGAATTGAAAAAGTCAAGAGAGCAGAAATTAACATTTTTAAAAGAAGTGATATAGAATAAAAAAGGTATAATTTAAAAGAAAGTTAATGTCAAAAGGAAAAAGTTTATATTAATGGTAAAGAAAATAAGCAGTTATAAAAAGTTATTAAAATAGAAAAGCAGTGACAGTTGGTAATTGATTTAAAGTCAGAGAGAATTAAAGAAGAATTTTTATTTGAATATTATAAAAGGCGACAAGAAAAAATTGTATTTTTTTTGGTAATGTAGAAGAAATTATTTAAAGATATAAAAAAAATAACATAAAAGAAGAATTAAGTAAGTCTTAGTAATTATCCGAGTGAAGTGCAGTGAGGAGAAAGAAGCTAAAATTAATAGATAAAAACAACTAGAGGTCAAGTGATTGGGACGTACAAGGAAATTTGGCATAAAAGGTGTTAGGAAGAATAGAAGAGAAAAAGACACTGCGATAGTTAAGGTTAGTTTAGGTAGTTAAGATAAGATAGATAAGTTAGATAGGCAAATAGATAGGTTAGATAAGAATTAGTTAGGCAGAAGTTTAGATATAATAAATTTTATTTGGCTGTTTTTTAAAAATTAATATTTATAAAAAAAAAAATTATTTAAAAATAAATTTTGATAGAACCCTACCTTAATTTGAACAAGTTTAAAATAAAAAGTTAATTTATAAATTAAATTAAGTTGGTGAATATAATCATCACAATATTATTAGATATATTTTTTTCAGGCGGTAGTCAGGCATCTGAAGTTTTGTTTGCCAAGAACTCATTCCAGACACATTTGGACGTCCTTCTAGGTAGATCCTCTTGGCTTCTCCATGTACTCTTTCATGAACGAGTCTTTAGAGGTTTTCGAACCACACAAAAAAGAGCTTCATAGCTATCTAATTTACGTTAAACATTTCTTTAAGTTACTTTTTTCAATTTTATAGTTATACCAATCAGGTCCATTTGAAACAGTTGCATATTTATGTGAAACCAACCTTGTATCAACTATTGATTTATTAACGTAATGTTTTCTATTCTTTTAATTCTTCCTATCTTTCTGGATAAAAACACGACATTTTCCTGTTTTGATGTAAATGATATCAAATTATTTAGATACGCCCTGTTTAATTTTAACCACCAGCAAAATAGAGGAGATCGCGCTAACCGAAATTAAAATAACTACATTATTATAGGTCGTCTGCGGAGTTAACGCCAGACAGGAAAGGCTCCGGAGGTAACTAGATAATGTGTGGGCTACAGCTTCGGCTAATGACCAGAATGTCCGGTGATTTATTCTGGGGTTCAGATTCCGACGGTATCTCCGTTTGACTGTATTTATACCAGGACGACACAGCACACTTTGATATATTCGAGGGCCTTATTAGGTCTAATTCTGCGTTAACTCAATTACAAGTGTTGGCCAAGGCGTAATTTATGTTTTGAATATACGACGGAAACCGCCGTCGGTGGCGGCGATCTCGTTCGATCGCTGAGAGCGTTTCTAATTCTTCTCTACTGGTGTTTCACGTTCAGTTAATTATAACGGAATTATCGAAGGGAAATGAATACTTGTTAAATCGGTATTTACGGTAATCTATTAATGAATTTAACGTTTATCCTTCGATGATAATTGGTGTTGGTTTATTTCAATCCCATTGGAATCCTATTCTCATTAATATACATTGAAAATATTCACTACCGATTTCATAACTTATATTGGTATTACTTGTCGACTTAAACCATTTCCATATTCTATAAATAACATTATGTTGAAGAATAACAACTGTCAACAATTTGTTAATCTAGTTTCGTCAAATACCTTTTAGTGCCTGATAATAAATTATTTAAATTATCTTCACTGTTTTATTTCAGTAAATTAGAACATTGAATTTGAAATTGTTAGTAAATAGAATTGGTGTCAAAAAGCCAAATGGAATTTAAAAAAATGGATATTCACGTTATTAGTCTGGTAAGTAAGTCCAGAATTTGAAAGGAGTACTGTAAAACGTACATTTTATTTAATATTGTACCCTAAAACGCAAAAGAACAGTGAAAAAGAAAATATTAATATATTTAACGGCGTTTGCTTATTTTGAAATTTGCATTCAATGCCAAGACCGGCATGTAGTTAGTAACCATAAAAACATCTTGTTATTGTTTTTAAATATGTAATATGATACTGTCAGTAATTGTCATTATCCGATTTTCACAAAATGGCTCAAGATCAATTCATTCTTGGGAACAAAAATATAACTGTTAATAATAATATAGGCAATAAATAAGTACTGTTTATGGTTGTGCTGTTGCATTACAATAAATGTAGATTCATACGTTTGAAACCTGAATTTTTATTAGCTTTTAATATTTAGAAGTCTGTCCAGGTTAATTTTAATTACAGGATACTAGCCACAGCATACTCCCCCCAGCAGGCTAACTCCTGTAGTGATTAACAGGACCAATATTATAGTACTGAGCCCGTCCGCCGCACACGCTAGTGTACATGGCGGGACATTTAAATAATCAAAAGGGAGGGAAATTTGAATAAGTAGAATTTTACACTACCATGAATATTACTGTAGCTGATACTAGACAAATCTCGGTGTAAATCACTCAGAAGCACTGTTTGTATTTTAATGTTGGTTTCAACTAAAACAGTTGCATAAAACAGGACACATTGTACCAACATAAATATAAAATATTTTAAATTGAAAAGGAAATCCATCTAAGAAACAAGAAGAAAGAAATACGTGAGGAGGACAAAAGGAATGATTGTAAAAAACAATCAAAAAAAGGAGAAATCCATGACAGACATATACATAGCATTACTGCACATTTCCATACCTGAATCTAATCTTAACATTTGCGTTAGAAGTTTCTTGGAGTTTTGGGAATATGGAAGAAAACTAGATGCAGGAGAGGGGGAACTAGCAAAACTTATTGAGTAGACAAAGACAAAGCTCTTTCCAAGCCGGAACAAAATTAGTTTTTTGCGAACAGAAGACTTTTAATCTGTTTCACGATATTTTATTTGCTTTCATAATTACATAAAAGAAAAATATGCGTTACTTTAGAACCGCACTGTATAATATATTACTTATGAAAAGTAGAAATCAATTAGGCGACTTTGGACTGTCTTTGTAAGAATAATAAAATTACAACAAACCTCTCCCCTCCACTTTCTTACTATAATATTTTTTTGACTGCAATATGTTTGAGTGTAAATAAATAATTGGTAGTACTATATCCTAGCCAAACATAGCTATTTTCGTTAAAGGAAGGTATTTCCCGAATTTCGCGAGGAGTTGGGTTAAAATAAAAAATAAAAGATGTTGGAAACTTTTTGAAAGTAATTTGATTAGGGGCTGACGGCAATAAAACCGATCAATTTAAAGCTTGTCAAACTTGTTTCAAACAACACTTAAAAGGGTACATGTAGAATTGAATATATAATAAAAGTGACCAACAACTTTGAGTAAAGAAAGTCGCACAAAGAGCTCAAAGTGGTTTGAAAATTTTAAAAATCAATCGGAAAGCTGTAGGTAAACTAGGACAATACAACAATTGGTATAAGAAATACAGTATGCTGGAGTAAAGTTTATGTCTCATACGTTTATGTGAAATGTCATTATTTGCTGTATTAAATATACTGTTTTGACGGAAGAATAATATGTATTATGTTAAAAGGTTGCCTGGAAACTTTCTACCAATTAGAATGACAATTTTTTCCCCAAATTGCACATTTAGATTTGATGTTTTATTTTTTCATTATTTTGTAATAAATAAAAGAATGTAGGTATGTATTAACTTAAATTCTACATATGTATTTAGAATTTTAATTGAAAATAATTAATGATTTAGTTAAACAATTTAATTTACAATTTTTCTTATTTTTTTTATATAGGTAGGTATAGAAGCTTTTCCTGTGTGTTTTTTTCTCGTAATTTTAGAGTTCTTGATATTATGTAATTTGTTTTAATTTTTGACAATTTTTCTCACAACTAAATACATCTTTGGGCATTGTTAATTCTGAATTCCTTGATATTTTGTTTCTTCTGGAAGAATGAATTAAACCACCAAATAATAAATGTTATATTAATTATAATTGGAAATTACTCAGTTTTTAAGTATTTTCTAGTGGGGATATTTCACTTTATATAGAAGAAAGGTTCAATGGGGAAATCATAATCATTTATATTAAGGCATTTCGGCTAAAATGGCTCGGGCATATAATGAGAAAAAACCAACAGAAATCGTTAAAAGAATTATGGTTTGGACACCGCTAGGACCAAAAAACAGAGGAGGACCGAGAGAAAGGCGGTGGAATGAAATAGAAGAAGATTTCAAGAATATGAATATCAAAGAATGGAAAACAAAATGTAGACCTCGGAACGCATGGAGAAGGATAACAGCCATAGCAAGAACACATATAAATTTCTAGGGTAAAACGAGCAATAATCCACCGCGACTGGAATTTGGATTCCAAAAACTCTTCCTGAAGCCTTAATTGCCTAGAATTGTTAGTAGCTGATGATGATGATTTCTTAGCTAAATACTCAGCATTAAATTATCTCTTTGTTTTCTCTTTGACAATTGTGTAGAAACATAAAATTTCAGGATTGACGTTACAACTCGCTCGCGCTAAAAGCTACCACACAACCTGTATATTTACCAAACTTGCTTTTAATTAAATTTATTGTACTAACCCTTACTTTTTGGAAATTCATCTTACGAAGAATAATAAAAAACTCTTGTTTTAACTCAACTTCCCAGTTTAATTGAAAAAATTAGGTTTAAAATCACAATTACAGCTAAATAACTAGCATCGTCAGATTGACATATTGAAGTTATTTAGCGAAACAGCTGTAATTGTGGTTTTAAACCTAATTTGTTGAGTTAAAACAAGAGTTTTTTATTATTCTTCGTAAGCTTGGTTTTGTCGATAGTTATGTATTATGTAAATATTGATATGGATTAAAATACACTCCGCCAAAAAAGTATCGCATCACTTATAAAATTACAAATATTTATTACCGCATTTGGTTATTTTAAATTATTTCTTTATGGCCCTTAAGAATAATAAGGCTAGAATAAATATTAAAATAAAATTTGTAAATACAGCTTACTGTTTAAGAAAAAAAAGTGATAATTGCTATTTTGTCTGGTTTTTATATTATCAGTCTTTATTTTACTTTGGTAAAGAGTATACAGTTTGCGTTCAAATTAAAATTTTGTATTAAATATCAAGTATGGAAGGTCGTGACAATATAAATTTAAATTTAACGAGGGATCAAGTGGTTAGAATAATTTCCCTCATTGAAGATGGAAGGAGTCAGAGATATGTGGCAAATTTAGTGGGTGTAAATCAGTCGACAGTATCACGAGTGGTAGTAAGGTACCGAGAGACTGGTCTTTATGAAAGACGAGCTGTAACAGGTCGGCCAAGAGCAACTACGCATGCAGACAATAGATTTTTAGTCCTTCAGGCTTTGCGTCGAAGACATGTGACTGCAAGTCAACTTCAACATGACTTAGCCGAGACTCGAAATGTACGTGTGTCTTCAGAAACTGTTAGGCACATCTTAAGACAGTCTGGAATTAGGGCCAGAGTAGCTGCCACTGCCCCGAGACTTACAAGGGAACAGCGTATAACACGACTAACATTTGCAAGAGAGCACGTAAACTGGAATATCGACGATTGGGGTAACATACTCTTTACGGATGAGTCAATATTTTGTTTATACACTTCGGATCGAAGAATACCAGTTTATAGACGAGATGGCGAGCGTTATTTTCAATGCAATCTAAGACCGGCGACAAACTTTGGAGGAGGATCTATTATGCTCTGGGGCGGAATATCTTTAAGGGGTCGAACCGAATTGGTACAGCTAGATGGAGGATCCTTAACTACTGATAGGTACATAAGAGAAATTTTGGAGATGCATGTTGTTCCTTACGCCCCATTTATTGGTGATGACTTCGTTTTAATGCATGACAATGCACGTCCACACGTCGCAAGAATCGTTACAGAGTACCTTCAATAGGTAAATTTACAAGTTTTAGATTGGCCAGCGCGTAGCCTGGACTTAAATCCAATAGAACATGTTTGGGACTATCTTTACAGAAGGGTGAGATCCGGTAATGTGACGCCAGCTAATCTTCAGGACCTGCAACGGTTGTTAACCATAGAATGGGATAATATTGATAAAGATTATCTGAGAAGATTAATTGGATGTATGCCACAACGTTGTCTAGATGTTATAAGAGCTAGAGGAGGCAATACGTCTTACTAAATTACCATTACTTTTGATTTTTATTTATTTTAAATCAATGCTGTTTATGCGCTTACTTCTAATTTATGAAAAAAATTAAATAAACCCTCTGTTTTTCGTACATTCTGCATTTTTCTTTAGATACTTATTGCTTACTTAAAAAACCAAAAGAAACAACAGTAAAAAAAATCATATTTTAAATTATTTTTAATACAATATTTGTAGTTTTATAGGTGATGCGATACTTTTTTGGCGGAGTGTAATAGTTAATTAAAATATAAATGCTAAAAGCGATGTTTTATTTTGTGAGAAGGGAAGTTGGGACATGACGCCGAATGCGAAGGAGTGTTCGATTCTTTCAAATAAAATACACTTTTAGCAGGTATATCATACAATATTTTTTCTATAAACACCATTAAAAATTCAAATTAATGCATACGTATTGTAAATTATTTAATTGATAAAATAATAGTCTCAAGATAATCAGAACAATAAACAACTAAAAGGTTGTATTAACTTTCACTATTTATTCTATAAATTGCAATTAATTAATTCCAATGAACAAAAATAATTTTAATAAAGAAATTGAGATTATAAAACAAATAGCAATATCTAATGACTATCCAATACATTTGATAAATAAATTAATTAATAAGAAAGAACAGAAAGTGTCACTACAACTAATATTCCCTCAACAACCAAATGAAATTAAAAGTTATAAAAGTATTACATATTGTGGAAATATTTCTAATACAATTTCAAAAATAATATCTTCGGCAACATCTGCAATAATTTCATTCAAATCACACAATAATGTTGGTACAAAATTGTTAAATGTAAAAACAAAATTACCTAAATTAAAAAAATCTAGTGTTTACAAAATTAATTGTCCAAAATGTAATGCTGTATATATAGGTCAAACACAAAGAAATTTTGAAATAAGATTCAATGAACATTTAAGAGCATATAGATTACAACAACCAGATAAGTCAAACTATGCCAAACACGTTCTTGAACATCCACACTCACTCATACACACTAATGACATTCAAATATTACACACCTGTGATAAAAAACAAAATTTAGATTTCCTCGAAGAACTTGAAATCAAAAGACATCTAGCAGATCAACAATATAAAGTAGTTAATGAACAAATAAATCTTGGAAGTTCGCCACTATTAAACTGTTTACTTTGATTGAGTCTTCATTTTATACATAGATAAGACGTAATTATAACACAAATATATTAAGTTATTGTAAAGATCAGCAGGATATAGTTTTTTCCTGGTTTTTCTATATCATTGCACAGTTATACTGATCTTAGAGGGAAATACATCCAGGATAATCCCTTAGGGCTAATAACATCTAGGCTTTAATATTGTTATGTCTTATTACTTCCTTACTTGGTCTAGCCTTAACTACCTATCAACATCAAGTACCTAGTTACAAACAAACATGTAATTTCAATATGTCAATCTGACGATGCTAGTTATAGCGAAACAGCTGTAATTGCAATTTATAGAATAAATAGTGAAAGTTAATACAACCTTTTAGTTGTTTATTGTTCTGAATAACATGAATTTTCACACAGTAAGGGTTAGTACCATAAATTTCATCAAGATAATCAGTTTTTAATCCAATTTCATATAATCGATTCACGAAACAAGTTGCCAAAGTTAATATTAACACCAGTGGCATTTTAGACACTGATAGCATGCGCCAACAATTATACTTTTACTGACGTTTGTAGAAAAGAGTTATTTATTATATAAGTGCTATAAGTCATATTTTATTTTGTGAGAAGGAAAGTTTGGTATACGACACCGAAGGCGCAAACAAATTAAAATAACTTTTAGCAGGTACATCATACACTCTTTTTTCTACAAAAAATAGTCCAAATTGACGCATACCTATTTTATATTAGTTAACTGATAAAACATTAATAATAAATTCTTTTACATCTACCAACATAATTGTAGTTTCACTAATTAAGTATAATTGAATATACACTTCATTTTGAATTATGTGTTTATATTTTCTCTACAAATAAACGCTTTTAACACAAGTGTCATAAAATGGAATTTTAGACACTGACAGCAAGCGTCAAAAATTTTATTGACGTTTGTTGAAAATAGTATATTAAACAACGCATTTCATATGGAATTCTGTTATGATACGAGTTCAAGTTTAAAAAACGAATCGCTAAGCGATGAGTTTTTTAAAGAACGAGTGTCACAACAGCCATATGAAATAAGTTGTTTATAATATTTTTTATATTTTGCCCTTTTTACCATTTTTTAAATTAATTTATTATTTTTATGTAATTACGAAAATTTTGATTTTAAAAAGTATGCCGGTATAACTGTGTAATTTATAACATTTGACAGTTTTGACATTTAAATTATGAAATGTTAATGTTTTCAAATATTTTAAAATGACTAATAGACCAATAATAAAGTATTATGTAAGTAAAAGATGATATTCATATTCACAAATACTTTTTTAAAGAACAATATAAAATTAATAAATTGCTATTAACCACAAATGTAAATAACAATAGTCTTGTCATTAGATACTTCACTCATGTCGCCAAACATTTAAAACAAAAATTTGCGAGCGTAAAAGTTACATTACAATACGCAAATGCGTTTTCTAATTTTTATAAGTGCAAAATATAAAAAAGTAATTATTACTTGCCAACATTTATTTAAACATCTAGATTGACGTCAAAAGAAATTTTTATGTATAATTAACAATGGACATAATAAGTCAATTGTGCGTAAGGGATGCATAAGAGAGTATTACTCGAGTTCTCGAGTTTCTGAAGGAGGCAACGGTGAGAGACGAGGGATAAAATTTACAAGTAAGGGGCATGTATATCTTACTACTGAATGCCCACTACTCGTATATTGTCGAAGAGGGTCTGTTAAAAATATTACAGCGGCTTGACCAAAATATTTTATATTCTATAGGTGCATTCATTTTAATGTGATTTGTTTTTAGTGTGTTGGTTGTGTTTTTTAATTGAATATTTTGCTAGTTATTTTTTGACTTTTGTGATTATTTCTGTGATTAATTTCGAATATATACATCAGGTACATTTTTTTGAACAAACAGATGAAAATATGCTTAATATATTTTGAGATTCAGGTGATATCTGAAATGTCTCCAAAGAAAACTAATGAACCTGTTCACCGAAGAGGAAGTAAATCCCAATTAAGGCTATGGACAAGAAGGTATAAGAGAAAGTGTTTTCCAAAAAAAAAAGATCAGATAAGTCAATTATTTACCGTAAAAATAAATATTTTACTTAGAGATAAGGATATAAAATAACATGATAGATAGGTATTTTTGTTTTTACGCAAAATTTAACTTTGGTGATTGAAAAAATAATTTTTTTGAACAAGCCGCAATCGGTTAAAAAATAATTTATATATCAAAAAATTATTTAAACATGAAATCATTTTAAAGGATGACCATTTCTGGATTAATAATATGGAAAAAAATAGTGAACTTTTTTTACGCTTGTCTATTATCAGAACCAGTAGACAGTCGTAAAGCCATAAATATGGAGATTCGTAATCCAGTTTATGTAACGGAAGCAATTAGAAAGAAATATTTAAAGTAAAATGTTTAGTTATTTTATTTTTTTCTCCCTATTATATTATTTAATGACTTACACCATACATAAATTATCTCAGGTGGTATTGATGAAAAAAGTAGAGAAAAATATCAGATCAAAACAAAAATGCAATTGTTACTGAACAACTGTTAAAAAAACAAAGAAAATATAGTGTGCTGTGAACACAGCATAGTGTGGAAAAGCCAAATGAAATAAATTCATTATTTCGATTACTATACATATTTATATAAAATCCCGAAACACGTCAAAATTAAATTATAAATTGACATTCTTTAAAATGAAAGTGTGATCCCTACCCTCAACCCCTGTTAGGTTAATTAACTATAAAAAACATTTTTATTTAAGATTAAAATGTTGCCATGACGTTCGCGGTGAGCATTTTGAACATCTACTTCATGACATTACACGTTATGAACAATTAAGTATTTTGTCTACCAAACTCGTGAACCATAGGTCAGCAAGTTCCTGCAAGGTCTTATGCACAATGGCCTACATCTTCCAATGGCAATTGTAGCCTGACAGAAATGAAATCTCTATGCTCTTGAGTGCTGGTGGCTTCAAGCCTTGTATTGCTCTGCTACTGGTGAAGACAGATAGGTCCTCATCCTCACACCAGTAGTCCACTTTCTACAGAGCCTCCTGCGTGAACCCTCAAATTATACTAGCAAATCGTCGTTTACAACGACTGCCAGATCAACTGCTTCTCCTGGATAGTAAACCCCTTTCCCGGATAGCCTCCTTAGTAGATCATCCACCAAGGTTGTCTACAGCAGCGGAGATAGTAATCCCCCTGATAACTTCGCCTAGATCCATTTCTACTTTTTCTGCTTCAATGCATGCAATAAAATTGTGTTATCAATTTATTATTGGTTTTTGTAGTAACAGGAAATGTAACATATGCATTTAAGACTGTCATTATATCATATAAAGTTATAATTAACTTACTTTAGATCGCTATATCCATTTTCATTAAGTTTCCCAGGTTTTGAACACTATTTGTTTGCGCGTTATTGCTTAGTTTTGCTGCTTTTTTATTACTGTATGTTCCAATGTCAAATGGGGTTTGTACTATTCCTCTTAAAAACTCAGAAAGTTCATCCATTACTTTTTAACTGTAAAACGAAGGAACTTATTTAGGTCTATACATATAGTTTAAACTATAAAAAAACGTGGTATATAAGAATTACTGTAAGTATGTACAAAACCAATATCAAGATAGTATACTATAATACAACTGTTTATCAAAATTTCAAGATCAAGGTCACCAAAATAACATTCGATTTAAATTACAAAGAACAAACATTAAAAACAATCACCATAGTATAAATACGTATACAGAAACCTGACATTGTGTGTCATTGAAAAATACGATGTTATAGACAAATGGCTGAATAGACAAAAAATTATCTTTATAACAGTAAAAATTATGATAATAATTTAACCATTGGTAAGGTAATGAGAAGGTATCAATTAGAATAAATTTAAAAAACATGATATTTAAGATGAAAATATAAAAGTAAAGAAAGATTGGTTTAAAAAAATAATAATGGAAATAAAAACAACTATATCTAATCCCACTAAGTGGAGTATAAAGCTGGGCAATACTCACTTCTCCTTTAATTTTTATTTCCAGAGAACGGTTAGGGAATATTTATTTGATGGTTTGTGTAGTCTGTTGGAGTTATACTTCAAAATTTCATGTAGGAGATTTCATGGAGGAGAATTTGTAGCCATTATTACAGCATCTACTCTTATCGATATGTCACAACGACAATGAACAATGCTTTTATTTGGTATAACAAATTAAACGCTTTTATTATTATCAAATTCATTTTAATGTCAAAAAATATATTTAGAACTAATTTTAGCAGTTTATTTGATTAAAATTTAAAATCGTACAATACCTGTGTCAAAAATAATGAAAATAACTGTAACATTAATTTTTTAACGAAGTAAATAATCCGACAATTATCGGAACAAATATATAGTTTATTCTCTGTGTCAAGCGGGAAACTTTTTAAGAAATGCCGATAATAATACCAAAAAACTGACTCACAGCCTTGTATGATCGTTGGCATGCGTTTTTTGCTAATACGATAACAAGAATATAAAAGAATAAACTCTAGTTACAGTTCCTTAAATAATAGACTATTGTTTTATATTACGAGTATATTTAATGTAACATGATATATTTGTTTTTCAACCTTTATTAAAATATTCTTATTGTCACGTACTAATTAATATATAAAGAAATGCACGTATTTAGTTAAGGACTTCATTGGCGACTTCATTAGACTTCATTTGCAGACTTCTTGCTTATAATTACTTGTTTGTAACTTTTGTAAACGATAATTTTGTATTAATAAATAATTGTTTTGTTTTTAAAAAAGTGTTTTGAGAGTGAAGGAATATAATTGGCGCAGTCAGTAGGATAGTCAAACGGTTTAGTGAATATAATACCGGTTCGTTTCAACGATTTATTGACTATAGAAAGCTTCAAGACCACGCGAGTGTCCTAACTAACACGTATTAGTCCTTTTCAATAGTGACTTTTCGTGAAAATAATAACTCTAACGTTTCATCGTTTTAACTGTGAATTTTGAACTTGAACATTTTTTGTGTGTGAAGTGAAGAAGTTGCAGAAGTCCGGAAAGAAATCAAGTACTCCAGATCGACTGTAAGTGCCAAATTTCTTTTGCCTTTCCTTACCTATTCTTTAGAGTTTTGGAAAGATATTGTGTTAGGATTATTGTTATTTTGAAGAATTTCGTTCTATTTTGTATATCAAATAAAATAATTATTTTTAATTTTATATGAACGAAGTAGAAAATTTATTAAAAAAGTTTAGAGAATTAAATATTGAAAACGATCTAGATTCATCTGATAAATCAAAAATGGCAACCGCAACTCAAGAGTCACGTCCAATTAATTGGAATTTGTTTAAGTCAAAATTAGAAAATATTAGGCCATATGATGGCGATATTAACACATTAAATATTTTTATTTCGCGTTGTGAAAATTTAATAGCAACGTATAATTCTTATAATGATAAAGAGTTAAATGATCATATTTTTGAATGCATCCAAGGAAAATTAGTAGGTAAAGCTGAACTAATGGTAGGAAATAGGGTAGAATTAACTAGCTGGAGTTTGTTAAAAAATGCTTTGATTCAATGTTTTTCGGATAAACGTAATTTAGATTGTTTAATACAGGAATTAATGAGAACAAGACCATATAAAAATGAAAAGCTTTTAGAATTCGGTAATAGGCTTCAACTCTTAAGAAGTAGTATTGTTCAAAGAATAAGTAATGATACTAGTTTTAATCAAAATGAAAAAAATATGTCATATGCACCACTGCGACAAAACCGCATTAAATACATTTATCGCGGGTTGTACAGGAGTGCTACGAAACAATTTACATTTAAAGCAACCAAATTCTTTAGAACATGCCTTAGCATATGTTAGTGAATATGAAAATTTTGAAAAATTATATTCACCATCAAATGAACCCAAATTTAATTTTTCTAATTCAAATCACTTTCAACAAAATAAACAAAATCATCAGAAATATAATTTTTCTCCTCAACAAAATAATCAACTGAGAAATGACTTTCCTTCTCAGCCTATAAATATTCAGCCGCGTCCATTTATTCGGAGAAACTATCCGACTAACGCTCAGGTGTTTGGACCACCACGCAATGTTTTCAGACCAAACCAAACCCCAATAAGTAACTTATCCAAACCAGAACCTATGTCGACAACATCCAGAAATTTTACCGATAAAGTAAATTATAATAATCGTTTTATTCCTTCGAATAACAGACCTCCTCACAATAATTATTATCAATTTAGAAATAACAATCAAAAACCAAACTTTATATCAGAAGAATTATACGCTAACAATTATGAAAATGATTCAGATGAAAACGAAGAAATTAATGATACTAATGAATGTGAATATTTTGAACACCCTGTAAATGAAAATGTGGAGCATGTTCAAAATTTTCGCAAGGTCCCCGTGAAAAACAAAAAACAAATAATAGAACTTAATATTATTACACCAAATAATCCATTACCGTATATTCAAATAAAAAATCCAAATTTAAAACTTTTAATTGATACGGGCAGTACCAAAAGTCTAATTAGACCTAACATTGCAGAAAAATATTATTCTAATTGTATTTATCATTCTGACATAGAAATTAAAACATCTTTAGCTAGCAAACAAATTAAATTTCAAGCTGAGATACCAGCTTTTAAAGAGTTCAAGTACGATGGTAATATAAACTTTATATTATATGATTTTCACGATTTTTTCGATGGAATCATAGGCGTAGAAGACATGATAAAAATGAATCTAAATATAAACTTTACAAATAAAAAATTATTTAATGATCATGTATCGATTCCGATAATATTTAGGTCTCCTACAGATATTAAATTTGAATTTTCAGTTGGTCCAACAGAAAAACTCTTAAAATCGCTTCCTGTAAGTGTAGCTGAAGGAGAAATATTAATTAAAGAAACTTATTTAAATAAACTTCAAATACCTGAAACTTTAACTATAGCTAGAAATGGATATGCAATGTGTGAAGTAATTAATACAACTAACGAAACAATTTCAGTAATTTTAAATAAACCTATTGTTGCACAAAAACTCTTTTCGTCAAATTCTGAAATACATAATTTTAACTATATTAATCAAAAAGAACATGTAAAAAGTAAATCTAATTTAGCTGCCGATTCTCTATTGCGAAGAAATTAGATAATGGTATAATTCAAAAAGAAATTAATAATTTAGATATACCGATGCCAGAAGAAAATTCTAATACATTACCTGATCTATATGATTTAAATGATTCTGTTGATGTTACTAGAAACATTAACTTCATATCAGATATTCAATTAAAAACCCCAAACGAAAATAATATCTTACCCGGCAATTCAGATTTAGAAACAATACACTCGTCTATAGAAAATCCCATAATCAGCATTCCTATTACAGAGAAGGCTTTAAACTCATATAAAAATCAAATATTATTAACATGCGGAGAAACTAACGAGATTAAAATTAAACGTGAAAAGATTTTTGAAAATACACGATTATTTGTTGTTTTACCTCAAAGAAATTTAGAACAGAACATTATTCAATTTATAAAAGAATACATAGATCCTAAACGAGTTTATGCTATTTATTTCAGAACACCTCTGACACCCGAGTTATTTGTTATAACTATTCAAAAGTATTTTAAAAACTCAGCATTTAAATTAATCCATAGTATTATAATATTAGAAGACGTTCTCACATTAGAGAAACAGAATGAAAAATCTAAATACCATACTTACAAAAAAAGATATAAAAGTGAAGTCAAAGCCTCACTTGGATTGTTGTAAGTTAATTCGTGCAAATTTCCTAATTGATAAAAAAATACTCAAGTATTTTTCTCAATTTCTCAATGTAAACATGCTATAAAATATGTAAATGTAAGTTAGATATGTAGTTTCATTAAATCTTAATTTTGAAATTTTAGTTTAGAACAATTTTATATTCACCATTTTCGAACGCATTTAGAAAATGAGCATATTTTATTTTCGAGTAAAATCTGTTACTTATATTAAATATTTTAACAGTTGTTATTAATTATAGTAGTTTAAGTATATAAACAAATCATATTTTTAATACAGGACCAATAAATGACCAAATATAAATAAATAAATTATGTTCAACATTCAATATCTCTTTAAAATATTTTGAGTGTTTTGGAAAGTATTTCTTTTGTGTATATTTTATAAATTGATGTTTAAGCTAATTACTTCAGTTAATTTTCTATCCCTTATTAGTAGAGTTTATGTGATATGTAAATTGTCTCTTTAATATTTTTAATAATTTGGATTATGACCGAATTAAAACTTTTATTACAGTAATTTTAAAATATTGTAACTGAATTCTACTTTACATACAAGAGACCCATTAAGTTAATTTTAGAATACAGTGATTTTATACATAAATGTATTACATTTCTAAAACTGTAATTGGGATATTTTTGTTTATAAAATGGTTTTACCACCATAAATAAAAACTCTTCTTATTTTAACCTTGTTCTATATACGTATGAAAATATAGCTTTATTAATTTCACATTTATTGGAAATTAAATTAAACTAATTAAATAATATTGCTCGATTTATTATTAAATATTCTAACATGGCTCTTACACATTTAATATTAGAATTTTGGAAAAAAATCCGCTTCATTCGATATTTTCAACCTGTTGAATTATTCTGTGAAGTTTGAATTATATACAATAATTCGTATTATTCATAGTATTCCCTTAAAAAACCTATTATTACCCATAAAATTAAGAACATGTAGATTAACTTATACTAAACATACTTTTATTCATTATTTAGATTTAAATGAAGTAGTTAAGCAAACTAGTATTTTAAGAAATAACTTTTTAGTAATTAAAAATAGTATATTAAAAATAAATGCTTCAAACCCTATCTCTTATCATAGTTTAGCTGCAAATATGTTGGGAAGTACAGAATTATTAATTAATACATTAATGAAAAAATATAACCTCATATTCGAAATAAAAGAAGATTAATAAACGGATTAGGCAAAGTTAATAAATGGTTATTTGGAAATCTTGACTCTGATGATGGTATCAGATATGAAAATGCTATTATATTCTCAAAATTAAATTCACTTCATAATTCAATAATATCGAGTCAATAAATTTTAGATATGATTAATTATTTAAATGAAATTTATAAACAAGACGAAATTCCTCATTTTAAGAATGTTTTAACACATTATTTGTTCCTCGCCACTCATGTAACCTTTTCAAAATCTAAACTTATTTTTGCTATACATATTCCTATCCTAAAACCCAAAATACTTAGAATTTTACCACATTTATCCTATAATCCAAAATCATAAAATATTTTACACCCGTTTATCCTTATTTGGCACGAGAAGATCAAGAAATTCAAGCCCAAAATGAAGAATGTCCGATATTAGAAGATATATATTACTGTAAACAAGATTTCATAACAAGAGATAACTGCACACTGCAATTTTTGAATGGTGACTTCCCAGAAAACTGTTTAACTAATGAAATAGACGTCCAAGAAACAATTATCGAACAAGTAACTAACAATGAAATTACAATTATTCCAATTAAATCAGAAAGAATTATTTCAAACTGCATAAGAGACGAATTTTTAGAAATAAATCATCCATCTCTCATAACCATTCCGAAAACCTGCGAAGTTACAGTTAAACAAATGAAATTCAGCAATAATCGACAAATAAAAGAAGGAAAACCATTAATTTTACCAAAAATTGAAATTTCATCTCTTAAAACACAAAAAACATTTAGAAATTCAAATATAAGTAAAATCAATTTCGAAAATCTTTACGAAATCAATCAGTTATCAAAACAATTAACACCGATTAAAGAAACCAACAGTGATTCCATTATTATATCAACAACAATTGGATGGTCTACAACAATATTAATTGTAATTTTAATAATAGTAATAACAACAATAACTTTAAGAAGAAGAAGAAGAAAGAAATGCAACAAAATCAAAACTCCCACCGAAATAGAATTGGAAGCCCTTCAGAAGAATTTTCCTGAAGAAAAACGGAAAACTACTTCCTCTATTTTTTCGTCTTAGGGATGGAGGAGTTACAGTTCCTTAAATAATAGACTATTGTTTTATATTACGAGTATATTTAATGTAACATGATATATTTGTTTTTCAACCTTTATTAAAATATTCTTATTGTCACGTACTAATTAATATATAAAGAAATGCACGTATTTAGTTAAGGACTTCATTGGCGACTTCATTAGACTTCATTTGCAGACTTCTTGCTTATAATTACTTGTTTGTAACTTTTGTAAACGATAATTTTGTATTAATAAATAATTGTTTTGTTTTTAAAAAAGTGTTTTGAGAGTGAAGGAATATAATTCTCTATTTCAGTAAAGTAATTAATAGTTTGTATATTTTATAGTAAAGTAAACAATAATGAAAAATAGCAATAAAGAAATATGTAAATACATAATAGAATAAATATAGGGAAATATGTTACATTATAGGAAGGTGCGTTACATAACAGTAATACAAAAATAAAAACTAAACTAAACTGTAGAGCTTATCCATAACTCAAATGTGGATAGCTACTACTACTACTACTGGGGGTCAATTCTCAAATGTCTATTTACAAATCTCGTATGCGACTTGGGTCAATTGTCTACTAAAATATGATCAATGGTATTCTCGAATGACGAATCGACAAATTTTAGTAGACACAGAAGTCGAATGATAAAAACCGGTAGACATTCAGTTTGTCGACTGTCAAGTATATTTGCTGTACCTACCTACTCTTTTAAAAATTTCTTTTGTTGATATTTAGTTTATTGTATTGGATTGTGGAAATATTTTCATAATCATGAACGAAGGGTTGGAAATAGTCGCCGCAATAGAAAACTTAGAAAACCAAGAACAAGCGAATTTTGAAAGACAGAGACATTATTATCAAGATTGTTTTAAGGTGTTGACCTAAACTGTGGCCCAAATTTGCCAGACATTAAATCTGCATTTTCTTTTAAACTTAAACTTTCAATTAGAGCGTCTTTCTGTTTTTTCGAACAATAACTTTTTTTATCCATGTTTCTAATTAGTATTCAATGGAACCCTTTATATTATATATCGTCAGAGACAAGTCTGATATTATATATATGTACATCCTTTTACCCTGCCCTAAAATAATCTTAACCTTTATTTTCTACTTCTCTTTTAATTATTTAAGACATTTGTACATTGTTGTCAGGTTGTATTATTCGAAATAATATGTCGACCATTTTTCTAAGTCGAATGGAGATTGGGAATACCTTTTATAAAAAGTAATAGACATTAGTAACCGACAATTTCTCGAATTCGACATTTTTCATAGACATTTGAGAATTGACCCCTGCTACTACTACTAAACTAAACTTGTTTATAATAAAGGAATCAAAACTTAAAGTACCTACAATAAGTAAAGGACTATAGAACTTAGTACACACTTTGGATAGAGTGGAGAAGAAGAGAGAAAACTTAGATTTTCAATAAGTGTGTATATTAATAAGGTAAAAGTTCGGTATAGCGGTTTTCGCTATTATAAGAGATTTTTCAAAAATTCTTTTTCAGGGCGTTTCTATAGGTCGATTATGACACAAATCTGTGTGCGCGTTTTCAAAAATTCATTTATATAATTTATTATTAATAAAAACATACTTACGGGACGGTGGAGTGAATAGGGGTGCTGGGTGGGGACGAAACAATAGAAATCCTACATTAAACACCAAAAAACAGTATTTCAGAGTACACACCGCACTTTCTGTTCACAAAAATGTTCAAGAAATTGTTTAAAAAAATAAAAATAAATAATAATTAACACAATAATACCGCCATGGCTGTCACGACTGTCACTGCATAAAAAAGAAGAGTGCAATAGAACTGTCAATGTGTTGCGATGTTGCCAAATAGAGTGAAAAAGTCTTAAAAGCTGAAAAAAAAAGGAACATACAGGACAAAATTGATATGAAAAATTAAGTTATTCCTTCTTCCCATTATAATTTGTAGAGAAAAAAGGAACATACCTAAACATAAAAAAGGAGGCATTTCTACAAAAAATACCACTGCTTCTCATGGAAATGGGGGATACAGGCGGCCAGTTTGCAAATGGAAGTGATGTACATCATATTTTATTTTCCTTCATCCTTCATTAATAATTGCGAACGAGATTTGTCATGTGTGGGATAGTTTTTCAAAAAATTTAATACTTTTCAAAATTAATTTACATTTTTCATGTGCCCCGAGTGCAGTGTATTAGTGTTTTCTTGGATTTCTACTGTTTCGTCCCCACCCAGCACCCCTATTCACTCCACCGTCCCGTAAGTATGTTTTTATTAATAATAAATTATAGAAATGAATTTTTGAAAACGCGCACACAGATTTGTGTCATAATCGACCTATAGAAACGCCCTGAAAAAGAATTTTTGCAAAATCTCTTATAATAGCGAAAACCGCTATACCGAACTTTTACCATTAATAATATAAAATTTCTTAGCTAAGTGCTTTCAACCATAAAATAGGCCATCTTCAGAGCTAAATCTAAATGTGTATAAATTATATGAATTTAGTTTAAATATAAATAAAGTAACTTACGTCAAGTTAAATATTTCCCAAGAGAAATCATCAAAAACACACTAACAAATAGGACACATCAAATAACGACATCCGCAACAATTTAAAAAGTTATTTAAAAAATACAAATAAAAACAAAGTTAAAAACTATATGTCTAAATAATAAATGAAGTTAAAACGATCTACAAGCTTCGAACCAATGGTCATTAAATATTCAATGAAACTTTTTTATTTTTTATACAGTAAGGTTAATGATTATATTTAAATTAAAAGATATATTGGTTGGTCCAAAATAATGACCGTCAATATTAAAAATGTTTTCAAACAATTTTTAACAAGTAAAATACTAAACCACTTTCTTTTTTTTTAAGTAAAATACTAATAGCAAATCGTTAAACCAAACAAATTTATAAGTATTTTTACATACTTTACATTAAATAAAATATTAAAAGTTAAAATGAGACAATTACTAATCTAAATGATATAAGGTAAAAACAATATAAGAAAATGCAATTTGTTCGATGATAAATATCCAAAAATATCTATAACGCGTCAGTCAGTAAGATTAAAAGGAAATTTCGAGAAACTGGTAGGGCTGAAAATGCACACAAATCAGGTAGTCCCTCTTTAAATGCTGATACAGGTTTTACAATGGTACAAAAACTTTTTCAGCTTGAAAAATGGCATCCTTATAAAATCAAACTTGTACAGGAATTAAACGAAGATGATCCCGATAGGAGAATCCAATTTTGCGAAAAAATGATGGATAAATGTCATCGAGACCCTCTCTTGATACAAAACATTTTTTCTGATGAGGCCACGTTATATGGCGAGGTTTACCATCAGAATTAGACCCATCTCGTTAATGGCACAAATTGAATACTCATGCGCGAACAAACTCCCACTCTCGTAGTTCCCCCTAAATGTTCGTGCCACTTATAAAATTGTGTTGGCATGACATGCAAAAGTAATCAGTAATCCAAAGTAAAGTAAATCCAAAGAGAAGTCTAGATACACACACAAGTCGTTAATATTAAATACACAAAGACAAGAAAAACACAATAACAACTAGCAAGCGGCGTACACGAACGAAATAAAAATTAGAACTTCTCCTTTGTGGTTTATGGCCTGAGCTGCTGGGGCTATACGGTAAATATAAGATAGCTTCAGACAGCTTAAAGGTTTTTTTTTCATTTAAATTGTGGTATTCCTGGGTAGCAATACGTTGTTTTCTATGGCAAGAAGTAGTCGTATTTTAGCAGTGGAAGGGGAAAATTCAAAAATATTCGCGCATGAGTATTCATAAGTCTATTGTATTCATAGGTCTATTGTACATACTGGACAAAAAAAACCACTGGATGCTTAAGTATCATACAGAATACACGCAAAAGGTAAATGTATGGGCTGGTAAGAAATCGAATCATCGAACCCTATATTATCGAAGTTAATTTAAACAGGAAAACGTACCTTAATTTTTTACGGGGGTATCTCTATCTACTTTACGTAATTTGTTTTCCAGAAGACTTAATCCTGGAGGTTTTGATGAAAGTGTATGGTCTCAATAGGATAGTAAATTTCCACATTATGCTGTAGATGTCAGACAGTACCTAGATTAAATTTTTATGAACAGGTAGATAGAATATTTAAGAATTAAAAGAGAGAATTCGGACAGCAAAAAACAATATTTCTCAAGACACAATAAACAAGGTTCAACCAGAATGTATACACCGTTTGGGTTAATGACAGCAGGGGCTGAAGTTCGAATATTTATAAAATCATGTAGTTCATCATATTCTATCCGCTGTACAATAAGTATTTTTGACACTATTTTTAATTTGAAGAATATTACACGTTAATATATGAGCACACACAAAACTATTGTATTTTTTTCAACCCTGTACCAATTGGAATCAACATTTGAAACAGCTCAGCCAAAGTGATCCGAAAATTGAGGCACAAAGGGGTTGTTTCATTTAAAAATATTCACCCTGTATTTTATGTTTAACACTTTTTAGGAATTAACTATGATGACGGCCTTATAAGCCGAAAGCGCTGAGTTACCGAATTAATAAAACTTAACACATTTAACTTAATAGAAAAAATTTTCCTTCCTTTTTCAAATACATATATATAATTCTTCAATTTTCTTTTCTTGCATTTAAATATTAAAGCAAGTAGGCAAGAATTTCATATCGGAAAAAACTACGTACAGGGTGTTTATTTTAATGTGACCCCCCTATTAAGTATTAACTTTTCTGTTTTTCTATTTAGACAAAAATTTATAATATTATAATTTTGTATTATACGCACCATTTTAAAGTAGATTTCGTGCATCAACTACTATTTTTAAATTCAGTTGTTTTTGAGTTGCTGTCAATTGAAAAATGGCCATTTGAAAAATGGCCATTCTGACAGCTTGGACGGCTAAGGCACCTAAACGATTTAGTCTGAAACGGTTCGCACATTCGTAGCTTAACATTAGCAACATCCCATTACAACAGTAATGTGCAAACGGTTTCGTTCTAAGTATAACGGCCAATGGCCATTTGTACTTGAAACACGAAATCTACTTAGAATCTAAAAATACATAATATATTATGTTCCATTTCGATCTGTATGTGAAAAAATAGATGCAGCAATGAGTAGTTAATATTAAATGAGAATTTTTTATTTAAATATTAACCCTACAGTATTTGTCCATAACATATTTTCTAATAAATACGCAAAACAAAGAACTTAAAAAGGATGCAAATGATAAATGAACACCTTGTATATACGACGAGACTCTCGCGCGAGAGGCGAGACGAGACGAGACTGGGCTGCGAGACGAAACTCGAGACTCGTGGGAATCACTATTTGAGTTTACCTTCAAAAATTTTTTATACACCGAGGGTGTATTAGCAGTATTAAGGACATTAGTTCCGCTATTTGAGCATTAAAATTAACTTTTTATTGAAATTATATTTTACTTTATTTATAAGATGTTGATGAAGTAGTACTTAAAAAATAAGACATAACAATATTAAAGCCTAGATAAAAATACCAGGAAAAACTATAACGTGCTAATCTTTACAATAACTAAATGTATCTACCTCTAATCCATATAGAACTTTTATATTTTATTTTAATTTCTTTTTTGATTTTGTGATAGTTTCGCTCGATTGAAATTAGAATTAAAAGTAGTTATGGAATAAAAAAAATAGTAAACACGTCTTTTACCTTGGTGCTGCTTTCATATTTTATTTTATTTGGGATATAGCATAAAGGTTATAAATTAAAACAATTATTTATTTAGGATATAATTTATTATATTTACCTTTGGTAAATTATTTGGTATAATATTGTGTACAGTTTCATTTTTTTGGTTTTGTACTGCAAATCAAAATAAACATTGGCACTTCTCTGAAATACAGTAAACATTTTTCACAAATTAAAAATAGTCCAATAATTTACATTAAATAAAAATAGGTGATTTTACCTACTTTACAATAAAAATCAAGATAATTTTATTAATAGAATATAGACAGTATAGATAAGGATACTTAACGGTATGAGTAGAACAACTCCCACACTCGCCTACTTTTAAATTTTCTATACACTGCAATGCTATTGTATTGAATTAGTGTGTAATTTTCATTAAACAAAATTAAAATAATGAAAAAAATACGAAACAATCATTGAATTAAAATATTAAATTTCAGTTTATCACTGCTAACAACTTCTTATTTTTAACATAAATAATGAAGTTCATGCCTCATTATAATCCATAATTAATTATTTAATAACTAGTTCATCTTAACTCAATAACATCAAGTGTGGCATGGGTGTGGCATGGATCAAATCAAGTTTACTATTACTTTTTTTAAGGAAATTAAGAAAGTTTTTCTTCGGCAATAATAATCTGTGGGTTAGAGTTTTATGTATGATATACACAGTCACATCTGGATAACTGAAAACTGGATAAGTGCAAAAACTCTATAAGTGAGAGTAATAGCCAGGATCCGTGATTTTAAGCAATTACAAACTCCGATAACCAACTGATGTATTGTCATGGTGCAGGATCTTTGTGATATACGGCAATAAATGTATCGTACTGTATTTGAGTGTACATTCACTAAAACCTCCATGTAGTTTAAATCTGTTATCTATCATCTCCTGTGAAGATATTCTCTTCGTTACCACTCAGAATCAACCGGACTTTAAATATAGCATTGTATAGGATCAGTCAATATGCAGGTGGTGCTGATGTTTGTGAAGGCAGGGATACAAGGCAAGAAGGAACAGGTCTTATTGGCATCATTCATTTTTGTATCCCCACTTTCTTGATAGAACCATAAGATTAATTTAAAAATTCTTCCAAGGTTACAATTAAATTGAGAGTAAATTTACAGTTTTTATATTTATTGGCAATCGTAAATGAATATATAAAATCTTTTCTGTTGTTTACTCAATTCCGTAAAATCAGCAAAACAACAGCCTAAATTTATTTATTAAGATTTTTAGTTGTTTAGGTTGATCCATCAGTTTATTTAGTAAAAATTACACAATCAAATTTTACCACACAGGTAGGTATGAACAACTATATGCTGTCATCTTTGGTATTTTAGTTAAAGATACACATTTGTACAACAATATTCCGTACGCTGAATTTACAATGTCAACTAAATAATTAATGTCATGTTTCGATTTTGATTTAGAAATAGACAATGATTTTTTTTTAATGCTTAACAATATATCAAAGATCCAATTGTTGTCGTTTTAATGAAGTGTCTCAATGGTAAACAATTACTAAATATGGTAAAATAAAAATTTTATTGTGTGTAGTCAGTATCATAATTATAGCAAAGAATACCCCAACTAACGAGAGAGGATGTCCCAGCTTATGTTAATTTATCAATAAAACACAATAAATTTAATGGTTAAACTATAAAAATGCGCGACTAGTTTCGGTCTTAGACCATCATCAGGCTAAAAATAAAAAGTTACAATAAGGTAAGGATTAAGACAAGAACTATAACAATAATAATAAATATAAAGTTGGAAAGTATAGTAAAATGAGTGAGGCATAAAAGTAATAAAGAAAAGCTTACCTATCAGGTAAAAGTCAATACATTTGTACAATATTAAAAGTTATCAGTCAAAATATATGAATATGTAGGTAAATAAAATATAAAATATAATAAATTACGGAGTAAAATAATATAAATAAGTTAAAATAAACATATAGGGAACATAGAAGGACAAAACGGGATTTTTTAAAAACCAACTAAAAGGTCAAAATAAAGGACGTAAAATAATGAAAGGATTGTAACATTGTTATACCTAAACAATATATGAACATCGAAATAAGAAAAAAGAAACAAATAAGAAATAAAGGAATTAAATCGTGAAGGATAAAGTTATACATAATCTTTAGAATATATAGAGTAATTCTATGAGCACTACAACATGAAGCAATCAAAATATACAACAGAACTAATTTACGAGTAATGAACTGATTAACAACAACATCCAGACAATCAAGAAACAGAAGAAGAAAGCATCAAAACGAGTCACTTAATAATATCAAAAGGTAAATTCAAGAAAATGTAGTTATCATTGGGTTGTATTTGTTCATTAAGACAAATGACTGAGGAATTTAACAAAGAAGTTCTAATCTCCAAAGATTCCAACAAATTCAACCTATTGCCCTTTTACATGTATGCAAAAGTTTGATGTCGAATGCATCACTAGAATGATTTTCTAACAAAATGTGATTAGCAAAGTTAGAAGGTGAGTTCTAATATTCCGAATCACTATATTTTCTAATACAATTTCTGTGTTCCATAATGCGATATTCAAGTCTTCTTCCACGTTGACCAACATATACTGCATTACAATCAGAGCAAGATAATTTGTAAACTCCAGATTTGTGTAGCAAAGGTGTAGGATCTTTTGTATTAACTAAGCGGGAAATGGAGTTGTTTGTTTTAAAAGCAAAATTGATATTATATTTCTTGAAACCATTAGATAACTTATATGAATTATCTCCCACATTCAAGAATAAACCAACAAAGTTTTTTGATGACAATGCAGTGTTGTCTTAATCCTTACCTTACTGTGTATCTTTTTATTTTTAACCTGATGATGGTCTAAGACCGAAACTATTCTCGCATTTTTAGAGTTTTGCCATTAAATTTATTGTGGTTTGACTTAGTGTTTTATTGATATTTGATATCAGCCATATTTGAGTAATGGATCATTCCTTCGATTTTATGTTAATTTCATTTTTGTTTGCGCATGTCTCAAATCGCCATGTTTATAATTAGACAGTATTCATTTGCCAAGACTGTCGTGCTAACAGAACACAAAAAGTATTTTATATTTTCTGGTCTATTTGAATATTGTATGGAAAATATACTAAATAACTAAAAAATAACGTAAAGTTTTAATGAATAACTAAAATTGTCTTAAAGACATTAATAACCACTTAAACCAAGTACGAAATTTGTCTATGTAACCAAAATTTCATATTTATCTCAGTGGATTTAATAAGTTATCTGTCAATTTCAGTATTCAGTCGTAAACTTTGGCCATACTAACAGGTAATTCTTCTGGTTAGTTGGGGTGTTCATTGATTAAAGTGATTGTTTTGTCTAAAGAATAACTAATCAAATCTTTGATGAAATTAGGCAACAAAAGCTGCTTTCTTATGACACTTGGACAGTATGTACAAAGCGAAATCAGTGCATTGAACGATGTTTATTTTTGTTGTCAAAGAAACTAGTTATCAATAGTGGAATGTCTGAAAACTCTAACACATGATATTGCACAACTTTTAATAGTGGTATACATTTTGAGCAATAATTTACAACCTATCTTACTATATACAGTTTATGACATTTAATATGCGAGAGAATTGGATGAACCGCATACTTCCATTAAGTATTTTACAGTAATATTTGATTAGGACATCCCGAGTACAGTACAAAACGATTTCTTGATTAAATGATGTTAGTTAATTCTCATTAATGGGTTTGTCGATGTTTTGAACTTGCTCGTTTCCAATTATTCTGCTTCATTCCCATCTCATTTTGTTTGGAATGGTTTCGGTTTGGATGCCAAGTTAATATATATCGCTCTTTCCAAAAATTCGACCAATTTACTTACGACCAATTGAATCTGATTCCCGATAATATATTTTCAGAATAGTCTGTAAATATATCTGCTAAAAACAAATGGAGATCCAATTGCAAGAAATGAAGTTTGCTTATAAAATTTATTATTAGAAAAATCTCCATGCTCCCATCAAGTTGATTTATTGTATTTTATTAAACAGATTAAATTAGAAAAGATGGAGTGTAACATTATACTATAAAATAGACAAGATTAAATGAATGTTCAGTTCTACAATTAATTTCCTTTTTCACTTCTTCATTGAATTTTCTAGCTTCCTTAGGTAAATACTGTAGTTTATTGTCATTTAGTTGATTTTTATTAAATTCTATATACCTATTAATAATATTTAAATAAAAAAAAAACTTTAGGATTGCCTTTTCTGTTGTCATTTTAATAAAACGTATGTCGGTTCATCCAAATCTATGTTTAAACGTAGGTAGTAATAACAAATTAAGAAAAATATTTAAATCACAGTGTAACTAATACTTTCTTCAGCTGGCGGCCCCCAATGACAGCGATCCGCTTTTTAAATGGCCAACATTTTGAAAATTTTGATTAGATATCGAGGTTGGAGGCGGCTGTCCAGAACCCATGTTGTTATTTAAATCTCCGTTGGATGATGGTACTAACGGACGATGTCCATTCATAAGATGATTAGGAAGGGTCACCTGGAACAATAAAAATTCTCTTACAATAAATATTTATTTCTAGCTATACTAAAACCAATAATGATTGAGAGTAGAAGTAGGCCCAGTTGACAGCAAATCGGGGGCGTGCTTATACATTTTTGAGAGGGTTAAGAATGAATGAAAAATTCTTAGTACAATTATTTCAAATATTCATATACATTTTTTATTTATTTCATTAAAACTTTGCAATATCGTAATTTACCCAATCGTTGTAGTCATTAGGTAGGCCTTATGAAAACGGAGTAATAATTGTGGTAATTATAGTAGGTAACAAATAAATTAACAAATAAAAAACACAATATATATATTGGGTTGCAGCAATTGATACGTGAATTCTTTATAACTATTCTCAAGCTTTCGAGTACCTTAAACTCATCGTGAGGGGTACTAGAAAATACACAATACAAATTTTTGACAATAGAATATAATATAAATGTAAAAATACAAAACGAGGTAGGTACACTTACATGATATATTCAGGGTGTATCTAGATCTTCATAATTATTAATTCAGGTATTGGGGTTTCATTTTATGTTAAAAATATTGTTAAAAAGTGTAAATTTTTTGCAAATAATTCACAAACCAATGATACGCTCGCGCCTGTATTTACATTACTGTGGCCTGCGAAGATGTGATGAAAGTTACGGTAAAGTGACAAAGACAGAAATATCGTTGCGTACAGCTTTGCCACTAGTTGTAATAAATACCAAACACAATAAAGAAAATAATGAATTTTAACTGATAAGTAAATGTATAAATATTACTCATTACAAGCTCATTACTGATTTTTGTCATAAATAAGACCTTTGAATATTACCAGTATTCTGTAATATCTATAATTTGCCACAACTTACAACTCTACTGCTTAATATATTTTGATTCTGCTAGAAACTGGTAATGTAAAATTTAGATATAATGACGCGCTTTACTCTCAATCATTATTGGTTTTACTATAGGTGTAACTAATACTACTATTACTACGCATTTTTCTGAAATAGCAAATAATACCAAACATGTTTAAATGAAAAAAGGCATTATTATACTTTTACATTCTGTCCATGGTTTTTTAAAGCTTCAACTGATTTTTAGGCTCACATAAATCGTTCTCTTTGATATTCGAGAACAAGAAAAAGTCAATAGATGCCAAATAAGAACCGTAAGGATGATAAATCAATACGATGTTTTCTACCGTTCAAAAATTCATCTCATTGAGGAGATGTGTGAAAGCTCTCCTTATTATGCTGAAAAATTATTCGTCTCTGGTATTTGATTTATGAAATTTCATAATTAGGTAAAAGAATGATTGTGTACCACTCAGAATTAACCGGCCACATACACATGCTTCGCAGTGTCCTTTACGTCTTTTGAAGGAACACGGTAGAAATTTTTCCTACACTCCCCTACATGACCTTTGCACTAATGTGGAAAGGTACTTCACGTTAAGTCACATGACGATCTTGCATCAGTTTACGTGCTGCATCGATGTATTTTGGCGCGACATCCAATTATGGATGACCTTCACGGAATTAGTCGGCGACCGAACTACGACCACGATTAAAATCACTATAACAGCGATATACTGTTGGTTTTGATAGTACTTATCGTCATAAAAATAAATGAGTTCGGATTATTGTTGAGATAATCCTCGTCGTAATTATTCAACGAAAACCTGGTCTTTGATTTCTTTGATTTTTGATAAATTTTGTTAACCCACCAAGAAAATCGAATAACATAAAATATTTAGCCAAAAATATTAAAATGTCAAACTTTATTATGGTGTTTCCGTAGCATCTCGTACTGCAGTTTCACTATCTAATGTAATTAAATTCTTATTAGACATTTTATCCCAATCACTGAGGCTATTAACGATATAAATATAAAAAATATTATTATTGAATATCTCATTTACTTAAAAGAATTTGTCAGACTTCTTGTTATTAGATGAAGATGAAGCACTTGTTTCGCTGAGATAATAAAATTCAAGTAAATAAAAAGAGGCTGGATCAGATGCATTTATACAAGAATGATTTATAACTTTTTAATGTACGATGTCAAAAAGTTTTGAAATGATAATAAAAAATAAATGTTAAATCCTTTAATTAGGTATGTCAGTAACCTTCTAGCACACCTAATTTTATTGATAAATTATAAAATTTTGAATCAAACCATTTAAATTTGTGATTTTGTTGATTTTTTAATGTAATTAATTTAATTGCACATGGTTTCTGGCCAAATATTGCTGTCTAATGATAAATTTAGCTATTAAGAAGGGCAGATTTCTGAAAATAATGGTTTTCAGTACTCATAATCATACTCATGTATGAATGTGATTTTGAAATAAAAGGGACAGAAAAATCTTTTAGAACTTTAGTTCTTTACAGCCAGGTTGGAGCCAGAAGGATCGCGCTGCAAAAATGCTGACCGTTAAATTCAATGGGTGACACCTTAAATGGATTTCGTGACAAATAATGCAGATCCCTATACGTGAAAAGATAATAAATACTACTCTACCTATTTCCACACAGAGGGCGTTAGGATGTTGTTCAATAATATTACTTTTAAATACTTTTGAAGCCTGCAAGGGTGCATTAAAAAGTTAGTAGATGCCGAAAGGGCAATATTTAGCAAAAATATAATACAAGGGTACTTCGAAAAGTTGACAGATGGCGAACGGATACTATACTATACTATATGTTTTTACGAAATAATGAAAACAAATTTGGTTAATAATTAAAAGGAACTAAAATTCTACCCGGGTGTTACGTAATACGTCTTATCTTTTTTTGTGTTACTGAAGGATGTCGGAATTGTAGAAGTTGTCAGAATAACTTCCGAAGAATGTGGGTGCGTTTATTGAATTATGACTGAGATAATTTAGGACATTAAGGACTATGTACATCTGAAGTTGTGGATACTTGCATATTGCAGGAAATCTATTTGAATAAGAGGACCTGATTGAATCGGAGTACCTTGGTGATGGCGATATGGAAGTAGACCATGAGGAGGGTAATGATTCTCATCTGGACTGTGTAGTTTTAAGTAAAACAGTTTTATTTGCTTAAAGAGAAATAATTTGGTAATAGAATTAGTCACAACATTTTTGAATGAGACAGAAGAAATTATTTGCTGGAGAATACAATGGTTAAGAAGTATTAAAAAGTTTGGGATCGAGGGAAGAACTATCTTTTATTTAGATGAAGCATGGATGGACACCAATATTTCAAATTCCCGTGAGGCATTTTTGGAGGATTAAATGCTCCTCGAGGAAAAGGTCGCAGACTAATAATCGCACACATTGGCAGTGAACATGGTTTTGTAGAAAATGGGTTTTAGACTTTGTACCAAAGTCAACCAAAGATTACCATGTGGAAATGACCTCTGATGTTTTTGAAGATTATCTTGCTGCAGTGGGTGTCTTAGATAACGCCAGTTATCATTCAAAACTGGTAGAAAAGTTACCAACGACGTCATGGAAAAAAGGAGATATTAAAGAGTGGCTACAGAGCAAGAATATTTCTATTGACGATACCATACTGAAAACGGAATTACTGCAAATTGCAAAGCGCCACAAATTACAATATAAAAGATAAGTAATTAACGAAATTGCGAATAAAAAAGGAATAACTGTATTACGTTTGCCACCTTATCACTGTCAATTAAACTCTATAGAATTAATATGGGCACAGGTAAAAGATGAGGTGGCAAGTAACAATACAACTTTTAAATTGAATGACAGACAACTTTTGATAAATTCTTTTGGAAACGTAACACGGGAAAATTGGACTAATGCCATAAACCATGTGAAGGAGGAAGAAGAACAATTGTGGAGTGTTGATATCAATATTGAAGAACTGTTCGAACCCATTTTATTTCCTATCGGACCAGACACCGAATCTGACTCATCGTCGGATGAATACGACGAAATGGAAGCCGATAATTAAAGGAGTAAGTGCTTTTTGCATTAACTTATATTTAATTCTTACTTTTTAATACATAGCATATTTTTATTTTACTTTAAATTTTTATTTTAATTTGAATTGTGACAATATTATCTAGGATTTCTTTTGTGTTTAGGTTAGTTAATCCCTTACCACCCTCACAGGGTGGGCTCTTTGAAAAATAACAACTATGACTATGTTTCAATAGAAATTTATACTTCTTTTAGTTATTTTTCATGAACCACCCTTGCTTGGACTTTGAAGTATTCGCATTTATAATGAATTCACTATGATGCCAACTCCAAACAAATGAACTATAAGAACACATCGTTTTCTCCCTTCTAACTGAACACTTGAATGTCCTTCTAAATATTATATATTATAACAAGTACTTACGGGTGGTATAGACGTTTGCCGTTTAAGATGAGACAGAGGTGGAGGGTTGTAAGCCATATTTGCGAAAACTAAGCGTTCTTCATAATCGTATTCGCAAAGGATCTTATTTTCACACAAATAAAATCGATCTCCAACACAAAATCTGCAAAGAAAAAAATAAACACAATAAGTAAACAATATTTACAAAGTTATTTTCTTTTATTGAATATAAAATAACTTCGGACTGATATTCTAGACAGGGGTTAACGTTTTTGTTGAATGTACACGAAATGTAAATCGCATACATGTATTTGGCGATACGACCGGACTTTTGTGCAATATAGTTGAAATTAAAACGCATAATCATTTTATTGTCACATTATTAAAAAAAAGTCCGACCGAAAACAAAACAAAATCTAATATAAAAAGCACAATAGACTAATAAAGCACAATCGGAAACAAAAACTGCAATTATACACATGACAATATATCGCGTAGGTCAGTCAGTAATGCAGTTAAATATATTAATAATTGCAAACAATAAAAGTGGATTATTCCGCATGGATGGCCACTGTAATATTTCAGCAAACTGGAAAACGAAATGTAAAACAAAAAGAGGGATAGAGAGAGACGAAAAAAAAAGAGGGAAAGAGAAAGAGAGTAGTACGAATAGAGAAATACACAGAAACGAACGAAACTCCTCTGGACAATGTATTTCATTTAAAAACATTATACGAGGACATCCGACTTTTAGAATTTCATTAATTTTTAACAGACCACAATATACACATTTTGAAATTATATTCATTGTACGTGAAGTAATGTTGTAAGCGAAATAAAATTGCTATATATATACATATATATAATAAACCAACTTAATATATAGCGACTATAAAATACGGAAAGATAATTCATGTCGGCATAATAATAACGAACTTCCTAATTTATTTTTAAGCCTATAAATTTCCATGATTAATTTAATACTTAGAGCACTTTGTTAATACAAAATGATAAATATCCCCAAATAAAAAAAAGTAGAAACTTAGGCAGGTTGGGTTAAGAAGGTTTTTTCAATTATATAAAAAAATTAAGCATTAAGTTTTTTAACGTAGAACATAGTGTCGATTGTGGATTTTTAAAGAAAATGTGTACAAAACATAAATTAAAAAATATATTGTCTTTCTAATCAAATAAATATAAAATTTGTCCGAACATATTTTCTATCAAGCCGTCGAAAAAATAAAATGTATGAAGCAAATCATCCATATCTCGAATGTGACTCTTCTTAAATGAAGAAAGGAAAAACCAATGTCAATGTCACAAAATATTTATTGTTATATGAATTTGTTGTAAACAAAAGCGACTAGTTTTGGCCTACAATACGGCCATCATCAGGCTACAAAGAAATAATACATAACATAGCTGATAGAGAAGCAATTTACAAAACAATCCTTACCTATTAAAGTTAAATACAATATAATGTTAAAGAACCATTCAAAGCTCAATGTAGATAATTATGTAATAAGTTTGAAAAACCCCTGATATAGATTTATCCAAAAAGGAAAGATCTATATAGTTAGAAATAATGTTAAACCGATAACAAAAAAAGGTTTTTAACCCGTGTAAAACAGATACAAAAAACCAAAAGACATACCTCTTGTATCTCAGAGAAAGGTTTCTAGAGCTCTAGTTTCCATAATTTTGTGGAATCCTTTCCAATTTTCTTTTGCTCTAGAAACCTCTAGGTTTCTCCCTTTGCTCTTTCAATCTCATTCTACACCAACCCCTCTCCATTTTCTCCTTTCTTTTTTATTTTTCAATGTCCAAAACAATTTTTTGACTCCCATTACTTTTTCCAACTTCATCTACAGTTCTTTAACTTGGTTTTGATCATCGGTGGTCACCATATTTGGTATAAATGCTTAAATGTAATTTCATATCTTGCAATCGTTTTGGAATGGTTCTTTAACATTATATTGTATTTAACTTTAATAGGTAAAGATTGTTTTGTAAATAGCTTCTCTATCAGCTATGTAATGTATTATTTCTTTGTAGCCTGATGATGGCCGTATTGTAGGCCGAAATTAGTCGCTTTTGTTTACAAAAAATTCATACAACAATAAATATTTTGTGACATTGACATTGGTATTTCCTTTCTTCAAATAAAATGTATATTTTGTGCTGAAATTTGGCGTGCCACATTACCTTTACCTCAGTCGTAAGTGAAAAACGCAGACTCACAGTAATTCACAAAACCCTAACACAAAATAATTCAGTGACTATTTTACCTGTAGGAATAATGAACGATATCGAAAAAACTACCAACATTCTTACCTACAAATTAAAACACATTTTAATCAAGACCTTGATTATAGTCGGCTATTTTTGTGATAACTAGATTTTGAGAATATTTTAGTATCAATTTGTTGAGACAAAGATTAAAACCCTCAAGCTAAAGCTCACGGGCTTTAATCTGATTGTTAATGTCAAATTATGTCGAAACAAATTGTAAAATATTCGAGAAATTAAGCAACAGCAAAAATGGCAGACTATTAATCAAGGTCGTGTTATATTTAGGAAGATTTTTTTTATTTAAAAACAATAATGAGAATAATTTTATTAAAACATTTTACACTATAAGAGTACAATGCAAATTAAAATAAAAAAATTAAGCCTGATACTAATTAAAGTTAAAAACACAATTGTTGTAAACCACATCTTTTAGATTGCTTAAATATTCCCTATTCTGAAGGTGTTGTTCTTTTGATTTTGAAGTTGAGGACTTTATAATGCATTTTTATCAAAACGAATTTTATTTATAATATTTTGATGATGCTCTTCATCCATTTGTAAATATGGTTTAAATGACGAAGAACTTCCGTGCCCAGTAATTTTTATTAGCTCTTGTTCGGACACTCCAGATTTGGCTAATTGAGAAACTGCAGTGAAGCGACACTAAGAGTTTTTTTCCAAGACTTATTTGCTGTTAAAAATAATCTGTTTGATGTTATGTTGGGGCCTCGTTTGGATATTAATTTTTTAAATAATCTTACTGGACACTTGCTAGGATTTTCGTTATTTTTATTTATAATAAGCTATTTGCTTTCGGTACATTTTTTGCCACCTTGACATGTTTTGGTAAAAATTGGATTATACTCTATTCTTCCAGATTCCTCTCCAATCTTTTTTAATTCTACTTTAAAATGATCTGTTAAACCATTTACCCCTTCACCTCACCGCCATGCCAACTCTATGGAAGCTATAAAGTAAAACTTATTTTGCAGGCCATCAGAGCTTTCTTCATTGAACTTATCAGTATGGAGTATATTTCCGACATTTCTAAAGCTGTTGAGCTTTGTTTTCGCTTTTCTGGAATCTTCTGTAATTCACGCCTTTTCCCGTTTCGTGCGTCTCACGAATGCGTCTCACTTTGGAATGAAATACCTTGAAATAGATCAATTTGAATGTTAAACTGATTACAATATAATTCTTGCAAACTTTTTGCCGTAGAATTCCACATACATTTAAGTGTGTATTCTTTATATTTATTAGATTATTATTAGATTCGTTTTCTTCATATTCCATGCCCAGTCTTTCATTATATTGTTTAAATCAATTTTTGATATTTGTGCATCTAATGTTACAAAATTGCATGAATTGATTTCATATGCTATTTTTACTTCTCATTGTATTCTCGGGTACCAAAGACATTAAAGCTTTTTCGATGGCATTAGAATCTAATGAACCAAATCTTTCCATTTTAGAAAAAATATAACAATAATTAATAATGCCGTTGTTAAACTGACAAATATTCACATTTTTATTTGATATTTATATTTGACGTGACTATTTCTCTAGTGAAATAGCCGCTGATATTCTTCTAGGGCAATAGTCGCTGATATTTGATTCTGATTGGTCCGATTTCAAAAAATTATGAAATTCTATTGGTTAATTTGAATCGAAGGAAATAATCACGTAATACCACCGCTGAAAATAATCTGTTTTAACCCCAAAAAAACTCAGTATATAGTCCTTAAAAGCAATTTCCTAAAAAAACCGATATATTTAATAGATTAAGCCTCCAGGGCGAGCAACGAACTTAAAGTACCTTGATTTAATAGTTTAGGCAAATACCGAACACAAGGTTCTATACTCATTGGGGATCTAACTACAGTAAAACAAACATCATGAATACAATCCTATATAAACAACTAATATCACCAATAGTGTGATTATTCTGTATTTATATATTCGTATTTGTATATACGTCTTATTATCCACTAATTTAAACATAACAGTAATTTTGAAGATAATTAAATTTACAAACTGATGACTCTTTTGAAACATTAATAAATTAAGACTTTTGTTAAATAATGAGTATTTCCGTCTCTAGACTCTATGCAAGTTTGGAGACGTCGATCCATACTTTTAATCAAATTTCTGATATCCTGTTGCGGGATATTCCGTCATTTCTTCTGAGCGGCATTAACAGGCTCTTGTACTCCTTGTCGATATCTGCGTGCTGCCACTGCCCTGAAAAGCATGTTCTATTGGATTCATGTCTGACGATTGATGTCTTCGGTTTCTAGATACTCATTTACAGCTGTGGTATGATGAGGCCGGACGTTGTCGTCCATAAAACCGAAAGTGTCGCCAACAGCTGCTCGCCATAGTCTTATGTGAGGATATAGAATATCCCTGAGGTATCTATCATCTCTACATGAACTAATTCTGTGCAATCTTTGGACATTCCTAGCCCAAAACATAGCACATCCTCCTGTAAAGGGCAACACAGAGCGGGCATGGGTGAGCCGAGCTGCCCTCGTACAAACGTATTCGATGGATATTATGTACCAAACAAATTCATGTCTCGTCAGAAAAAAGCACAAAATTCCAAAATTCTTCAGGCAATGTTATGTGCTCTTGGGCCCATTTTAAACGGCGAAGTCTGTGGACAAGTAGCAGTCGGGGTACTCTCATTGGTTTTCCTCCTGTCGAAAGGATTCGTCTTTGTAATGTAGAGACCAATAGTGGAATATTTATTTGAAGTGCTGGTAATGCCATAGTCGGGTTTCTCCGGATCATCAAGTGGATAAAGTGGTTTTGTCGTTCATTGGCAACACGTCTTCTACCGCTTCTAGGTCTGTCATGAAGAGAATTGGTCTGGAGATAGCGGTTCCATGTACGAGGTACATCGCTTTGCGATCTACCAACTTTGTTAGCCACGAACCTTTGAGAATGGCCTTCTTGAATTAAACCTATTATTCTGACACAGTTGGCAGTCTAAATAATAAAATTCAACTGTCTTTGCTAGCAGATTATTTATTTATTTATTAATTTTATCATTTCCATCCATTCTTCTACAGAATATAACATTTTAATTCTACTACTAATTTAAAATTGCTTTGACACACTGTAAAGTTCTTAAAAATTTACGATAGACTAAGGTAAATCAAAAACATGGTCCGTTTATTCTTTTGGACAAAGTAATAGTTGAAATAACGGGTATACAAAGGGCTGAAAAGTAGTTCCCCTCCCTTCGAATCAAAAATTGACGGGTCTTAGCGATTTTCCAGTTTCATTTGAAGTGGAAAATTCGAGGTATTAAGTTTTATTAGTAGTTCTGTGTATATAAATAATTTGTTTTTGATTTATTGATTTATTATGAAGTAGATAAAGATTAAAAAATTGAAACTGGAAAATGGTGGTGAAACAATATTTAAGTAAATATTTTTTGACAGTTAAAACAGTTAAATAGGTAAACATATAATCTACATCCATAGATTTCTACCGCCTATAGTGACCTAAAATTATAAAAGAGCGATAGACTGAACTAATACCCATATGAGTATTAGCATTTGGTGTAACCTAAGTTGGTAATATTTTTTAAATTAGTAATTATTAAGCTATGCGACAGATGTTAGATTGGATTAATAATTTATTTCCAAATTATGGTGTGAAATTTTCTTACCGAATACCACGCAAGCTTAAATTATTCCGGAAATTTTCTTTCATTTTTTGACAACTGAAACCAATACAAAATAAATTCTATTGGAATGTAATTCAATGTCCGTTGGGGCATACAGCCCAGGAAGTAGTTGTTTTTTTCATAGAAAACGGTCAAGCTTGGTATAGAAACTGTTAAGTGTCGTTACCCCGGGTGCAGGTGGAAACAATTTTTCACTTCTTCAGTTTTTTGATTGACTGCACCTTATAAAAATTATTTCTTGCAAAATAAATTATTTTACTCCATGCGACATTTACAATTTTTTCCACCAGAGGTCTCATTGAGTTCTACTCGGCCCAATTAAGCTTTTTGACAGAAGTTAAATTGGATTAATATTCTTTTCCAAATAATGGTGTGAAATTTTGTTCCCGAATACCATTTAAGGTTAAATTATTCCTGGAAATTTTCTTTCGGGCACGAATACTTTAAGAAAATTATTCGTGCCCTCAATAAAATTCCCGGAAATTATTTGTGATATGTTATACAATATATGTAAAAGCAGAAAAATTAAAAAAACATAATTAGTTATAAAATTTATACTCTAATTTTAAACAACTAAAAAATATCTTTGGAATATAAACTGCTGTTTTGTGACACTATTTTGATACAATCGAGAGGCAAACGTTGTAAACTTGTGCGACAGAAAATAAATTCCTGAGACATAAACCGTGATTTCTGGTGCGAATAAGAAAATTGTATGAGGATATCCGTAGTGAAACAATCACAAGACGGTGCTCCCGTAAGAGAATAGGCCACATATCTATCACAATTCAAATAGACGTGGCACTGGGATGCAAGAATGATTTCCCTGATGGCTTATAAAGTGTTCTTAAAAGACAAAGCGTGGACCAATTTCGTAAAGTCCGAGAGAGGTAAGCAAAAGGATTCGTTCAAGTAGAAAGGGACATGGTAAAGGAGAGAATGGCACATATTAAATGCATTCTCTGAGCCGATGGACTTTTAGGAAATGTTTTATTTAGCTAGTCGATATATAGAGTGTGTCGAATACGACTCGAAGGAACTATATGAATTTAAAATTTCAAAACTTACAAAGGATCAATGTAAAATTGAAAATTTCAGTTAATAAAACAATTTTTTCGAACTTTGAGAAATAATTAATGTATTTTATAAATGTTTAATTAAAGATTTAGGTACAGAAGCAGGTTTAATTTCTAAAACCGTTGGTTTAAAAATTATGACATTGTTGTAGTCTTTCTTAGATATCCTATTGGGATTAAAGTTAAGGTATTATTCATTCTGTTAAAAACCAATTATTATTTTTATAAAGAAAGGTTAAATAGTATATAAAGTCTAGAGAACGGTAAGGGTTTTATACCGATCGACAATTGTTTGGAGGAGGAGCGGAACGATGACTCCAATTATTATCTGAGATCGGTTACCCTTAACGTTCGACATGCTTATAAGGTTTTTTGCACGATTGATTCCATTATAAATTATAAAATTAAACATTTTCGTCATATTGACTAGTTTCATTCATTTTATCAAGATAGATACTTTGGTTGTTAGGTAGTAACTAAGGTGCATAACAACAATGGAGAATTTAGTTTTTATTTAGTTGTCAATAATTTTAAGTACAATTTTGATTATTATAAATTAAAATATGAGCGAAAGTGAATTTGAAGAAATTGAACTGGCTTGGGAAGAAGGGTGTTTTGCAATTATTCCCGAAAAATCCAAAATCCGTTATCAAAATACCTACCAAAGTTTTAAAATATGGTGCGAAGGCAAGAATTTAAGAATCGATGAAAATACCCTATTGGCATATTTCGTTCAAAGACATATGCAGTTAAAAGCTCCTGGAAGCCTCTGGGCAGACTATTCAATGATTAAATCCACCGTTTTTCTTTATGATGGCATTAATATTTCCAAGTTTTCAACTTTGATCGCGTATTTGAAGAGAAAAAATGTTGGCTATAGGCCTAATCAAGCAAGCATTTTTACACGGGAGCAATTTGAAAAGTTTCTGATGGAAGCACCGGATGAACAATTTCTAATTCACAAGGTAATGTAAGCTAGTTTAGGTAAAAGAAATACTCCAATGAAGATTTTTTCATAATTTGTAGGTTGCAATGATATTGGGAATATCTGGTGCCTGTAGAATAGAAGAATTATATAATATTACTATGAATGACATCCAACAAACCGATGGTTTAATGATTGTAAAAGTACCCAATATAAAAACGAACATTCAGCGTAATTTTACAGTCGTTAATAAACCAGACGATAAAATTCCATATTTAGAAATTCTGCAAAAGTATATAAAACTTCGTCCATTACAAGTAAAATCAAATCATTTGTTAAGATACGCCAAAAGAAAATGTTGTGTTCAAGTAATAGGGAAAGGGACAATCGGTGGCTGGCCTTCTCAAATTGCCAAATTCTTAAATTTGCCTAATCCCGAGAACGGTTCTGGTGAACAATAGGGAGACACGAATTTCGAAATTTAATGACTTGAAAATTAAAACAACTTTCTTTTTATAATACTTTAACTCAAATTATATGCAGAAAATTGAGTTTTATATGCTAATTTAATTTATATTGCAATAAATTGTAATAAATCATTTATTAACCTCACTTTTAGAATTCTTTCTTTCCATAGAACTAAAAATTTACCAAGATTTTTATGGCAATATACTGTTTTGACGTCGACATTTAGTATAAGTTGTCTAACGTTAACATTCCAACATTGCCATATATTTTTCAAAATTTTTGATTAGAATATTAATTTAAAGTGGAAATCAAGAATATTTTAGATGTAGTGAATATATATAATAAAAATGATGACGAAATGGTGACTTGGTTAAAGGAGAAAAATTTAGTTAAAACATTTAAGTGTCAGAACAGACTGTGTAGAAAAGAGTGCGAAATTAAAAAATAATAATAATAATAAATCAAATAGTAGAAAAATATTGATTATGTTTTTTTAGTATGATTTGTCTTGTTTATTTTAAGATTGATTTATTTTCTCTTTTAAGTGAGAACCTTTTATTTTTTGTTTGTTTTTTGAGAATTTTGCAATTATTTTTTTTATTATTTATTTATTTATTATTGTTAATTTTCTAGTAATATTTGTTATTTGTTTATTTTTTTTTAATATTTTATTTATTTTTTGTAAGTTACATTTGTTTTTTTAATAATATACTTTGTTTATTTAAAAATTATTTATTATAACCTAATCTAACCAAACGTGTTTTGTTAGTTTGCTTTTCCTGGGTTAGGTTCTGTTTTTGATATTTTCTTCTATGTGAATTTCAATACGAGGATAGTTTCCCTTCGGGTTAGGTTAGATTTATTTAGGTTAAGTTTGATTAGGTTAGGTTAGGTAAGGTTTGGTTAGGTTAGTTTTGGTTAGGTTAGTTTTGGTTAGGTTAGGTTAGGTTAGGTTAGGTTAGGTTAGGTTAGTTTAGCATCGCTACCCGTCACTGAATTTTGCCAGTTTATTTATATTAGTTTTATCTTTTATAATATGCAAAAAGACCGATTAGTTTTCGTTAGTAATATTCTCTCTTCATTTCATATTTTATTATCAATATTTTTTATATAACTAAAATGTAAAAAAATATTTTCCTAATATTTAGATTTTATTTAGAGATGTGGCAACGCTGGTATCTACATGACATAACGCACCTTGGACAGTGAATTTTTTGTGTATTTAACCTACAAAATTTGAGTTTTTGATTCCAATTTTCTCGAAAAATACTGGATAACCCGCAAATTTTTTTACGAAAATTTACTATAGAAACCAGTCCCTTTTTAGTGTTAATATTTTTTTGCAAAATTCGTGTCTCCCTATTCTTCGCCGGACCCCCCGAGAACTATACTGGCCATTCGTTCATGGAGGTTGGCGTTCATCGACAGTGGCAGAAAGCTATGTAGAAGATTCTCTTCAAAATAAAATAGATTTTGCCGAAAAAATATTATGCAATACTAGTAATACTACTAATGTATGCGATTCTGCAGGAGTTTCTGTTAGAAGTAAAACCACAGCCCAAACAATTGGGATTTCATTAAATAATTTAACAAATTGTACCATAAGTTTCAATATTAATAAATAATTCGTTAGTTTTCTTTATTCTTTCAAAAAATTAATTAATTAATTTTTGACTCGACGTTAAGTGAATTACTTACCGTCGAGTTACTAGTAAATGTCACCTACTGACGTAAAATCTGTCACGGTAAACAGTCAAAAATGATTAATTGTGCAAAAATAGACATTTTTAAAACTCTTAAAAGAATCATCCACTTAAACAACCCATTGCTATACATTTTATATGAGATCGTTTAAAAGCCATTTATATTTCCATCGAAATAATGGCATAAACATTTGCTCGTATCTAAATGTAACAATCATAGCCCATGATCGCGCGTTTCAGTAGATTACTTTTCCTTTTTCTTTTTGCCGTTCACTAAAACTTTAATAATCAAGTTTCAGTCTGAGACGTATCTCACATTGTGCTTCTGAGAGTTGTTCTATCCCGAGCAAATTCGTTTACAACCCGCTTGTTGCATTTTACAATCAAGTCATTTGCACAAGTCGTTGTCGAGAAGAAGTGTTATGCATATCTTTGCATGATAAAATCACCCACAATTTCTATAATTCAACACGAATCAAGTGTTACATTACATTTTATGCAGAAGTTTTGATTTCATTGTGAAATTTATTCAAAGGGGCTATTAAATACGTAATTTAAGCCCCAGTTAAAAAGAAATTTTAAATTAAAACACGATTTAGAAACCATACCCCAGATTTAATAGTAAATATGAAGAGAAATACTGAACAAACATTAAGTTGGGAAATTAAGTTTCGGAAATTTAGTTATAACTCAAGGACTCACATTACGAGCAACGTGATTCAATTTTTAGTCAAATCTGGCAAAGTGCTCGGAAATTTTGTCATTGTTTAGTAGTATTTTAAAACCAATTGGGTTCGGTTAAGTTTTATGATTCACTGCGGCCAGCCGAGATATATTGTTGCTCACCCCTAGAGGTAACAGTTCGCCCACATCCTCTTTCGAAGTCAGTGGTTGATTTAGGTGAAGCTTCCATAAGGGCATTAGCAAAACCAAACATATGCAAGTGCATTCATCATTTGGAGGGTAGGACAATAGACAGTACATACTCCACTGTTTTATCTTCCACACTGCAGGTGGTATCAAAGACGACAGTGTCCCGTGCGTAGTCCGATTGGAATACGAAGATCCCTTCTTAGACTCTTGGGATGTCTGACCAATTCTGAAGACATAAAACTCTGTCTATTTTAAAATAGCCTCTTTTACAACGAATACTATCTTGTTTCCAGGCACTCAGAGCAAGGTTACTTCGTTACCCGAAGGAATACGATTTAAGGATTTAATGCAATTTCACATCAGCTTCGAATCCAGTCGGTTGAAGTTCAGTGTCTTTAAAGCAGCTTTACTGTCTGATAAATATAGGGGAACGAGGGGCAAAACCGGGTAGTGAGGTAAAACCGGGTACAGACTTTAATTCCATAACCGGTAGCGCCATATATGAACCATCGCTACAAAATAGTCGTTCACGTCCACCAGTTGTCAGAATAATTTGATAGCATCTACATCGCCACTATCGTGAATTATTGAATGAAAAGTGTTTTACCAGGTATGTGATGTAATTTTAATTTTTTTACCCTTTCTACAATCCACTAAGGACTAAGTTAATAAATGTTGTTTAACTATCGCCTGAAATCCTTGTTTCCGTAGTGCATTTGTGTAGGAAAATTTTTGCATTTTAAGTTTAGAATTAAAAAGCAGTGACTCAATTTGTTGTAGAAGTACACTCGGGGCAGAACCGGGTGGGGCAAAAGCGGGCCTACCCGCCCCATTGCACTCACCGACTCCAACATCTGGATGTCATTTTTATGGCACCCTTGAGCACTTACTATAGCCAGGAAGTGAAAACGTGGCTAAGAGCAAATCCTGGCAAAGTTGTCACCCAATTTGAAGTCGGAGGATTCTTTGGTCGAGCTTATGCTAGAGCTGCAACTATCCAAACCGCTGTCTCTGGATTTTTAAAAACAGGAATCTATCCTAATAGCCGTTACGATGCAACAGCTGCCTCAGAACTCTTTAATTAAACTTGTTTTTAAATACCCGGTTTTACCCCACTTGTTATCCGATTTTGCCCCGGGGCTGGGGCAAAACCGTAATTAGCAATATTTTTTGTTATGCCCTTGTTTTAGTCAATACAGATTATTTTTTTTAATTTCGTTGGTTTATTCTGTAGATAAGGTTTATAGAATTTAGTTTCCAAAATATCAGTTATAAAATAAAATTATTAAGTACTATGGAATTTTTTTACCTTAGCTACCCGGTTCTACCCCTCATTCCCCTACATATTTTTGTTGTAGAGGCTTGAAAGATTGTAGCACCCTTCCCGTTAAATGTTTTTTAGTTAGAAATGTATACAAAAGCAGTCACTGGGACGGAGATTTTCTCCTCTTTCCCACTCGGAAGAAAAACGTTGAACGACTTCAGTATAGGTATCCTAAAGGACAGACCGATCCAAGAATGTGATAAGTACTCACCTCTCGCATGGAAGGGGTAATCTGGTTAATCCTCTGAATTTTAGACAACTTAGCCGTTGCAACAAACAGGTGCCTTCGTCCATCAAGCTACCGCGCCGTAGGTAACCATTGCATTGGTTTTTATCACAGTTTGATACGAGGGTTGCCTTTTATATTTCGGGATTTGGCAACCCTGGCAACTGACAGCTCTATAGTAAATTTGGATATTTTTGAGGTTATACGTACTCAGAACGTTTTGACATACGAGCGCTATTTGTGTTATTTACAGTAACTTAAAAGATTCATCTCGGTCCAAAAATGGAATTAAATCGTGAACATTTTCGTGCGATTATTTTTTACAACTTTCGACGTGGATTAACTCAGCAACAGTGCATGGATAAACTTAATTCAATTTTTGCCAATGAAGCTCCATCAAGGACCAGTGTTTATCGATGGTATGGTGAATTCAATCGTGGCCGTAGTTCACTCCAAGACGAATTTCGTGCAGGTCGTTCAACATCAGTTGTTGTTCCGAACCATTGATGCTGTGCGCGAACTGATATTGCAAGATCGTCATGTGACCTATCGAGAGATTGAGACAACCTTAGGTATTAGTGGGACCAGCATACATTTAATGTTGCATACATATTTCAACGGTCAAAAAAGTTTGTTCACGTTGGATCCCACACAATTTGTCAATCGCTCAAAAAAAGGCTCATGTCGATTGGCCGAGGGAAATGTTCAAAAAATACAATCGCGGTGCTTCGATACACGTCTGTGACATCGTGACAGGTGATTAATCCTGGACATGTCGCAACCGTCCCACTAGAACAACGCTGAACAGTCAATTCTGAGTAGTACAAAACCATCTGTTTGCCAGTTGTCTTCCAAGAAATCAGGAAAACCCACCGCCGAAGACGGATCACTCTTCACCATGACAATACGAGCTCCCACACATCGGCTCAAACAACTGCATTTTTGAGCACCCAAAACATCGATTTGATGGGTCATCCGCCGTATAGTCCTTACACCGAATGATTTTTTTTTATTCCCGTACGTAAAAAACAAACTGAGAGGTCAACGTTTTCTGACACCTGATAAAGCATGTTTTGGAGATACCTCAATCAGAGTGGTAAAAGTGCTTCGACAATTGATTCAAACTCTAATCTCGAAATATAAAAGGCAACTCTCGTAAATCATTTAAATCTATTTTAGGTTCATCCCCCATGATTTGTCACATACCTTTCCAAGATTTCAGATGGATACCCTAGGTGGGAGTTCCAAGTACGTATTCCTATCTAGGATGATCACCAGATATTTTACTTCCTTCGCAAATGGAATAGATACTCCTTCCCAGCTTTCTTAGTCCAATTTATAAATGTGATATTAAGGAGGATATCAAAAACTATAGGCCCATTTGCATTCAATCAGAGATTCCAAAGCTACTAGACTGTATTGTCTCAAAAAAATTATCATCGGATACTAATTCTTTAATCAATAGTGAGCAGCATGGATTTACGTCCGGCAAATCTACTGTCACAAATTTAGTTCTTTATCAAAACTTCATTATTGGTACTTTTGAACAGCGTTCTCAGGTTGATGCAATATATACAGATTTTACAAAAGCTTTCGATCGTGTTAACCATACACTCTTGTTAGCAAAACTCAATTCTATAGGTATTGCTGGCTCCATCTCTTCAGCGATATCTGTTTCCTCGGGTGTGCCGCAGGGTTCTCATTTAGGTCCCTTGTTATTTAACATATTTGTTAATGATGTTAAGGAGGCTATAGTTTCGTCACAAATATCTATTTTTGCAGACGATTTTAAAATTTTTCTTGCCATAAAAACCATTGAAGACGCCAGATCACTTCAAGCTGATATTGATAACCTCGTCAGGTGGTGTAAAATAAATCTTCTTAATCTAAACCCAAAGAAATGTCACCAAATTACATTCCATAGAAACTATATCCCAGTTCAGTTCGACTACATGTTAGACAATCATCCGCTTCATAAAGCTGTCTCCAGTCTCCAGTCTCCAGTCTCATTACTCCTTAATTACATCTAAGGCGTTGAAAATGTTAGGCTTCATTTTGAGATCTTCCAATCATTTTTCTATAAAATTAGTTAAATTGTTATATTGTTCATTGGTGAGATCTAACGTTGAATATAATTGTATCCTATGGAATCCCTATCGTCAAAGAGATATAAATTTGATTGAAACTGTTCAACATAAATTTTTAAAATTCGCGGCATATAAGATGGGTATTCCAGGAGGTAGTAACAATTACGATAATGTTTTGTCATCACTTAACTTGAGTTCTCTGGAGCATCGCAGAATGGAACTATCTCTGTGCTTTCTTCATAAACTGCTTAATGGTACAATTTGTTGTCCAGATTTGTTGAAGCTGGTGAACTTTAATACAAGCAGAAGGACTCGCATCTCAGAACAATTCATATCTCTCATATCACTCAACAGATTATGCACAGAATGAAACTCTCAGGATTGCTAACAAACACAACTCTAGCATACAGTTATTTGACTCATCTTTATCGTCATTTAAGCGCCAAATTAAGAACTTACATTTTTAAGAATTATACTTATTGCGTTAATATTCAATTTTTTTTTAATCTATATTTTAAATATTTTTTTTATCTGTTCTCACACATATTGTAATTTATTTTTTTTTGTAAAATGGTATATCCGTTAAATAAATAAGTTGGCCCAGTTTATTGAGCTTCCTCCCATTTGTGAAAGGAACCACTACCGTTTTGTGGGGTTCATAGACATCTGGTTCTCCGCACACCAACTATTAGAAATAACCTTTTCAAATATACCCCTTACAATTATAACCATTCGTCGGCATAGAGCTGATAATCTAACCCCTCTGGAAAAGCCGCTGAAGATTATCTACCAATAGTGACCAAAAATCGCCTAAAGTTCTTTGGTTTAGCTTAACATTTTGCTGAAACACGTAAACCGGTCGTTTGTAATATAAAATTTAATTAATACGTCAGTTATTAGGGTTAAAATTAATTTACAAGGGCGAGTTTGTTTTCATTCAATTGTGGTGCACCTCGTTTATTTATTTAAGTGAGGATATCTTCATGAATATTAGTTACAAAAGGATCGTTAGCGTTAGAAACTGCAAACAGATAGGGTTTAAATACGGTCCAGAAGTGATTTATATACAGTACGATCTAAATATTTGAATTACGCCGGAGTTTTGATGCGTATGGTGACGACGATAGCGAGCGGAGGAGGTGTTAGGATGTTAAACAGGTCGTTAGATACTAAATTAGAAGCAAAACAGTTCGTCTAATCGGTATAACTAATTGGACGTTTTCATAAAGTGTTAATTTTGTAAACGAAAGTTTATTTTTACCGTCAATATATATGAAAAATATAGCTATTTTATTTATAATTTGTTAATTACATTTAACAGATTATGTTGCCAACACATTATACTGTTTTGGTTAAAAAATATTCAAAACTTTGCATTTCCGAGCTTTTTTATCTTTAACAGGAGAACGATATTTTTTATTTCATTGAAAAATTTGACAATTTGCTGTTTTTTAAGGTTTTAAGGTATCACAACGTCCTACTTTGTGACACTGCACTAGGAACTTTTTTGTCGCGTAATTGGATGTACTGTTACTGTTTAGACAGACACAAGTTGTGTGATTGACAAGCAATATTCCAATTTTCAATGAATTCCTATGTTAATTCTAAAGAGAACACAAAATATTTTTAGCAAAAAATATAAATATAAATAAATAAAAATATAACCACAATGGCTTATCCCAAATAAATCTCACAAGCGGTTATTTTAACACCAAAATCAAAAATATCATCAACCAAAGCAACATACAATGGTCAAGTTCAAAATAAAATGGTTTTGCTTCAAAATACAATTAAAATGGCAAAAATATAGCCAGATATAAAGTAAAACGGTAGAGATTGTTAGCATTATATTCTTAGAAATGTATACAAAACAAGAATGTAACCAATAATAATCGATATGTAAAAACCATGCACCAAAGCTAAGAAAAAAAATATGAAAAAAAGGAACGAAACAAATGCTGACGAGGCTTCCTGAGTTGTACCGCTCTTCTATTAGTTCTGCTGCTTTGAGGATGGCAAATATTTTTGATTAGAACACCGTAGGTCTTTACCAAGAGCATAGCTCTTCCGAACCCCTACATCCTGCTCCTGACATCTCTTTCATACGGAAGCCATCTGTGTAACTCACTCTGGAGGAAAATGTACTTGTTCATCGCTCCACTGCCCCCTTGGTGTAATAACGATCTTGTACATCTTTTCCGTGTTTACTTTAACTACTTTTGGGATAGCTTTGTAAGCCAGGAGCGAAAGCTCTGTTTCTGTCCTTTGTGCTATTCTTGTGTGGTCTTCACCACGACCAGGGGCCTATTACACCAAACTACTTTGCAAATGTTCACTTTGCGCTTTTCACATTTCGGGCAAATTTGCGTTGCAAAGTTGAAAAGGCAAAACGAAAAGTGAAAATTGAAAAGTATAGAAATTGAAAATTTTGCAAATATATTTTGCCAGGTGTTGCAAGAATGTTTGTATGTCAAAATGATTTAAAAAACTTCAAACATTTTGTCAAAAGCATTTTCTCTAATCAAAAAAATGATAAGACGAATTAGTTATCGAAGTGATTGATGATGATAGCGATGAAGAACGGCTGCCGCGGAGGAAATTATATAAAAATAAAAGTGAATAGAAGATAATTTTTTGTTTCAATTATCAAAATTACAAGTAGAATATGTGCCGACCTTCATATGACCTGAAATAGCTCATGCAAGTATAAAGAACCATGCACTATCAGCACAACAGCAGCTATTATTAACTTAAGATTAGTTGGGAAATGGGGCCCAAATGCATTGAGATGCATAGAGTCCACAAATACACTGTACCTATGCCGCTATTTACACAAAGTGGTAAATGCTTTGATCAACACAAAGCTTAACACCCATGTTTTTTGGCCTAACAACGCTATAGGCAATTAGCAGAAGATTTTATTTAAAGGAGTTTTTCCTTATGTTTGCGGTATAGTGGATGGTACACAAAAACTTGTTGCACCACATGTACACGAAGAGAATTGTCTCGTTTAGCCTACAAATATGTCAAACTATTTTACATGAGATGGATCAATAAAAAAAAATTAAATTGATTGTACTAACCCTTACTTTTTGGAAGTCCATCTTATTAAGATTAATAAAAAACTCTTCGCTTTAACAAAACTTCCAATATTTATTTAAAAAAATTGCTTTTTTAACCTTAATGACAGCCGTTTCGCTAGACTTAGCATCGTCAGATTGACATATTGAAGTTACATTTTGTTTGTTTGTAGCTAGGTACCTGATGTTTATTAGGTAGTTATAAGGCTAGACCAAGTATGGAAGTAATAAGACATAACAATATTAAAGCCAAGATGTTATGAGTCCTAAGGGATTATCCTGGATGTACTTCCCTCTAAGATCAGTATAACTGTGCAATGATATAGAAAAATCAGGAAAAAACTATATCATGCTGATCCTTACAATAACTTAATATATTTGTGTTACAATTACGTCTTATCTATGTATAAAATGAAGACTCAATCAAAGCAAACACTTTAAACGTGGAGAACTTTCCAGATTTATTTGTTCATTAATTTATTTCAAGTTCTTCAAAAAAAAAAAAATATCTTCGGCAACATCAGCATAATATCATTTAAAACACAAAATAATATTGGTACAAAATTGTTAAATGTAAAAACAAAATTACCTATATTAAAAAAATCTGGTGTTTACAAAATTAATTGTCCAAAGTGTAATGCTGTATATTTAGGCCAACACAAAGAAATTTTGAAGTAAGATTTAACGAACATTTAAGAGCATATAGATTAAAACAACCCGATAAGTCAAATTATGCAAAACACCTACTTGAACATCCAACCTCACTCTTACACATCAATGACATCCAAATACTACACACTTGTAAAAAAAAACAAAATTTAGATTTCCTTGAAGAACTTGAAATAAAAAGACATCTAGCAGATCCACAATTTAAAGTTGTTAATGAACAAATAAATCTGGGAAGTTCTCCACTTTTAAAGTGATTGCTTTGATTGAGTCTTCATTTTATACATAGATAAGACGTAATTGTAACACAAATATATTAAGTTATTGTAAAGATCAGTATAATATAGTTTTTTCATGTTTTTTTTTTACTTTGCACAGTTATACTGATCTTAGAGGGAAATACATCCAGGATAATCCCTTAGGGCTAATAACATCTAGGCTTTAATATTGTTATGTCTTATTACTTCCATACTTGGTCTAGCCTTATAACTACCTAATAAACATCAGGTACCTAGCTACAAACAAACAAAATGTAACTTCAATATGTCAATCTGACGATGACAAGTCTAGCGAAACGGCTGTCTTTAAGGTTAAAAAAGCAATTTTTTAAATAAATATTGGAAGTTTTGTTAAAGCGAAGAGTTTTTTATTATTCTTAAAAAAAATAGGTATTATCACCAATGCTCGGCTTTTCCATAATCTCTTGTATGGATCCATTTTCGCTCTACTATATGCTTAAACCAATTGATTGGGCATTTCTTGGATTTCTTTCCAGCCCGCAACTTTACTTTGGGTCGTTATTTTATTACCATTAACGGTGCCGAATAATAGGCTTTTTTCTTCTTTAATTGTCTCATGTACTACCAATTTTTTTCCCGATTTTCACCTCTTTTATTCATGGTACTTAATTTATTTTCTTATTTGTATAAACGACAAAAGCTGAAATGCCACTGTCACCTTGAAAATGTCAGAATTTGCAAATCGCAAAGCGAAAAGTGAAAACCGCAAAGTTTAATTTCAAAATTATCATAAAACATGTTTACATTTAATTTTTCAAATTTTCCAAACTGAAAAGTGCAAAGTTGCAAAGTAGTTTGGTGCAATAGGCCCCTGCTCTGGCAAATACGAAAATTTTTCTTAATGCCAATGATTCAATTTTAACAAATCAAAATATCAGGTTTAACAAGACGGGGTAAAAATAATATAAAACTAAAATTTTATTTCAATAGGCCAGGAAAACTTATAGGATGGAATCATGCATGAAATGAGTCTAATCGCTCCAGATGTCATCAGCATTTGGTTTATTCCTGTTTTTGTTCTTTTTGTAAATATATTGAAAATTTGATAAAATTATCCAAAATATTTGTATACTTTTTACTGATTTCTTCCAGTTATTCATTGTTAACGTAAATAGTCGGTAGTCCATTCTGTATATTATCGAATCCACCGTTAATTGTGTTATCTATGGGTTGATTAATTAAAACAGGTACGCCATCAAAGATAAATCAGCTTTTGAATTTGAATTCGAGTAATTAGATCTGACGGCCGACAAGAGTAGCAGTAGTAGTCAACAATATCAATTTTCAGAAAGTCTCTTTCAATTACATCAAAAATGTCCAACATTGTGGCCCCATTAAATCTGCGGAATACAGATATAACTATAATGCGCCGACCAACAAAGCTCTTCCATATATTTTCGTTTATGAGCCTCGATTTCCACCTAACTGCTACCCATAAAGTCGAAATCTGAACATCGCGATAAACCGTCCATTGTTTACTTGATTGTTAAATTTATGTTTGTACAAATTAAATCTGGTGCAGTACTACTCTGCTATCTGTCGGTTACAAAAGTTGACAATCAGGTAAAGTGCCGGCCGTAGTTGGCTGAGAGCGGCAAATCATTGTTTCAAACAATGTGAAAGCCATTCTAGTTTAAATTATATCACTGGAAACAAAGTGGCGGGCGCAGGGTGGGCCGTTCGTTAGGGTAATTCATATCTTTACCGGTTTTGTTTGGACAACGTTACAAAACGAAAGCAAAATTTTATTATAAATCACCTAATCAACTATTGTTTTCCATATAATCCCTATTATAACCCTTAAATAAATTGGTTAAGAGCTATAAATTGCTTGGACAATCGTCGGTGTTTATAGAAAAAATAACACCATGTTACTGGATGCCTTCCATCATTACTTTTCTTGTCGTAACTACACTGCTAAATAGTTTTCTGTAATAACAATATTTTGTAAAAAAAACGTTTGTTTAAGACATTTCAGAAGTTTAATGAACAATTTAATCACTAATTAGACGTAATATGATATTGTCACATACTTTACAATAACTATAAATTTCACAAAACTTATTAATACTCATAAAAAAATGTTATATTTGAAAGTTGTATAATTTCAACTGAATAAATACAGTATCCGCCAAAATAAACAGTATCTACCAAAAAAAAATAATATTTTTATATAATAATTTTTAATTTCTGTAATGTAAGTGTTCGAAATGTTTACCATTTCGACACAAACAAGCTTCATATCGATTTTGTAAGTCAATAAACATATTTATAAAAAGTGGTTGTTGGAACTGCCGAAATATTTTGTATTCTTTCCCGTAGTTCGGCAATATTCACCGGCGGATTTTCCGAATGAAATATTTTTTCCTTCATTATGCCCCAAATGTATGCGTCAGGTGGCTTCAGATCAGGTGAATGAGAAGGATATTTGAGAAATTATTCTATTATCGAAATGCTGACGGAGTAAGTCTAAGGTGCGCACGGCTGTATGGTTCGTTGCACCATCTTGTTGGAACCATTGTGTGCGAAACTGTAGATTTCGTGCACGGCAAAAGTTATTTAGATCTCTCACAAAAGGTATAATAATTTTCTCTCTATAACGTTCTTGGTTGACAGTAAGTGGATTCTGATTATCATCTTCAACGAAATAAGGACCAATCATTCCATTACCAGATACCGCGCACCAAACGGTAGACTGTGGAGTGGTTTCTCTACAATGGCATCAGGACGTTCAAATCCAAAGAATCTGGTTGTTTGTCGATTAATATAGCCGCTAAGATGAACGTGACTCTCGTCTGAAAACCATATGTTTTTCAATAATTCGGGATCTTCGTAAAACTCAACATGCGACCACAGTAAATTTCTCTTGCACGTTTGTCCACAGCATTTAGTCGTTGTCCAACTTGAATACGGTATGGATAACCATCAATTGATTTGAACATGCGACGTAAAGACGTTTCACTAATGTTGAGTTTACATGCAGTTCTTACAAGACTTTTTTGAGGTGATTGCACAAGTTGGTTAAAAACACGTCCTTCATTTTCGTTAGTGCATACTGTTTTCCGACGACCTGAAGAACCTTTACGTTGACACAATACACTACCAGTGTGACGAAATTTTTCAACAATAACTAACATCACACTTTTCTAGGAGCTGCTTTATTAAATTTTTGTTGATATTTTATTGACACCTTGGATCATCATTACGACCTTTTCCGTATGAACGGAACCATTTTTAAATCAAATTTAACTTCAGCGTATTATTAATGTATCAACCAATATCAACTAATGACAATTAAGTCAAAGATGACAAATCCATATTACATAAACAACTCCACAGCACTCTCTGTTTCGGTACTGTTTATTTTGGCGGATACCGTATTATAGATATTGATAATATTATAAAAAATTTAGTTGGAAAAATAGCATGATGATTTTTTCTTATATAAGACTAATTCTGAAAGGATAATTTTTTCGGCTATTTACTTAACCGTGGAAAACTAACCGCGGTTACTGTAAATAAGGAATTGTCAAACTAAGCCATGAAGGAGGCTCTAGAGGAAGTGGAAAACTGTTACGAGAATGAGGGCATATGGTCCATTCCTCAGCAGTGGTCGCTTTTATAAGGAAAATATCACTACAAATCTTTAAGCCAACATCGATCAAGGGGATAGAATAGAGATTCCACTTGTAAATCAAGCTAAATACCTAGGTATAATTTTGACCAGAAGCTGACATGGAATTCACAAAGCTAAATTATCACACAAAAGGCTATAATTGCCCTTGAGTGATATAGACTTTTTTGCGGAAAAACCTGGAGACTCAATCCAAAGCTACCGAGGACATAGATCAAGAAGGGATTGAAAATATTAAGAGGGGATTAGGGGAGATAAGAAGGGAGTAAGTCGATAGACTCAGGATATCAAGGGAGAAGGAGGTGATAAAAAAGCGAAGAAGGGTGTTGAGGTTAGGGGGATGCTGGGCGAAGTGGAAAGGGTTTCATGAGCAAGAGCGGTGAAGGCAGAAAGGGGTACAAAAACAATTAAGGTAATAGAGTTAGATCCGTGGATGCAAGATGAAGAGGTTAAGAAGAAGTTAGAAGTGTTAGTTAGGAAAGGAACTAAGGTGATTAAGGTGATAAGGGATCAAGATGACGATGGTGACTGCGTAATGGGAGAAAGGCGGAAGTTTTGCTTGGAAAAGGGAGGTGAATTGGGGTGGAATAAGGTTACATTTATGGAGGGTATAGAGGAGGGTAGATGCTTTGGTTGTGGAGTGAAAGGGTACAAGGTTGCAGTGTGTAAAGCGAAGTGAGTCAAGGACAAGGCCAAATGCTGGCTAGGATGGAACGAGGTACACATGGCCAGAGTTCATGGGGCTAGATGGCACAAGGCAGGGGAGCTAGGTTGTAAAATGGGGGAAAAGGTTCCAATTGACGAAGGAAATAAAGAGAAGGAAAACGAAAAGAGGGACCCCTTAGAGAGGAGTATGGTAAAATACAAGGTACGGGAAGGCAGCGAGAGAGAGGAAGGAAGAATTACGAGTAGAGGGTTTTATAGAAAAACCTGGGGAAATGCAAGCTAGCGCATGATATGTTGGATGAGGTGATTTTTAGGAGAAAAGTGGATGTGTAGATCTGAGGTGAATTATAGATATGTGGAGAAGCAAGGATGGATTATGGGGGAAACAGAAGACGCGGGAATAAGAGTGATGGGAGACGGTCTGGGAGTAGATGAGGTAAGGAAGGAAAACGAATGGATGGAAGTGCGAATGGAAGGCATGGTCGTGTACAGCGTGTACATTAGCCCTACTTCTTGACCCAGGTGCTCAATGGACATGGGTCAAAGGTGGGGTATCTACATAAGATTGGCAAGAGAGAGACTGGAATATGCGGGAGGCGTGAGGTGGAGGATGATGAGGAAAACGTGTTAAGATGGTGGAAGAACGAGGAAGTGTTACAGCGGTTGGAGAGGAAAATTGGAGAGGCAGTGTATTGGGAGAACATGTTGGAGGTAATGTTGAGAGTGGAGAAAGAATGGATGGAGGTAAGCAAGGCAGTGGTGATTATGATTAGGGGAAAGGAACATTCTTAAAGGCGTGAGTGGTATGATTGTATGGCGAGAGTGTGTGAGGGATCGCCGCCGATCTTGAAGTTTTCTATGGTAGTGATTCCAAGGCGGGGGTAACGGCAACCTTTGAGGTGGGTTTGGTTGGTAGGCGTCCTCTTGGGGATGAGTCCAACACTGTTGGGTTCTGATTAAGATCCAATCGAACATGAGTTTCCTATGTCAGCCTGAAAAATAATCCAAAGAACCTGAGTATACACGAGGGTAATAAGACTAATGCACAGATTATAGATTATATAATATAGATACAAAAGCTTGACAGAGAACCGTAAAAAGAGTGAAAGAAATAGAAATACCCATATAAATGTCCATCGTTATGTGTCGCGGACTACTTCGCGAAATTTTTTTAGGGGGTTCTCAAATTTGCGTAAATTTCCTTTAATTTACGATAATATTTCAAATATTTTATAGGCCCCATTTCTAATCGTGATAGTTATACAGATACAATTATTCGATTTTTTTTTGTTTTTAACTAATTTTATTAACTTAAATTAAAAGAAATATACAATTAAAAAGATCATAATGTATAAAAATCATACTGTAAATATAAACTTTTATCACAAACCATATCTTTGGCAAACAAGTGCGATAACGCTGATGGCTTGGGTCAAAGGACTTGTCAAAATGACATTTGAAAAAACGATTGTAATTACGTATAAAATTCTAGTGGTAAAATAAATTTTGTTTTCATTGAAAATGTTAAATTTTTCAAAAAACTACACTTGGCACTGAAATTATTGTAAACATTGGAATTTGGTAAAAAATTCTGATATTTCTAATTGGCAATATCGCGGTCATACCTTAGAACAAGTCTGTCTGTCATACATTTAAGAAAAAAGGAGTATTTTCCAGTATGTTTAATACTTCTTTTTTTCTTAAAATTTTGAATGTCCGCTTGGGCGTTAAAGATGTTTAATAATATCTATTAATATGTCAATATGCGAAATTTTTCAGACAACTCAACTTATTCTGCAAAAACTGGACAAGCGTTCGTATCTTCCCTGTCGGCTTGTTGCCTAAATGTTCGGAGCAAAAATTTAATAGAGGGGTGTAAGGCAGCTTTTTTTAGGCTAAATAAAAAATCTTTCTGTTTCCGAGATGATAAGGTCATAAATCAAGAGAACAATAGCGATTTAACGCGAACTAAATAGCGATAATAGTACATAAATCAAAGAGTTCATCCGAACGAAAAACGGAATATATATCTCTATAATGAATATAGCTCAAAATGGGGGATTTGTTTAAAATTTCAGTAGCTATTGAAATTAGGAAAAGCGGCGGCAAATTAGTTTTGTTCTCCAAAAATCATTTATTAATAATAACCGGAAGATAAGAAGGGAAAAGTTAACGGTTTATTCAATTTTGATAAATTACTATTGGAAGGCGTTTACCAAACCGGAATTTGTAAAGCTTTGAAAGATTAACCAAACTTATAGAGAGGTAAAATATGTAGATTATTTATTTAAATTTCAAATACAGTCCTTTTATTAATAATTTATCAAATTCTTTAATAAACAATCATAAAATTAGTACGATTCCTAATTAATTAGATTCCAACAATCGAATAATAAATACAGGTCCTTGCCAGTAATAATAAAATAAGTATCCTTTGAAGTTGAAATTGTTATTAAGAAATTTAAAAACACTACTAAAAAATAATAAATTTTTCAGAGGAAAGTGCAGTAATAACCTTTAGAATGAATAGAACAGCCTGAAGGAAATACTATTTATAATCCGAAAACTAGTAACTAGTAACACTAATTTTAATAGCAAAATCTGGCAACACTCTAATAAATTTTGTCATTTTTTAGCATAATCATGCAAATTTTTGGTGCAGAAGTGATATTTTTTTGTTTACTGTAAGATAAGAAACTCACTTTGGATAAAAACTAAAAATTTCAAATGGTTTGCGGACAATCTTTTTACAAATTTCGGGGTGGATTATTTTAACAACAATGTGTCTATGAAATGTTCATTGTATATAAAGCATATATAATATGGTATATAATTTTTAAAAACCACCATATGTGGTTGCTGGTATGAATTCAATTGTTGAGATAGTTCGGACGCCGATACATTCTATAAGTCGTCCAAGTTGTTGTGCGACATAATGTCAATGGACTGTCAAAGCAAGATCGTCATGTGATATATTGGGAGATAGGAACATTAAATGGAAATTAAAATGCCGAAAACATATAGTTTGTTAAGAAAAATAAAAAAAACTAAGTATACTGGATACCTAATTATCTGAATTTTCGTTTTATTTTATACCTTATTCACGATTTTTGTTCTTGTTTAAATATGTTTATATCGTTTTTCGAACAATCAATTTGTGGCTCTATAAATTCAGAAAAGTGATCTAACGTGTCTGCTTATGGAGTATTTCCCGATTAGGCATCCAGGAGAATCCAGGTTGTTCATTTCGTGGGAATTTTTGATTTGGGTGATTTTATTTCTATTTCTTGCGCCTGTTTCTGTGTCTAGTTTTTGAATTTTCTGTTTGTTGAGATTGTTCACACTTTACTTACGGCCTATTTACATCGCTAATGCTTTGGGAATTTATGTAAATGCAGTGGTTCATGCAACACAAAAAATGTCCGAAAAAAGAACAATACACAAGAAAGGTGTGAGAAAAATAAATGCAGATTATAATAAATGTTATAGTTTAGGTTCGGTTATGTTCTATGTCAGTGTCGTTCAACGTCCCTTCCACTGCGACCTGAAACATCTGTTGTGGCTCAGCCCTAGGTTATAGTCGTTCTATCAGCTCTATGCCTCTGATGAAGCTCAACAGCGACGTTGGCGACACTTCCATGAAACCTATGGGCTAGAATTGATGCAGACCAAATTTATTGATCCTTAGTCTCTCGAGCTCTCGGTAGTTACAAAAAATTTGCTCCGCCGTTTCACCATCCGCCTGACAGAATCTGCAGTCCGCACTTTCTGCCGGTCCATTGTTTTCAGATGCCCGTTAAGGCGACTGTGTCCAGTCAGTAGTCCTATCACAATTCTTAGGTCCTTCTGCTCATATTCAGCAACTCGTAAGACCTCTTTATATATAAATATATTTTAGTGGCTTAAACCCTCTAGCTCGAACCAGTAGAACGTCTCCTCCGATCTACCCAGTTTGATATTGGTCCTCTGGCTACGCTATTCGCTAATAACATCTAGGGTTTGATATTGTTATGTCTTTTACTTCCATACTTCATCTAGCCTTAACTACTTAATCAACATCAGGTACCTAGCTACAAACAAACAAAATGTAACTTCAATAGTCAATCTGACTGGTAGTTTTTAGCGAAACAGCTGTCATTGAATTTAAAACGTATTTTTGAATAAATAGTGGAAGTTTTTTTCAACTGTTTAGTTATTAACTGTTCTATTCGCTATGCCTAGGAATGACTCCGTGCCTATTTTAAAGATAGTTTCGGATGTTAAGAACACGAAACAAATAACTTTGTAACAAAACTTCCACTACTCTATTTAATACCAACTTTTTAATCAGTGACAAATCATTTCATCATGCCTAAAGATAGTTATTCATTTAGATCAAAAACTCTTGAGAGCAGCTCTAGAGAGTTTCTCGCAAGATAACACAGCTACTATCAGAGAGTACTGATAAACTCTAAGGTATTAAACAAGTTGACACTTGTTCGCAACTGGACGAAGTTGATTTACTCGGACCGGAAAGCAGAAAATAGCAGCAGACAGCAGAAAATACTGCAAGATCTTGCAGTTCTATTTTCATTTTATTTAAATTATAATTTTACATAAAATTACATTGTTCAATTATTATTATTTTACTGAAAATAATATTGGAACAAAAACTATTAAATAAACAAATAAGTTCAGTATTCAGTATACTAAACTACTTTGGAAACATTTTTAAAGCACTTCAGCCGTCTACTCTCAACGAGTTGTATCGTGGTACTATCCGATAGTAAAAATTTAGTAAAGTACTCTCAAATGAATGAACACCTGAAATAAGCTATCAAAGATAACTCTCAAGTAGAAACGTGTCATTACACCTTTTCTTTTCAAACTCATTTAATAATAGTTTAGTTTTATCTCATAATATGTGACGCTATTGGTCACAACACTTTATGGAGGAGCACATGCACCAACGAAAGGGTGAGAAAACTTTAGATTTTATATTTAATAAGAATCTTGTTATACACAATATAGGGAATACCCCTACTTTTGTTACTAGAACAAGAAGAGAAGTGCTAGACATAACACTAAGTACACCGAACCTTAAGGATCGGGTAACGGATTGGAGAGTATAAAACGAACCATCCCTCTCTAATCATAGGATGATTAGACTAGAATGTAAAATCCTGAGCCAATACTCCAGGAAAACTAACTGGGAAACTTACAACGCTAATCTGAAGAGAAATCTTGCCAGTCTCCAGACTAAAAGAAATGCCAGGAATCGCCTGGTATTAGAAAGCGATCTCATAGAACTAAACGAGGCAATACTCGATGCCTATGAATCAAGTTGTCCTCTGCAGAAAATCAAAAGCTGCGATATGGTGAAACAGTCATCTGACAAACCTAAGATCCGAGGATAGATAGCTCCTCAACAGAGCCAAACTCAACGGAGATTGGCAGAGCTACACCGCGAAACCCACAGCATACAATAAAGAGATCAGAAAAGGCAAAAGAAACAGCTTCCGAAAATTCTGCGAAGAAATAGATGCTACATCCTCTGCAGCAAGGCTACACAAGGTCTTGGCATAAGAAAAAGTAGATACGGTAATGGCATTACGGAAGCCAGACGAAAGCTTCACAGAAGTCAAAAAAGAACGAGCGCTGCTCCTGTTAGAAACTCATTTTCCTGGAGGAGCAGTCACTTCTGGAAAAACGAGTGAGCAAAAGCCCCTGGAGCGGATGGAATATTTCCTGCCCTACTTCAACAGGGCCGAGGCAATTATTCCCTACATAATCCGAATCAGTCGGAGTAATCTTGAATTGGGTTACATACCAGAAGCATCGAGAAGGGCAAAAACCACCTTCATCTCAAAAGCAGGGAAACGGGACACCACGCGCCCCAAATCCCTTAGACCGATCAGCCTGACATCGTTTGTTCTCAAAACGAGGGAAATCTGTAGACAATTATATTAGAACAGAAATCTTGGAACAGGTGCCATTGCACCCCCGTCAACATGCGTACCAATCCAAGTACTGGAATCAGCTGAAAGGACTGAGACAAGCTAAGGGAAACTACGACCAGAAGAGATCTCTTAACTGCCTCAACCTTAGTAAAAAAAGCTCCGGATTCTAACGGGAATATTAACCGGGGATTGCCAGTTAAGAAGTCACATGTAGAAACTGGGGTAAGCAGAATAAGCAAAGTACATATTCTGTGAGGAAAAGGACGAAACCTCAATTCACATACTTGCGGAATTCCTTGCCTTGCAGAATTCTAGGGCTAGATACCTAGTAGCACACGTAATAGAAGAGGAGGATCTACCTGATTTGAAGCCTGACGATGTGCTAAACTTTCTTAGGAAGATTAAAAGAGCTGCTGTAAGTCTCGCCAAACTTCACACCCATAGCTAGTAAGGGGCCACACAATAGATCTCATAGGTCGCAGTGTAAATATCACACCTAACTCCATACATACATACATTCATCTTTTACAAAGAAAATGAGGATTCCAAAGTACAGAAATACCAGAAAAGATGGCAAAGGTAAATAGAACTAGACTTCTAATAAATGTTAAATATTATTTCATTCTATATTTAACAATATCATTAGAATAATTCATTTCTTTCAAAAAAATTAGTTAATTTTTCAGGTTTCATCCTGCTTGTGCATATTTCGTTGAAATTATTCAAATAGCATACAAATCAAATACATAAGTCATGTTCTGTTTTATCAGAACAAAAAGTACCTTCTACAACTACGCCTGTGAGGCAAAACGTCTCTGTTACATTAACAAGATAAAAGACAACATAATAACTTTCGCAGATACTGGAATTAGTCTTTGAACGAAACATTAAATAGAGAAACTGGCACTGCATGAAACGAAAACCAAAATGACCGTTCGCGTGTGTGGGTTTTCTCACACATATTTCACTAACCAAGCTCTGCCGGTGCTAACGACGGATAGAATCATTTGTGTTCATGAGCATATCAATTTTTACAAGTGGAAGAAAATCTCGTTGATTGCACGTTTTGTCGGCGTAGAAAAAAAGGCACTAAAAGAATATTATTCCATTCGCAATTTAGGCTAAGTGGTGAATTTAATAAAACTAACGGATTATAGTGCAATAATAGTATCAATTTTGAAATTATTTTAATATGAAGATACAGGGATGTTTAAAGCTTTTCCAAATGTTTTCGACAAGGAATGGATCTGCTATTTTCTCAGTAATTTTACTATGAAATTTGACTTCTTCCATGTTATGTAATATGTAAAAATGTTAGTAGAATATAATGAACTATTACAATTATTATCCTGTCTTATTTATTACCAAGTTTTGTTTATTTAATATGTGCAGAGATAAGACATAGATTGAGGTAAACGAACATATTTTCACCCAACAGACGTTATCCTGTATGGATAAAATAATTACGGTTACGTTGTTATAAATATAGAACTGTAAGGCGATTATTAAACATAAAATTTTGTGACAGCATAAGTGTACACAGTGCGAAAGAACATAAAAACATATCATATTTATGATGCGCACAAACGTTTGGCACGAAAGAAAACGCCTATAAACTTTGATGATATTTGCAGTACGCATTCTGTCAATTCTATGTCAAATGTCATAATGTTACATTAAAAAAGTTTACATTGTCCAAATCGCTAAGGTTATTTTAATAGTGTTATAATAATGGAATTCTTAAATAAGAATTCTTAAATTTTCTAATTTACCGCGCAGTTTTTTGAATATTTTTCCTTAAGAAGCTTCTCCTGACAATAACAAACAACAAAAAAATCAGATAGGTCATCCTTCTCATCCATTAAAAGAAAATAGTGAATCTGTATCTGTAATTCTGGAAGGGTGGGTCGCCCCACAGCACTTAGGCCACATTTGACCCATTGTGCGTCCTTTTGAGATTAAGCCTAACCTATTGGCTCGTCAACCATCCTACCTGTTTAAAGTAGATGATAACGTCGCCTGTAGGCAGCTCCCTCAAGTTGGGATGTGTTAGCCAGTTCTCGCCGAATACAGAGTCTTATTAGAGAGAGTGCCGGACAGTCACAAAGGACGTACTCAACTGTCTCATCCTCTTGTTCACATCCTCTACATAGTGGGCTGTCCGATAAACCCAACCTGTTCAGATGTTTTCGTAGGTGACAATGGCCAGTAAGTATACCTGTGACCAACCGCAGGTCCTTTCTGGTCATGGCCACGTATTTCTTGGCTGCTTTGCTATTCGGATATTTCAGAAGTTTCTTGGATAGTATGCAATCTTTTTCTTCGTCCCATCTTCCCCTGAATTTGTCAAGGGAGCGTTCCTTTACTAGGTCAACCACCGCTGATGCCGGCAAGCTGACAAGACTACCGGGTCCCAAGAACCTTTGGGAGGCAGCTTTTCTAGCCAACGAGTCAGCTATGCGGTTCCCTTTTGAAATTCCATGACCTTTTATCCAGCCTAGAGTAACCACATTGTTGTAGCAGGCTTCCGTAAGGGCCATGTGACATTCTAATACTAGACCTGATGTGATCCGTGGCCTATTCAGGGCTAATAGTACTTGTCTGCTGTCCGTAAGGATACGGATGTTTTTGCCAGAAAATAGTGAAATCGGTCCAGGCATTTAGCCGTGATGGCGTAACCAAGAATAATAGGGACAGTTGGTATATCTTGTAAAGAAACGCAACCAAGGCGGTTAAGAGAACAAAATATAATAGTTCAAAATATCGTAAACTATTGTGGGAGTTATGCTAGGAAAACAAGAGTTTTGAAGCCTGATGAAGAATTACATGGACTCCGAAGTGCCATAAACGCTCATATTAACCTTATCCCAGAATTTGTCCAGTACTCACCAAAACTGCCGAAAGAAAGGATGTTTCATAAAAATGTGTCCACCCCAAAATGAACAGAAGAAAGGAAATTTCTCGGGACGAAGCGTGGTAGAAAGTAAGAATGAAGAAAGCTGAAGAAGAAGAAGAAGAACAATCGGACCTAGAATCAGCTCTAGTAAAAATACTATTAATTCAGCATCGTATGAAAACATTGAAATTGAAATAACTTTATAACTTATAATAACTTAATGACGAAAAAAAAAAAGAATAATATAGAAGTGTTTGGAGGAATGGTAACATTCCTGTGACAAATTAATTAAACGAATGCAAAAGTGTATTGATTATCAAGGGAAATATTTTGAAAAAACAATAAAGCCATATTGCTCTTAAAATATTTATTATTTACTATTTCTCAAATATAATAAAATACATAAACCAGCAAGTACCATGTACATATCCATTGGGAGGTAGAAGAGGGGGAAGAGGCATCAAGGAAAGGAAAGTACCAGGAGTAGATGACTTGAGGTGGATATTATAAAGAGGTTATTGTTGGACAAAGGGGAGTATTTTTCAGCTTTTCAACAAGGTGCTGAGGGAGAAAGAATCTGTGGTATTGGTATATTGACAATAAAGGTTAGGATTGCGGAAAAAGTAAGAAAAAATGGAAGTTTGGTGGAAAACCAGCTGTATTTACGAGAAGAAAATCGTGTCTCTCTGCGTTGGGAAAGTCTAGGAACAGCAGCTGGAGAAACAAGAAGCTAGCACTATTAGGTGTTCTTTGATGTAGGAAACACGTGTGATAGTTTCAGCAAGGAGGCGGTATTGAGCGTATTTTTGACGCTTTAAGTGGGGGAGGAGTTGGTTAATTTAATGGAGGATTACCAGATGGGGAGGGGTTATAGTCAATTCGACAAGAAGGCGGATCCCCGAGGATCCGTACTGGGACTCACTCTGGAAGTGTATTCCATGAGGATTTTGGGTATTATGTGAAGAGGGGTGTGAGATTATGGTATATGCAGATAATGTGTGACAGGTGTGTACGTCAAAGGGAGAGGCAGATATAGAAAAAAAGGCTAAGAAGATAGAACAATGTGGATTGGAAGTAGCAAAAGACAAGATGGTGGGATTACTCGTAAAGGAAAAAAGCAAGAAGAGGGAAGTTGCTGATGGTGATGGTGAAAGGACAGCAAATTCGCATGGAGGAGTTGGTGAACCATCTGGGTGTGTGGTTGGATAGATAGCCATATGTTGTAGGCGGCACAGAACGTGTGTGGTTGGATAGATAGCCATAAGTTGCAGGCGGCACAGAACGTGAAAGTATGGGCAGCATGGCTTTGGAGATTGATGTATAAAGTGAAAGGACCGGGTGAGTGGAAGAGGAGATTTGTTGGTAAGACATATGAGCCGAGTAGGCTGTACGGAGCGTGAGGTGAAAGACTGGAATAAACGTGAGGATAAAGCCACTATTGCCAGTGCAGAGAAGGATTTTGTTAAGGGTGGTGTATGGGTACAGAACAGTGGTTGCAATGCTAGCAGCTGTTGGACGTGATGGCTAGAGCAAGGAGACCACGATGAAGGGGTGCGACGAGAGAGGAAGTTCCAGATTAGATGGAGGAGGAAATGGAAAGAAGGTGGGAGGGTTATAGAGGTGCATAAAAGGAGCAATTAGGAGTAGAAGTGGATGAAACCATGTCCAGGTGCTCAATAGACATGGATCAATATTTGGGTATCTACACAAGATTGGGAAGAGAGAGAGGTGTGAGGTGAAGAATGATGTAGGACACGTGTTTAGATGTTGGAAACACGAGAAAGTGTTGAAGAAATTGGGGAGGAAACTGAAGGAGGTGGTGTATTGGGAGAACATGATGGAGATAATGTTAAGAGGGGAGAAAAATGATTAATTCCAAGGGGAGCAGTGTAGAGCATGGTTAGGGAGGTAATAGAAATCTTAATAGTGCCAGTAGTATGACCGACAGAAGAGTGTTAGCGACCGCCACCGTCGAGTTCTGAGGTGGGTGTGGTTGGTAGGTATTCTGATTCCAACGTAAGTTTCCCATCACCGGCAGAAAAAAAATCAAGCTAACAAAATAGTCAAACCATGCTTTTATCCTAAAGAAATATTGCTACAACTACAATAAACGTAAAAGGTTATTGTTGATACCGGAAGTTGGTTTTCTTTTAACATATTTACAAAGTTTGCATCTTGATATCACATCAAACACGATAATTATCGATAACCATCATAAATTTCCCAAAGTAATACATAAAAAGAAAATAAGGACAATTTTATGATTACCATTTATTTTAATATTCATCGAGAGACACCGCTTTGCTTGCAGGTGAATATTTAAATTAAAGAAAAGCATTCGTGTTTTTTTTTTAAGTTTCCACTAACCCAAGTTACCTATCCAAGCAAATTCAAGACGCAAATTGTACAAGATACTGCTAAAACAACATACATTATCTTAATGCTAATGTATCTATTCTTCCGTGTGTTCGCCGTTTGTGCCGAACAGTATTTATACACCGCAGCGTAGTAATTAGAAATGGACAGAAGAGAAACTAAACCTCAACGGGGGTGTTTGGATAAATCCAACACAGATGTTACATGTTTTATAGATACTTGTTACTGAACAAACACTAACTTGCGGCAATTTGTCATATTGTTTTTCTTCGACTGATTAATTGCGAACAGTTGTTTCGAAATTTGGAATTTTGGTCAACGATTCGCATGGACCTTTTAGTTTCAGGAGAAGTTTTCATTATAATAAATTAATACTAAAACGATGTTGCCACTAAGGGATGTCATTTATTTAATTTAATAACTTATATTTCCGCTTAGCTGGTATTTACTTTGAAAATAAAAATGATGGAGTTTCTGTTTTAATGCCAAATCTTCAAATCTGCCCACTCATAGAAGGGCAGAGTAGGTATTGGGTATTTTATCTTTAATAAATAATTTAGCTGTTTTTACAAATTTATGAGAAACTAGAGAGTTACAATAGTAACATATTATGATTACAGAAGTTATTTTTCAGATTGGCATATTGAAGTTACATTTTGTTTGTTTGTAGCTAGGTACCTGATGTTGATTAGGTAGTAGGTATTAAGGCAAGTATGGAAGTAATAAAACATAACAATATTAACGACTAGATGTTATTATCCCTAAGGGAATATCCTGGATGTACTTCCCTCTAAGATCAGTATAACTATGCAATGATGTAGAAGAACCAGGAAAAAACTATATCATACTGATCTCTACATTACCTTAGTATATTTGTGTTACAATTACGTCTAATCTATGTATAAAATAAAGACTCAATCAAAGTAAACAGTTTATATAATAGTGGAGAACTTCCAAGATTTATTTGTTCATTAACAACTTTAAGTTGTTGATCTGCTAGATGTCGTTTTATTTCAAGTTCTTCAAGAAAATCTAAATTTTGTTTTTTATTACAAGTGTGTAGTATTTGGATGTTATTGGTGTGTATGAGTGAGGTTGGATGTTCAAGTAGGTGTTTTGCATAATTTAATTTATCTGGCTGTTTTAATCTATATGCTCTTAAGTGTTCATTGAATCTATCTTCAAAATTTCTATGTGTTTGACCTATACAGTCTTTTGGGGAACTTCAAATAATTTTCTTTAATAAGGATTTTTACACCAGCATGGTCTTTTTTCCTCAGCCATGAAAAACAGGTATGTAGTTTTGACAAGTATTTCTTCTTAAAGTTATTTGAGGCCTTTTATTATCTTTCTTTTTTGTAATCTACTCGTATTTACACATTCATATTATTATAATTTCTTATTTTTCCCACTTTACCTTTGTTATAAGATTATATATATTTTTAACACCTTCATGCCCCTTTAAGATTGAGAGAAAGATCTTATTAAGAATAATAAAAAACTCTTCAATTGAACGTAACTTCCAAGTTTATTTAAAATAAGTAAGGGTTGGTACAATACATTTATAAAGATCTTACATTACGAAATCTAGGATCTTTTAACATCTAGTAGATGTAGGATAAAAACACCCCTTAGGCCAGGGTAAGGATTATATTAATTTATTTTTTTACCATTATTAAGAAAGTATTTTTATTAATTGTTCTCTATACTGATTTCAACTTACTTACATTGGTATTCTGGGAATGAATGAAGAATTTCATTCTAAAGTTGTGGTAAAATGGTCCTAAGCTCAGCCATTGTTTCGACAACGGGTCTATGTTCATCTAGCCTTTGTTGCAACATGTCCCAAACGGGTTCGAAGCAATTAAGATCTGGAGATAACGGAGGGAGTGAAAGATGCGGAATTCCATTGGTTTCTAGCTCTAGCCCTGTTAGGTTTGGCATTATCATCTAAAAAAAGGAAGCCTGATCGATAGCAGCATGAAATTGTGGTACAATGTTGTTAATGACATGCCACCTGTATTGTTCTGCGTTCATGTTTCCATCGCAAATGTAAATGTCAGTACGACCATTAAAACATATGCCACCCCACACCATTATTGAACCTCCTCGGAAAGGGTAGACACGTTAAACAGGTCATCGATTTCCAGTTGTTCTAGGTAGGGCTCATACTCTAACTCTTCGACTATCCGAAAATCTGGCATATGTAAGAACAGACCTCCATTCATTGCCCAATTTACGTGATCTCTTGCCCACTGTAATCTTTGCCGCATGTGGTTTTGGGTTAATGGAACCTTCCTTAATAGACGTCGAGATCTTAAATATATACAATTTAATCGCCGCCTTATTGTTTCAATTGAAACACTGGTTCCTGTAGCATTAAAAAGGCGCCTCGAAAGTTGTCTACACGTGGATAGAGGCTCTCTCCGGGCAATTAGTGTAACAAATCAGTCTTCTGCGGCTATTGTTTTCCTGGGGCCACCAATCCTTGGTCTTTCCAACACAGAACCAGTTTCATTAAATCGATTATTTAATCTACTTATGACACTTTGCGATACATTAAAAAAATTGGCAACTTCCTGTTGAACACTACCACTTTGGAACATGCCAATAGCTCGATATGCTTCTTTAATTGTTAATTTACGTCGCAGCATTATATTAAAGAGATATGCACACTACAATATTGTCATAATAGGCATAATAAACCATAAATTTTCAACTTGTTTCATTTTGATAAAATAGCAAAAATGTTGTATAAACAAAAAATGCATTAAAAAAATTGTTTACCAGAATACCAATGTAAGTAAATGTGTGGTTGTATTTTGTGGTAAACTGGTCACCAATAATTTATTTTATTGGAATTTATTTACAATTTTCAGCAATATCCTTAACTCTTGTTGTTTTTTAAATAAAATGTTTAGTTGAAAGCACAGTGTTTCTTTGTTATTGATTTATTAAAAAAAAATAAACATTATTGGACTGTAACTATGTCAATTTTTCTCTACAGGGTACTAGTACGAGATTCAAGTTTCTAGTTTTGGTTTCTAGTTACTAATTACTTGGTTTTGATATAAGTCTAGGGTTTAGATACCACCACGGGTATCATTTTTGGAATACCATTGTAGCTTCTTGCCTACTCTTGATCGTACTTCATTATTAAGAAATTTGTAGGTAGTAAAAAGAGGTATTAATGTATATAAATCCTGAAAAGTATTATATAATTATTTTATAATATTAGAAATTTTGTAAGAGTTTACTAAGGTCGGTGAATTTCATTATTAAGAAGTAGCCATTATTTTACATTTTTTTTCTTGCGCAGATCGGTTGAGCTCAAGCAGTGCGATAAATAGGATACCTATGTTTTTTCCTATTCTGCGACACTCGATTTAACTTTAAAGTACACCTTAAAAACTGTTGTTATTATTATAACTATAATTTTTTTTCTATTTTCCTTCCTTTTTTACTAAAAACTGTTTCGAATTCTATCCTGTATGTAGCTTTTTTATGAAAAATTAAGTATTTAGGTGATTATTAAAATATCAAGTTCTTAGGTCATTTGGTTTTACTTATTTGGTACTTTGGTTGTCATTTTTGGGGGTGGCTTTTGGTAAATTGGAGGTTTCACAAAGATCAAACTGTGAAGGACCACGACCACTGCAGTTAGTCGCAAGTATCTAAAATAAATCTATGTAGCCGAGTACTGAGATTTAATTTTTGATTTGTTTTCTTTAATTAAAGTATATTTAGTTTTAAGCTTGAATTGTTGGTTACAAATATTCCATATATCCAAGCAATTTATCTGTGAAAATAGTTTTTTAACTTGATGTGCCCAATTCTATTTAATATCTGACGAATCAATTTTTATCTGCTGTTGAAAACAAAGTTTTGGATAACTTTTATTGTTCATAGATAAAAATTTTTGTAACTAGTTTATAGTGTGTTTGAAGATATTGTAAGCCAGTGTACAAGTTAATAATCTGGGAAACAATTACTACGTTTTCATGCAGAATTCAAATCGAATTGAATACACTTTCCGTATTAAAAACTTCATGAAAACAGGTATCGAAACCGTAATGAGTTTCAAGGTCGATACTGCTTTTTTTGGGATCGTATCGAGATCGAAAAATCGAAATAGACATTAAAACCGAGATCCGTATTGAACTTAGAACAAAAAGAAACAGGAAGGAGTCTGTCATATATTAACCCTAAGGAAAATTTGCGACGGAAGTCGGCCATATTGAAGCTCCTAGTATGACTCATTGTTTATGTTTACAATATACTGTCAAAGCTATATTTGCATATAAATGTCAAAAATGAGCGCATAGGCGTATCATTCGGTTCTTATAAATACTAAATTATTTAGAAGACTAGTTGTATTCACACACTTGATTGGTTGAAATTTATTAAAAATAAAAACCTTGGTATAATTTTTATTTTTTTTCGGTACGTCAATGGAAACGGAAATTAAAATTGACAATTGGCCGCCATATGCAAGCTCCTTTCTGGACTCAAGGTCATTTTGCATATACTCCTTCCTGTATCTTTTTGTTCTAAGGTATTGAAACATGCGCATTCTGTGATATTCGCTGTCAAATTTATCGTCAACTGTCGGTTCTCAAGAACGATAAACATTTACCAGGATTGCCTAATCGGGCTGATTTGTCCGCCAGCTGTGTGACGTCACTGCAGTCCTTCATTATAACGTTTACCATATAAATGCATGGAAATAATAGGAACTAGACAGTATTTTTATGATTTCTGTAATACTAACGTACCACTATTTGGATTTTTAAGATTAACCACTTATAATTTAAAACAAATATTCTCATAAAATCGTTTTAATACGGCCGAGGATTGCAGTGACGTCACGTGCGATCGATTTTTTGGCGAACGTACGTCTTATGGGATTAAGCAATCCTGGTAAAATGTTTATCATTCTTGGTCGGTTCTGGCCACATAACCTTAAAACCACTCCACGTGAAAGTTTAGTAAAACATTTTTAATAATGGAAAGTTCCTCTAATATGTCATGCACGTCAAATTCTAGAAATGTGTGGAAAGATGACGAAGTTAAGTGCTTGCTGGAAATATTCCAGGAAGAAAATGTTTTGAAGTTGTTCGATGGAAAGCGATACAAAAATATAATATGATATAATATGACGTATGACACTATTGACAGATAAAATGTCAAATCTCAAAACGATTTGAATTGCGATTTGAAAACAGAAGTCGGTATTGGATTCAAAATGAATTGAATACTCCATGAAAATCAGACAATATTCTAAACTTAATAAATCCTTTCATTTAGAAAATTAGGTCAAGTATTTTTTTTAAAAAGTAACTTTTAATACAACTAGATTAATATATGCCTTTAATAATATATTAAGGTAGATAAGTGGACAAGTAGTGTAACTTCTCATAAAGAGCATGTATAAGCAATGTACCGTATAATTAATTGCAGAATAATTAAGTTAATTAATATTTACGCCTACTGTAATTAAACGATAGTATTTCAGTATTGAAATATAGTTTAATATTTTATTGCAATAAGACTTTAATTATTGCTATTAACTATATATTCGAAGCAATATTTTAAGTACAAACGTAACAATACTGACATAAAAGAATCGTTTGATCTGTTTGTGAACAACAAATAAACAAATGGAGGTAATTTGAAATATTTATGTAAAATCTTTGTAACATAATGCAGCAAAAGACCGACACAGATGATCGAGGCCGATACGAATTTGTAATAAACGATGGTTCAATCGAGTTTGATGAGGAAACGGAATTTATTCGAGTACGCTATATACCTTTATAAGTAATAATTAATTGAATATATCGGTTACCATTTATCATAACTCGTAGATTAACCGTGTTTAATGTTGGTAGCCATATTGGAGCTAATTAGCTCCAATACTAAATTGTTCAAATTATAGATTTTAGCATTAAAATGACTAATAATACGAACGTGTGTAATTTATTAGATATATGGATAATGGAAAGCCACTCTTACTAAGACTGACATTTTCAAATTACCTACAGCCAAAAAAAATTTTCCTTAAAAATCCGAAAAACGCCTAAAAATCACCTTTAAAATAGTAGTTGATCTACAAAATCACCTCCTGTAGATTGACTTAGCTTGTACAAGCAAGTCAGACTCCTCTTTTGGGCATACCTTAATCTACTTAAACTCTAGAACGCCCATACTTCTAGAAAAGATAAGCAGTTTTCTAGAGGGCATATTCCTAATTTGATAAGTAGTCAGAGCAACTCCTTTCACGCATTCTTCCACTGAATGTTCAGCCGTTTCATTAACCTTTTCGCAGAAACAAGTCTTACTTTCTGATTTTCCCATTATTTTGGGAGGAGATCTCAAAGGGCAGTGTCCAATGAGATGCGATCAAAGTTATTTCCTTTTTGCTCATTTCGAGAAGACACTTACTCTTTCAGGTTAAATATTTACAAGCCTTTTAGTCCAGCGTATTCGTCCAGTAACGAAGTTCTTTTTTTGTGTGGCTTTTTATGAAACCAGAAAATGACCAAACAAAAGGTGTATAAGCCCTTCTTTTTCTAACCTAGCAGATTCCTCATAAATTATTATCCCTCTGAGACCTGGTACCCACATCAAGGTAACCTTGTTGTTTCTTGCCAGTTTCTTAACGGATTGTTTACATTTCCAGACTAGCTTTGGTTCATAAGTATTAGTATATTACTTTATGTTGGAGGCGCGTAAGAGAGGGCAATTCAAGAAAAGTCATGCTTCTTTGCCGATAAAGTATACTATTTTTTCTTCAAACGTAGCAATTTTCAACCATAAATAGTACAACTATCAAAGTCGTCTAGATGTTAGAAATTAAAATAATTAAGTCGTCGGTGGGATATGCGTCTCCCAGGTTACAGTTGTTTGACAGTTATTTTATGTTATTAAAGGCAGCTTATTGTTGTTGCAACCACAAGCGCAAATTTAGTGCGAAAATGGAAAACCTAAACGAAATTGAGTCCGAGGCTAATGATGCAGTAGCACGTTTGGGGCCAACATCGGGAATTATTGCTGAAAGTTGTGCTCGACCCTCAGTATCATCAACAATTACCAATGCTTATCAAGAGTCGGGAAAATTTTTGCACGGTTTCAATTTTGAAAATGCTTCATTAACTAATTGTACCTACTTTTAATATTATTATAAATAAAAATGATGTTTGATTGTTGTTAATGACATTTGTATTGTTGCTTTGTGACATGTTTCATATTGTTGCCATGACATCATTTTTCCCTCCGCGCCGTAAACTTTTAAAGCCTCAAGTACACGGGGCGAGTTTACAAGCTAACAAGCCGGCTTTTTACAAGCAGCTCGTAAACTAGTCCAGTGTACTCGATGCACTCGCTCCGTTAGCTGCTTGTAAAAACGCTCTGGAAAAAGTTGAACTGCCGGCGACTTTACACGCCACTCGCCGGCTTTTGAGCGAGCTAGCTTGTAAACTAGCCATGTGTACTCACAGTAGCTTGTGCACAAGTGGCTAGTAGTATTGGTCGTGAAGATGTCGGAGGAGTTGGCACACAACAACACGTGGTTTCCACACGCCAGCTAGTTGGCTACCGAGCAAGTGAGAAATTTTGTGTGTACTCGACTACTAGCGCACTCGCCGACTCGCCGGCTTTTTACAAGCCGGCTTGTTAGCTTGTAAACTCGCCCCGTGTACTTGAGGCTTTAATAACAGCAGCTTAATACGACAATAATATGAGAAAGGCTAAAGCCTCAAGTACACGGGGCGAGTTTACAAGCTAACAAGCCGGCTTGTAAAAAGCCGGCGAGTCGGCGAGTGCGCTAGTAGTCGAGTATACACAAAATTTCTCACTTGCTCGGTAGCCAACTAGCTGGCTAGAACGAACTCCTCCGACATCTTCAGGACCAATGCTACTAGCCCCTTGTGCACAAGCTACTGTGAGTACACATGGCTAGTTTACAAGCTAGCTCGCTCAAAAGCCGGCGAGTGGCGTGTAAAGTCGCCGGCAGTTCAACTTTTTCCAGAGCGTTTTTACAAGCAGCTAACGGAGCGAGTGCATCGAGTACACTGGACTAGTTTACGAGCTGCTTGTAAAAAGCCGGCTTGTTAGCTTGTAAACTCGCCCCGTGTACTTGGGCCTTTAACTTTTGGTATGCATACCAATGCATAATTTTGTATCTTTAAGAAGATAATGGAGTTATACTAAATTGGAAATTAGTTTACAAAGGACCTTTTTTGTTTTTGGTCACAGAAAATCATTTTAAACCTCACAGCAAGAAAATAAATTAAAATGGGCCAAAAGGAAAAAACAGAAATCATGGCAATTTCAATGGAGCTATTGGGCCAGATTTGAAATGTGTGTTGGAGACAGTAGAAGCAGAGTTATTCGCAAAAAACATAAAGGCTTCCATTCGAACTGTTTAAAGGAAAATGTTATTCATGGTGTGAGACAGCCAATTATGAAACAAACTATAGATTCAGTAAAGCATCTGGACAATTTGCGGGTCCTGGGTGGAATATTTGACATCAGATTTTGTATTCCAATAGGATAGCACAGCATTCATTCATTCATTCATTCAAACTAGCACTAAAATGGATGGAACTTTTTTTTTAATTTTTTATAATTGTTCACTACGTGGTCACTACGTGGTCCAAAAATCCTTTTTCTACAATCACTACTCAAAACACGCTTTTCTGCAGAGTTTTACGTTCGCTCGATCATTCCGATTTGATCAAACTGGGAAATGCTCGAAGATGATATGCCAAAGAAATTCAACTTTGAGAGAAAATTCATCAAAAAGTTGAGTAGTAAATCTGAATGGGATGAAGAAGATAGTCAAGCAACCATCAAAGCTCTTCAGTTTGAAAAGGGTTTGGGAATTCTTAGGCAAGCTAAATGCCAGAAGAACAATATCACCCTCCTGTCCCAGGATACATATTCCTGTGTGTCCTGTCCCTGGACAGGAATAGAAGAAAACAAAGCAGCAGATAAGCTGGCAAAAAAGAAGCCGAAACCCCACATCTGGGAGCAGAACTATCATGTGGGATTAGCAGTAGCGCAATCTTAGTAAAACTAATAAGAGAAATAGAGGGATGAATCCAAATACCGAAATCAGCTGGAAGGGCTGAGAAAAGCTAAGATACTTACTCCGACCAGAAGAGATCTCTTAGCTGCCTCTATGTAGCAAAAAAAGACTCCGGATTTTAACGGGAATATTAACCGGCCATCGCTGGTTAAGAAGTCACATGAAGATACTGGGATTGGTAGTTGAAGCAAAGTGCAGATTCTGCGAGGAAAAGCCCTGTCTTGCAGAATTCTAGGGCCAGATACCTAGGAGCACACGAAATACAAGAGGAAGATCTACCTGATTTGAGGCCCGGCGATGTCTCAAACTTTCTTAGGAAATTAGAGGAGCTACTATAAGTCTGAAAAAACATCAGACCCATGGCAAGCATGGGGGATACAATAAATCTTATAGGTCGCATGGTACTTATCACCTCTAATTTGCATACATACATTTGCATGCATAATATACATACATACGTTCACCTGTTTTTATTTATAATAATAGAAATTAATTTTGAGTGATTTTTTGGTTAAATTTTTCAATTATTAGTATTGTTTAATAACATATTATTTATTGTATTTAATATTTTTTTATACATAGAATTATATTATTAGCAATAAGTATGGTTATCGAAAAAGTATAGTGTGTAAAACGTGCAGCAATGCAATTTCTCGCTTGTTATAATTACGGTTCTTGCGATCGGGCCTTAATTTTTTAAACTTGTGAGAAATTAGCATTTTTCTGCACTTTTGCACAATATATTTTTTCGAAACAGGTTCAATAAAAGTAAGAAGGTTCACATAACATCAAAAAATTTTAGAAAACCAACAATTTATGTAATGTTATAAAGAAACAAATTAATATAGAGGTATAGAACAGTTGGATTCTATAGCTTTTTCTTAACTTACAGAATACGCCTAGAAAAGAATATGAAATAATCTACTAGTACTCACCTATGATTACACTGCTGGCACGCGAAACATTCTAAATGATACACGTTACTTCTAGCTCGCATTACCATCTCAAAAGCAGGTATAACTTTCGAACAGGCTGCACAATAACCCGTATTACCGAAAAGTCTTAAATAGTCTCGTTTACACAAAATTAAATTGGCTTTAGTATACAACGTTGAACCAACTTCACCGAGTCTACAATCACAGCATCCACATTTAAGACAGTCTTCGTGCCAGAACATGTCGAGAGCTTTGAGTAAAAACCGTTCGGTAATGGGTTTAAGACATCCGGCACATTCTTGGGAGGCTTGCCCAGGCGTTGACTTGGTAGCCTCTGTCTTTGACACGTCCATCGTCATCATTAGGCCGTTAGGCCGAGATTTTACCTGAAACAAACAAAGCAAAATTACTAAAGAACGTCATTTTTTATTCCTAAGACAAAAAATTCAATTTTTTAAAGTAAATACAGACAGTATTAATTATTACTGTGTGGATGTTTCCCAAATGTTGCCAACATCTAACGTTTGTTTGAAAAATGGAACATCTTATAATATCAATTTACTTTCCAATTCTACTTAGCATTTTTGTAAAAAACGGAGAAAAAGAAAGAAAAACCCATACAGAAAATGAATAATGCCTGGTTGGAATGAAATAAACTTCCTTGACAAAATATTAAAGTATATGTGGAAGTAGATTGAATTCTTTTTAGTTGATTACAGCAGTCAATTTGGATAATGGGTAGATATCTGATATATGCAGGACAGCCTAAGTGTATTACAGATAGTGATAGGATATAGTAGTATTGATGACGACGACGAACTACTAATAACAGTGGCGCACTGCTCATATACCTACCGTGGGATAATTTAAAACAAGGGTTAAATAAATTCAAAAAAATTATATAAAAAATGCCAAATCAAGTTAAATACTTACAGGACTAACTTAAGTTATAGAGTATAATAAATTTATGTTATCCAGGGTTAATCAATTTATTTTTTGCCTCGCAGTTGGCGTTATCAATCATTTTCGCGGGCATTGTTCTGTGCACGGACAACATATGGAGGGTGGAAGGAAGGAAAACCAACTCAATGTATTAAAAAGTATCCATCGAAAGGAAACAAATTGGTGGCGCCACAGTAGCTAGAGTTAGTGTCACACGACGTTACAAGTAGTAGAAAAGAAGAATTTGTGCTGTGACCGGCTATGTCAAAATGAATTGTTAGAGTAAGAAACGAAATTAAATTACTAGTTAACTAGTTGAGATTTTAAATACTGCATACTGCAAACAAGTCACGAAAAATATTAAATTTTTCCACCCTGCTCACTTCACTCCGTTTATAACCTATGGAATGTTACTGACTTCACGTTGTCTTTTTACCCTTCTGCTACTCTCGCGCCATCTACTATTTGCTGCTTACCGCTGCCTACCTCTTTCCTTTTATTCTCCATAGGACAACACTTCAACTTTAGAATGCAATAAAATGACGCTGTAGTTTCGCAACGAGTCAGTAGAGGGTACTATAGTAGTAAAACTGTGCTATGAAGCGCTAATATTTAAATACAAGCAAACGGCCCTTACTTTATGAACGCTCCTGGTACAATAATAACTATTAAAATACTAATACAAAGCTTAAAATAATTAGCACCTAAAGTTCGATTTATTCAATTTTTGGGTATAGTTTGGTTTTATGGGATTCGTAACATTTACTTAAGAGTAGGTTTCAAATCCAAATCCAAAAGGGTGAGCTTACACTCACAGCATCTAGAGCACCATTGACCCACTGTACTTCCTTATTCATAAAAAAACTTAGTTGATTAACTACCCTACTTTCTTAAAAGGATTGATAATGCTGCTACCAATTATCTCTCTTTTTTGCTTCTATTCCATCTTAAAAAAGACGTTCTTGAGAAGGTTGTTTTATAAGATACATTATAAAAGATGTTATCAACTGTTGTATTTGATCCACCTTATTTGTTACTTAAATCAGCTCTTTGAAATTTATTTCCGATTTAATATACTGATTCTAAAGATACTTTTGCAGAAAATATGAATCTGTGTAATCTCTATCTTCCGCCATAGCCCAATTAATGTTTAAGTTGGGATCTTTGGATCACCCCACGTTCTTCCTCTTACTAAAGTATAATAGATTTGTCAAAAAACAAGCTCTGATCCCTTCTGATCAGTGAGTAAAACTAAAATTGGGCCAAAAACTTGAAATTGCCCCTACAGATGTATCTTTCGATTTCGATGGAATGTAGGGTGAAGAAAGTGTGCAATTGTTTTCAGCAATTCCAGAAACATCTAGAAGAAAATAAACCTTTGGTTGTGGTGCACATTCTTAGTTTAATAATTCAATGAAATTAACGATAGTGTTATTTATAGAATATATTATTATATAAAATTCCTAATTCTTTAATAATTTTGTCCCAAATTTTATTTTGCTATTATACGGTTAAATGATTTAATAAAATTATTAATTCGATTGTTATAAAACGTTTCTATTTTTAAAATAATGATAAATACTTTTTATGAGTGTATATTCGGAAAGACAAACTAAAACGCACAGGCTCTTAATTCCTGTCATTATTTTAAAATATCCCTTACCTCAAAACTGTCAAAATTAAGCACTGTAATCCAGGATATCAAATCACGTTCCCTTTTGTGTAACTTTATCTAAAATTCCAAACACTCGACTAATCAAATAATGTAAATGTATTACATATTCAAATATTAAAAGTATCTGGTCTACCCTACGATATAAACGTTCATAGAACAATGAGCACCATCTAGCAGCGATCTTACAGCATCGACTTAAGTAGTTAAGATCGCTGCCATTTACGGACCGTTATTGATTTTAATTGCGACATTAGGCCGAATTCGCTATAGGCAGGTAGATATCTGCCGAAGTACCTGATGCAATTTTTTTCCGCTCAGAGACGACACAAATCTGACATGTCGGTCAAAGAAACAATATTAATTTGTTGTTGACCAAAAAAAAGCATTATATAGTTATTTTTAAAAGGAAATTTCACACTTGTAAAATAAAATGTACAAATTATTATGTCTGTTTTATGTAAAGGTAGGAATTTAACTATAAAGTTATGTCTAGGTACGGCAAAATAATACAGGGAAAATAATACATACGGACATCTTGAATTAATTTAAGTTGGTTAGGTTAGGTTAGGTCAAATGGGTCAAATAAATACAATATTAACCATATACTCCAGACAGTAACAGTTACTTGTTTTATTTTTGTCGAGCTAGTGTCAATTGTTTCAGTTGACATTAAAAAAGTTTTTTGAAGCCGTCTTCCAAGTCATTTCCATTAATTTTCCTTCTTAAATGTTTTTATATAAAAATTATATCTTAGTATATGTCCTATTAATTTAATTTTTCTGTTTATAAACTATGAACTACTCAAAAATAGTATCTTGCTAGTAGTGATACTCTGTTCTTTCATACACTTGCTTTCCCATGGCTATTTGTCTTTTGATCTCATTTTTTTAATTTGTTTTCATCTGTTTTGCTAAATCTGCGCCTTTGACGACTCTCTTTTGGTATAGTCAAGTCAAGGAGTCGATTATCTTCAAAAAGGACCATACTAGATAGAAAAAAACTCCTCTTTCACCAAGATAACGTACCACATCTCAGATTACAAATTGGGCTGGCTTAACAGCCTGATATATTGCGACTTTTGCTGATCTATTGTGCTGCTCTTTGTATTTTAAAGCACCTCATCTGATCCTGCCGTTCTGATGAAGCTCATCAGCCTTGATAGTGACCATTTCATATAGCCTGCTGCTTCCGGCTTTTCCTTTCTTAGTTCTAGAAACTATCATTTGCAGAATGCCCCCTTATAAACTGTTTTCTGTGTCTAGGCGTGCCTTTCCACCATTCAGGAGACTTTCTTCCCTTGTAATCGCTGCTTTTAAAAGTCTATTTGCTATTCCAAAGACGGGTTTAGGTCCTATCAATGGGGTGTTTGAACCTTCCTGATCCAACTTATCAACCTTCTCTTTGCCCCTAATTTCCAAGTGTTAGCCTATTGCAGCTTCCCACTTGATTGAGAGGACACAACCTTTCGGGTAATTAGTTTCGTTGCACAACATTATATAGCGGCAATTTCTCCTTGATTTACAGTCGCGTACATCCCTAGGCATAGCTGCACTTCTGTTCTTGGCATTGTACCATATACCTTAGTCCTTTACCCACAAAGTTTTTGGAGACATTCGTGCACCAAAGAGATTTTCCTCCTCCTACAGGCGGGTTTCCCAGTGTTTTTTTATTTCTTTACCTAAAGACATAACATCCCCTTAAATATAAATATGCAAAGGTGGTAAGTTAAGTGAAACCTTTAACGCTACCGTTGGCTCTAATTGCTCCCTTGATGCTCCGACATGCTAGCCTTTAAACCTCACCAACGTGCCCCAACCTGCTGGGTTTTTGTCAACCAAACTTTGAACCATAGATCAACATTGGTCTTATGACCTTTGTGTATAACAAAAGGTTCTTTGGGTTGATTCGCACCTCATCTCAGTATTTGCTATAGCAATATCTATTACAGTTTGAAGTACTTGACCTTCCGGCTTTCTCACCAAATCTAGCCCCAAGCCCTTTCTTTTTATTCCCCCATCTAAAAATTGGGCCTGGATAAAAGATACTTTCATAAAATAAGGATGAAATCACCTTTCTGAAAAATGACCAGGGGCTTGGAATGGTTTAAGACATGCTCGCCACTAACGCACACGTGGAAAGAGGTTATAACGTTCTATTCCCAAGTAGGGAGGAATGGGAGGAAGGCGCAATCTTCTTCCCTGGATACGACTACGTTCTATAACAGGGATGGCTCAAAAACCCCACTGGGACGGGAGCCGGGGTATAGAGCAGAAAACCAAGAGTTGAGATTTCAATAAACCTAATTAGTATGCTACCATCTTTCAGGTGGTAGATTTGTGCGCAAGGGAGTTGCTTGATCAACCTCTGGTAAATAAAAACATATTTATAATTACGGACAGCCAGGTAGCTCTAGAAGCCCTGAATTCTTTCTTTAGACACAAAGCTGGTGAGGAGCTGTATTGAATCCTTAAATAACCTTGGAACAAATAACAGAGTATCGCTATTCTGGGTTCCTGGGCGTGCGGGAGTGGAGGGCAATGAGAGAGCCTATACTCTGGCAAAAGAGGGAACGAAGTCTGCGTTTATTGGGTCGGAACCATTTCTTGGCATAGCAAAAAGTACCGTCAAGGATATTATCTCCAGTTGGACTGCAAGGCAACCCCTTCTGTACTGGGAGAATATACCGGGGTTCACCCACTCAAAAGTATTTATATCCCAACCGTCGAGTACCAAAACAGCACAGCTCCTGGAGTGGAGTGGAGCATTCTAACGACATTGTGGTCTGAGAAACTACCTGAAGAAGCTTCGTCTAAGTGATACTTTGAACTGTCGCTACTGGAGTGTGAAAGAGGAATCAGCAGAGCATATTCTTTGTCACTGCCTTGCTTTGGAAATATACGGGCTCCGCTCGTTTGGTTTCTTACACCTTGAGCCTTAGGGTTGGACAAGAACTAAGTCCTCAGGACGGTCTATTGGTTAATTCTTTGTTGTGTAAACTATGTTATTATATATTTTTCATTTACTTTTGTTGTTCTTTGGGTTTATTTTTGGTTTGAAAGTGTTTTTATTAGATGTTTAGTTTAAATGTAGTTTTTCAAACAATCTTTCTTGTGAAACATGAAGTTGCATATGGTACAGATGGTTAGGAAATATTAGAAAATATAAAGGACATTCTGTTCCATTTAGATATTCTTACGATAAAATGCAGATAAAATTATTTTTCTTATCATGTTGTTACATTTCTAGTTATTCTAGACAAATACCATGAATGATACTAGCAAGGAGAAAGACCATAATTATTGACGAATAATGGATTTAGTATAATGTTACAATCTCGCCAACCTCAATCTTCGGCACTCGATTGTTCCAGAACACGATTTCGTCGGGAATCATCTAGAAAAAGAATTTTATCGGTGTTGTACAAGAGTCAGAACGGTATATAAATGCGACAGGTAGCGCGATTGCAGTGAGTTATAATCTAATGATCTTAAGAAGCGCGGAATGCGAAAAATAAAGTAAAAGTGTATATAAATTAGTTTTATAATACAGTAGTATGAATAAATTAGGATTGATATACCGAGTGTACATAAATTTAGTAGGAATTAGTGTATAAAGAATAATGAAAAACTCTTCGTTTTACCAAGAAGAATTTTTCATTATTCTTAATAAGATGGACTTCCAAAAAGTAAGGGTTAGTACAATCAATTTAATTAGTGTATAATTAAAATTAATTAATTTAAGTATGAGTTTTAGTAAATAAATGGTAGTTAGCTACAGTGTAAGAAAAACATTACAATAATATAAGAGTTTTAAATATAACAAAAATTCTAAAGGGAGAATATCCGGAACTAAAATTGACAAACCGATGAATATTTAGGAAAACGATCTTTTTTCAAAATTTTGCATGAATATTTTAAAAAGTTTGAAAATTTTTCGCAATCACCTAAAATAGAACTACCTTATTACTGATTGTCACTACTTTTTACGAAATAACCGTTAGCTTTCAGTCTAATTTTACATTGTAGATAAAAAAAGTAAAATATTACGTCCATAATTTTATCCTTGTGTTTTTAGTTTTAATTCAAAGAGAACTACAAACAATCCTAAACATTAAACTAATAAGAATTGGCCATTACTATATTACGGATTTCTGCAACAATAAAAACAAAGTAAAACTGGACAAAGAGATAGATTTCAGCGGCGTGCGAATTTCAAGTACATAAATTCAGAAAGAAGAACTAAAAATCTGTTTGCAATTTTATTGTAAAAAAATTTTTGAGAATTCCAAGCCCATGTACTCTTTAGTAAAACATTTATTAAAAAATATTAATAATAAAAATTTGTATTTATAGGCATTATTTACATCGTCTTCCAATGTAACAAATCCGATGAACACATTAAAACAAAAAGTTTTAGAACAAATTATTTCAAAAATTTACATAAAAATATTAATCACAGAAAAACTGAGGGCATACACTAAGTAAAACCAATAATCAAATCTCTGACCAACGATGTGTGGGCTCGGTGTATCCATTTTAAGCTAACTAACCCTGATATTAAAATTAGTGTGTTTGAAATGGAATATAGAATGACAGGTTAGTTAACAAACTATTAATGCACCGAAATGCCGGCATGAAATAGGGTTAGAATCAATACTTTAGCTAGCTAATTATTATATGAATTCAAGTGAAATGTCTCGGATGTCTCAGGTAGTTTGTTCTCAAAGTTACAAACAGACAGAAACATGTGTAACTATAGACTCTAAAATTAGAATAATGGTAGATCGTCTAGAGATTTCTGGACAATAATAAACTTCTCTGCATACAGTGTACGAGTGTATATAAAAAGTAGCACCATACAAATACTATAAAAAGAAAATTCCTCTCATTAGAAACTCTATAATAAATAAAAAAAAAATATATATTCGACAGATCTAGTGTATTAACGCTCCATCAAATTATCAAAATACCTTTTTTTATACTTTGTTTTTCAAGTTTCAAGCTATAATAGACTTTTTTGTAGTCAAAACTTTTGCAATAATTTTTTAGATATTAAGTGTGGTTGATTTTATACCTTTTTTATCTATTTCAATTTATAGTTTATCTAATTCCCAGAAAATACTGTTTTTAAATTATTTTTTTGTGATTATGCAAAAGTGTTCCGGACCAAGGAATGATCTGTTTTAATTACTGTTGCAAATATATTTTTGACATATGAAATAAATATAATACATAGTTAAATGGATAAAAATAATCCAGAACTCAACTGTGACATAGAAATAGAAATGTCACAAAGTTTTATTATGTATAAGAATTATCTAAAGTTCTTGACAGCGACTAGTTTCGGCTTTTTGAGAAGCCATCATTAGGCTAAAATATAAACATGTTTTACAACATAAGAAAAGAAATTATAATAAGGTTCATTTGTATATTCAAGCAGCTTACATTTTTAAGGGTTAAAATTGTGGGTAAGAGAAATGTTATAAAGATAGAAAATTTTTTTAATTAATAAAATAATATGTAATACGGTCTAACGTAAGTAAATGAATTAAAAAATTAAAAGAACTAATAAAGATGCTATTATAGCCAGTCATAGATGAAATAAATTCACAGAAGATGCTGCAAGACAGTGATATTCTTTATGTATTGCAAAAAAATATACTCAAGTCAAGGTTAAGGTATGACTTGAAATCCCAAAAACAAAGAATAAAAAAAGGTATGAGACGCATAGAACAATAAATTTCTTCAATATGTCAAGTATAGAATAGCAAAGAAAAATGTTAAGCAAAGCAAATTAAAAGGTTTTAAGAAATATGAAAAAGCAAACTGGATAAAACAATAACAGTAAAATTTAAATTAACACAGATCATCTAAAACTAGACTTAATATAACGACGGGTTGTATAACATTACATCAAAAAACGTCAAATCACTGATTGGTTACAATGAAGAAGAATTAGGCTAATACAAAAATCAAAGTATACACAAACAATTGTTTAAAAAAACAAAAGAACCAAGAGCATTATTCAAAAAGGAAGGCTAAGAAAGATATAGGGATCTTTAAACATTTGCTTAGAAGCTTCTTTAATCTCAAACATCTCTAGGAGGTTTATCCTAAGTCCCTTAAAACATTTATGCAGTCTAATAATATTGGAACCGAAGAACTCAGAAATTTGACGTGTGATTATTGATAGACCACTCACCTATGCTTCAAGTGACGATAACTGGGAGGAACTTAGTCCATCAAAATGTTTAAAGCCATATTGCAGGCCTGTGAGGTTGCTGATTTGGTTCAGGTTGATTTCAATGTATTAAAGGAGGTTTATTTAAAGAATATATAAGGGCCTATTTAAGGGAAGGATTTAAGAAAGAATACCTTGCAGAGTATAAGTGTAGGTCAAAGAAATAGAGGACAGTTAAAAGTCTAAGATGTATGGGTTGGTACAGAGTGTGTAAAATGTGTATTGTGGTCTATGGGAAGAATTTTGTAAGTTTATGAAGAGAAAGATGGAAACAGCTGTGTTGCCAAAATACGAACGAAATTGGAATTGGAAGAAACAAAAACAGAAGAGAAATGAAACTTAATGAAGGGACCAAAAAAGAAATGCTGAAAGAAACTCATAAGAGTATAACTATGGAAGAAAATATGTTACAAAGATCAAGAGTTGGACGTGTTTTGAAAGCTCCGGTAAGATTTGGTGAATTTTGAAGTTGGAGTCGAAGAACGTTGGAAGAAATATAATATATAGTTGTCAGTAATAAAAAAGTCACGTCTAAAAGTTTATTATAAAGAAAAATTAAATCAAACAAAAATACAAATTAAAAATTACACTTTCATTTAGTAGTATGTTTAGAGTTTGTATACAGAATTCCATAAATAAAAAGTGTTTTTCTACTTTGTTGAACGGTTTTGTCAGTATTGACATCTAAAAATCTTCAGTTCTAATTGTGAGAAATATTTTCTTATAAAAACAAAATGAGGCTAAAATCACCTACGACTTGCGGATGCTATGTATAGGGCTAAATAGTTTGAAGGATAAAGAATACATAACAATTTAACGTTTCTACCATTTTTTTACTTAAAAAATAACTTTATTATCCAATTATAGCTGTTTGAATCAAAAATCGAAACTATCGATATAGTTGTAGGGCTGGTAAATAAAATAAGTGCTATTACTAAGAACATTAAAAATAGAACTAGCATCGTCAGCTGCCGTAAAATTTAAAAAAGCAATTTTTTAAATAAATAGTGGAAGTTTTGTTTTAAAAAGTTCTATTTTTAATGTTCTTAGTAAGATGGATTTCCACAAAGTAAAGGTTACTACAATCAATTACAATATTGAATAATAAGGTGATAGAATTTTTTGGTAACTATAGCAATGATTATCACTATGATTTTCTTCTCCTATGGATTGTCTTTACGACAATACAAATAAACTAAACAACTGACACTGATACATCTGCTTGTTTTCATAACATGTCAAGTTTGAAGATCTTTTGTTGGCATGTTTTAATGACCAACAACATTATAATAATTGGTTAATTAATTTGCTTGTATAGTTATCTGATCTACACTTGAATATTTTCCTATATAACTCTACATCCTGTTCCATAATTTGTTTTAGACCCATCCATGTAGATATCTATTTTACCTGTCAGGTTCATTTCTTCTGCGTTCTTTAGTTATTTAAATTTAGTTATTAAATTCTAACCTGGGCACTTGCAAAACTCAAGGAGTTTTAACTTAAACACCTTGACAAATATGTCTAAAGGTGTGAGCTCCACCATTAGCTCCATTATCCTGGTTGATGTGATTTTTATTGAGGCAGATAATAGCCAAGCTAAAAAAACCCAAACAGTTTTGGACCACTTGCTGAAAGGCATTGTAGATACCTAAGAATAATTCATCAGGTCTAGTTGTTATTAAGATAAGAAACAATGCCCAAAAAAAATATTGAGGGGTTAAAACCTTCAACGGCGTCTATTAAAACTTCCTATATAGACACGACACAAACATAGTAGTCACTCTGAAAATTGCCTCGTTCTTTCCATTATCCGTTATTTCCATTATCCGTTAAGAGATCTTTGTATTTATTGAGAATGAATCAACGATGAACGTTTCGTTTCTATAACTACTGTATTATCTCAAAATCTATCAACTACATTTTGCTTTTAATTAAACGAGTGATACCATGTCATTTATTATCCGACAGTTTCTACTATCATGGAGAATAACATTTTCATGTAACTTGTGAATGACTAATTCATTGAATAAAAGATTAAATTCCTGTCGCTAAGCAAACGGCGCGATCTTCGTCCAGGCCAGGAAGTGGATAAAATATCAAGCATTACGCCATTTTTCTTTAAGTAGGGTTGATTTTGAGTAGTTGTTACATAATCGATATTTAAGTAAGCCTAGAACCTTTTAGTTTTAGACTTAACCAACTATCATTATCGTGTGCATGCATCTAAAACTCGACATTAATATTAGTAGTGGTAAGGGATCATAAGGACACGAACTAAACAAGATTGATGTGTTTGTTAAAATATAAATTATCAAAAGATTAGTGTTGATTCTAAGTGGCTGGGGTCATTTCTCTAATGCCAATATGACATACATTTTCGACTTTATTTCTTAAGTAATTTTCACATAAATAGCAAAGAAACACAGTTAAAGTATAAGAAAAGAAAGCCAATTATGTTGAAAGAAGTTTGGTGAATTGCTAAACCAAAAACTCAAAACCACAGAAGTTAGAAGACTAAGACGATGGTATAGAAATATTATAATAAACATAACCAAATAAACATAAGTACGGAGAAACCAAGGAAGAAATAGTAGCAGAGAAAACTATATGAAATAAATAAAAAATAATGAAATAGAAACTTTATGTATAATATAAGCAGAAAAATAAGCAGTATTTACTAGACATAGTGAGTTAAGCATAGAGAACAAATAAGATGACGAAGGAATGAGTACACAAAGAAAATTAAGAATTGAGGTAGAAAAAAATAAGAAAACAAAAAAAAAATTTTTAAATTCACACAGCATAAATATGCTGCCAAAATTAATAGAAAAAAAGAAATATCAAGAAAACAATAAATACATTAACATAAAGAATGTGGAATACTATGCAGATAATGAAACAAAAACCAGAAAGTTGTGACAGGTGATTAGAACTAGGCGCAGTAGTGTGGTAGGGAAGGAACAGAGACAAGGTAGCTAATGTTTTAAGATGTTTTAATGTTAGTTATATTTATAAATAAACTACATAGAATATAAAATAAAGAACAAAGAATGCAAACAAAAAAATACTATAAAAACATCTCATAACAGACAGGTAGAGAAATATGCAAAGATTAATTAAAATAAAGAGGGGTGGAACAGACAAATGAGCATTCTTACAGTACCATAACTCTTATATGCAAGCAAAATATAAGTTAAAAATGTACAAAAATGGAAGTGCTACAAATGCAGTAGAAATAAACAAATTTGATCAAATAACTTGGAAAACTACTCTGGATATGAATGGAACACATCAAAAAGTAGTTAAAGCAGGAAATAATACTAAATTTAATTCGTTTTTGTATTAATTTGGTCATATTTAATTGATTTGGGTGCTTTCAAATTATTCCAATTCTTGTTTAAATTTCATTTGAGCTGTTTAAAAATACCCAGAGACATGATATCATATTTTAATAGGTCTAGAGTAATTGCTTTGTTACAACAGGGCTTTGGTCAAAGTGATATCGCGAATATTGTTGGTGTTACTCAGGGTGCTGTATCAAAAATTAAAAAAAAATCCAAGACACAAATGATGTGAAGGATCGTCCCAGAAGTGGCAGAAGTCGATGTACAACAGTAGCACAAGACCGGCAGATAACATTGATAGCTCGAAGAAATCGACAGGAATCTAGAAGTGGTATATCCAGAGAAATTGCTAGACTTAAAGGACTGAATATCTCAAGGCTAACAATTACACGAAGATTAAATACGGTAAATTTGTATCGCAGAAGACCTCTACGTGTTCCCAAACTAACCTATCAACAAAAAATTGTAAGGTTGCAATGGGCTCAAGAAATGTTACACCATGGTTCTAACTGGAGTTACCTGATTTTCTCCGATTAATCAAGAATTGGCATGGTTTCTGATTCGCGAAGAAGCCTAGTTTGGAGGGCCCCAGGACGACAAGCCCGATTAGAAACAGCCCAACCACATGTTCCATTTGAAGGTGGGAGTATTATGGTTTGGAGTGGTATTATGAGGGGTACACGGACATATTATGTGTATATAGAATAAAATAGAAAACTGAGTGGCTATGGTAAAATACATCCCTAGAAGTGGGTGAATGGGACATAATTAAGAAGCCCCCTCCACATTTTTATAATATTACACACGTATAATAACTTTTTTTTAGAAAAGATTCAATAAAACACAAAGTCGAGTCAAACCACAGACCTTTTAAGTTCAATTAATTAAACATGAGAAAATAGTATATTTTGTCACAAGGGCGGAAAGTGGGCATTAGCAGCCCGCGGTCATGTGAAAAAATGTGTATTATGTTCTTGGATCCATTAAAGACTTCGACAATAATAACTCACTTTTTTACATTGGTGCAAATTACTATTATCACTACTAACTGTATTGTAAATCTATTTCAACCGTTCTTTCTTCAATACCAATTTATTTTATTCTTTACAGCTTGATGATGATCTGATTCAGACCGAAACACAGTTTATTATTTATATCACTACAATAAAGGTACGTGGTTTGACTTTGTGTTTTATTGAATCTTCTCTATTGAATTCAACCACATTTGAGAAGGATGAACAACTAAATGTAATTATTTTTTATTTATAAGATGTTTTCACATATGGTATGTTGTTGCAGGTCCAGCAAACTAAAAATTTCCTCTTTCTAAACAAAACACATTATTCCTTTTATGATCATATAAAGCTTAAATGTGCCGTTTCGTATAAGTAATGTCATAAATAAACCGCCTTGTAAATCATCATTAATTTCGACTTAGATCGAAGCCAAGAAAAATTTAACCACTGTTCCTTGCTATATTTTTATATTTTCCATGCGATCCTTGTTTAAGGTATAATAACACAACAAGAAATAAATGAGAATAAAAAAATATTGCTGAATGGATAGATAAATTTTTACCGTAATCCAAAAGGATGTATCTAAGAAGTAAATGGTTATTTAGGAAGGACGCTGTCGCATCAACTTTAAAAACCTCTATCACATTTTTATCAGCTTTTGGTTTATTGTTAGTTTTAAAATTGGAACAAATTACTGACGTTTTAGTCTAATAATACATTTAATGTATTTGTTTTCGATCTATTGATTGCTTTCTTTTAGCTATAGATATAGATATAGCATCTTCCAGAATATTATTAGAGGCATAATAAATAAAAAAATTCTGCTAGTAAAAGTAAAGTGGAAAAAATGATTGTAAAAATATGCTAAAATACACTAGCCAAACATTTTACTTTCTGTCCCTTCACTAGTTAGTATTATATCTTCAAAAACTGTATTTTTTTAATTTCTTGAGGATGCTAACATTATCTAATGAACTTAATTAAAATTGCTAAGGTAATTGTAAAATTTGAATATTCCACTAACTCAAAAGTCATGTATATTGTAATGTAACTTTTACGAACGCAATGACATTTGTGGCTAATAGCAATTTACTTATTTTAAATTGTTCTTCAAGAAAGTATTTGTAAATATAAATATAATCTTTTACTTACATAATATATTATTATTGGTGTATTATTCATATTAAAATATTTTAAAACATTAACATTTGATAATTTAAATTTTCAAATGTTACAAATTACACAGTGCTATCTAAATACTTTTTAAAATCAAAAATTTTCGTAATTTACGTACAAATAATAAATTAATTTAAAAAATGTTAAAATGGCAAAATATAAAAAAATATTATAAACAACTAATTTCACATGGCTGTTATGACAGTCGTCCTTTAAAAAACTCGAACTCGTGTCATAATGGAACAGCACAGATGGATTAAAAGGTAATTTAAAAACATACAAAACGAAAACAATTTAAAATTAACCAAAAAAAGGGAGGTTCAGTCCAAATAACATGATAACCATTCGAAATAGAAATTAATGAGTAAGACATTTTTCAGTTACATTTTGCCATGGACAAATAATAACTAGCGTTGAAAGATACACTCTGGCCTGTACAATCCAGACTGCCACAACTTCAGTCGACGACTTTACCAATTAGTTAATTATATTTTACTTTCAAGACTTTGGATTAAAAACAGGTTCAATTAACTAAAGTACTCGATTATAAATTCAATATCTACAGTTGCAGAATCGATTAGAGTAAAATTCATAATCAATCTTAGCATTCCAATTATGTTTGGGCGAAGATCAAAGAGGGTTAATATTCCAATCAATGCTACCAATTAACTTGCGCCGGCAGTGGTTACAGAATTCATAACGAGAAAAAAAAAGAAAACTAATTGAAATCCTTTAACATTTTTTTTTCTCTGTAAAGATACCTCCTCTGTTACGCTAAAATAAAAACGTTTCTGGGGAGTCATTTTTTTGCTATTCGGAATGAAACGATTTTAACTAAATTCTAAATAACTTATTTTATAACAAATTTTTTGTGTTTTAAAATTATTTTATTTTTAATTGTTTTTAATACATAAACTGAATGTCAGTTTAATTTAGCACAGTTTACAATTAATTGCTGTTAATAATATACCTCTATACCTTCTATTATCTTCCACACTCTGAAGGTGGACGTCAGTAGTCGTTTAATCATTAATTAATTCTTGACTTGACTAAACTAACCTCACTTTTTTAAATTAAAACCTTATTTTAAGTAAAGCTGAGTTTTATTACTTTTGTGCCTCACTAATTTTACAATGTTGTTCAATACCGAAGCCGTTTACACTACCACTACACCAACACACACTTTTAACTGCCTGACGCGCGTGGATTGTTTTGAACCGACAAATCATCAGTACTTCTTGTAACCTAACCTAACCTAACCTAACCTAAACTATTTTGGAATCTGTTGTCCTATGATTTTGTATTTTTATATTTTTTTGTATTTTTTCAATAAAACTATACTGCCTACATACTCTTGCTTTCATTTCCCTTTTTATGTCACATTATGTTAACATGAGACAATAACAAAGTATCTAGCAATAGATATGTTTACTTCATGTGCAGTGCGATTAATTTGAATAGTCTATCAAGGAACTTATCAGAATAAGCAAAATAATGTCATTAACAATTAAATCAGGTGAAAGGATAGTAATTCTCAGAAACGCAGTGGCGAAGTTACTGGTAGGCTTAGCATGCCATTAAAGATTGGTGGCGAATTTACCTGTAGTACTAACGCCTTAATGATACTTGGTGGCAAAATTACCAACACCGGTCCTAATAATGATGTTATAATAACGTGACATCATATTATGTACGTCTCGTATATGACCTAACGAGTCATATACAAGTTATAACGCTCATTTAATGCAATAACGTCATAACTAGAAAAGTTGCTTTTTATAGGAGAGAAAAAAAATGGAATGAGATTTCAAATCTTTGAATACCAGATTTTGATTGAGGAATTTTAATAAATTTGACAGACATTAAACTAAAAACATACACTGGCGAAATAATCAAACCTGTAGGAATGGTATTTGTTCAATGCCGCTATAAAAATCAAATATTCAGTGGAAAATTGTACTTGATAACACAAAACGTAGACCCAATATTCGGAAGGAGTTGGATGAAAGAAGTAAATGTTCAATTAGCAGATATGAAAATAATACAATATTCAGAGCCAGCTAAAAAACTTGATACACTTTTAGAAGAATATGCAACCACTGTATTTCGATCGGATCTAGGAAAAATACCCAATTAGTGAATATGCTAAATAGTTTACAATAAAATATTAATTTGAAATCCTTTTATGCAAGATCTTCAGTACGCAAATAACTCAAAAATGCCAATTTTTGAGTTATGACGTTCTTGCAGCAAATGAGCGATAAGTAACGTCACAATGACACATCTACTAACGTCAAAATAACGTTGATATTTGTTGTTTGTATGCAACAAACTTAAACATTTCCAATACCATGTTCCATCTCCCATCTATATTCGGAAATTTAAGTATTTTCTAAGGCAGATCAAAGTCATCATGGTGTAATTGACTCTTCCAAATTCCATGTTTATGATAGGTTGAATAACCAACAAAATGTACCTAAAAGCAACTCAGCAAACTCATTGTACCGGGGCGGATTGGAAACATTGCATTTTCTGCTAAAATTGAAATATTGGTATTACTGATTCTTCTCAAGGTTACGGCTACTGCTAGACTAGCAGGATAAGTAAATGGGAGGGGTAACGACAGTCGGAGGTATTATAGAGAAAAGGGCAACTGAGGTAAGGGGAACGAAAAAGTCAAAGGAAGCTTGCATTAGAACTCGCAAATGTTTTCAATGGATTTTTTCTCTTTTCATTTCGTAATCTGTAATACGACATGCCTTTACCCCTCAAACTGACTTATCCTAGACTGACATTTGTCAGATGCCGTGAGCCGAGGGGTCAACCACCCATCAAAATATGTACACCTATTACCATTTATTACGTAATTATTAACATTATTACAATTTATTACCTAATATTACGTGTTATTACCGATTATTTCGTTTTATTACCAAATATTACGTGTTATTACGAAATATTACTTGTTATTACTAAATATTACGTGTTATTACCATTTATTACGAGTTATTACTAAGAAAGAAGAAACATATGGAAAAAAGACTTTATTTGTATATCATCAGTATTACAAAATCATCCTAAACTTAAAAAAAAGATCATTTTTCATCAAACCCCTTGCAATACGCTTATTGTCATTATTGACCTATAACTTTGCAAGTGATTTGAAGAAAGAATGAACTTTGTCCTAACGAGACCTGAAATCCCTTTTTATTGATTTATATTTTGCTTTGATTTTTATTGTATCATTCTTTTTTACTGTGAATGGCTCATTGCCTTCTAATTGAATGGGCCCATAAAAAATAAATTCTTTTTTTATTTGTTGGATGTCTTCCCTTTTTGGCCAGACAAATTTATCAAAATTTTTTTCTAAAAATTTTATTACATAATGTGTATTGTTTCGATTGTTATCATCAGATTTAATAATTCTACCAATAAACCAATCTTCATCAAAATAAACCGAATAATAATGCTCACTGAGCACTTTCTTTAGTGATAGTTTGCGAGGTAGCGTCTTTATCTGATTCTACCGAGGATTCTACAGACTCACACTCAAATTCACTTTCCAAAACAATGTTATCAAGTTCCTCATCCGATGAAGAATCGGATAAATTGTCTGGTTGAATTTTCCTTCTTTTGAAATTAGATCCTGTTTTAACAAGTTTTTTTGTTTTCTTTTCATTTCGAGTATTATTTCTATTCCTTTTTTTTTGACTGTATTAATACTGGAGCTCATACCCCTTACTCTGAGTAACCTATCCGTCGATAATCTGCCTTTTTTATTTGAAAAAAACCATACCATATCAATATTCTTGATTAACTGCATATTTGTCTCACTTACATCTTTCAAGTTATTTTGGACATAATTCATTATTAGATTTTTCAATTGTTCATTTGCTTTTTGCTTCAGGTCCTCGTCCAGGTCAGCCGCTCCTACAGATTTCTCTTCAACATTTCTAACTGTCGTTTGTAGAAGGCCTCGTCGCGGACTTGGCTGCAATATATTTTCTATTTTATCCTTCAAATCAAAAAGAAGTAGTCTATCTCCTTCCACTACTTCAAATAGGTCTGGCATTGCATCGAAAATGCCGAAAAAATTTTGTTTCTCTTCACCTTTTAAAAGTTGGGAAAGCTTACTTCTTGCAAAAGTCTCCATTTTCTCGATAGCTAGATTATCTATTTTTGATAGAGACACCATGTTATCATATCCATTGTAAGTGAGCAAAAGAAATAGGTAATCTGGCAGTTGTATTTGGAAGTCGATTAGTATTCGTCTCAACTTTTCTTTCCTTTGAACTAATTCCATTTTCGTATCTATAAATGAAATATTTTAAAGCGAAAAACAATATTAAATGTAGCCTCGAGTTCAGCTTGTAGTAGTAAAATTGAGTACCTACAAAAATATTTCAAGGGCACATTCACCAGCCAAAAATTAATTGTTTTTTTACGTTTTCTTATTTTATATAAACATATGTCCTAACATTGTTTTCGAAATACAGAGTGTCAAAGTTTTTAGAAAAACTCGGTTATTCATTAATTAGGTACTTGATAACCTTTTAGCTAATTTTGACAAAATTTGGCAAGCAATTGAATTGAAAAAGCAGTGACATACCACGGGACGTAACGTACTATATTTTTACCAGTAAATATCAATTAAATGACCCTCTGGGACGCTACTGGAATAAATAACTATGACGACAAATAAGCTTGCCAAATTTTGTCAAAATCAGCCAAAAGTTTTTTGCTCGGTTTTTTTGAGCAATTGATAAAAAAATTTGACATCCTCTATCTCGGAAACAAAGCAAGTTATGACATATTTTTATGCGAGAAAAACAATTTATTTTTGGCTGGCAAATCTTCCTTTAAAACCGAGCTTAAAACATTTGTACTCAATTTTGAAACACCCTGTATAATAATAATTAAAATAAAAAATGACATAATTTTATTAAATATTCACTTTCTTAGAAACAGTTAATTTTAACGTACCTACAAGAGGGTATGTTTGAAACGAGGTTTGAAAGCTCTTATATATAATGGTCTTGACAACTTATCATCTTATCTTATCCTATCATCCCAACGATTTATTACAAAATTTTTCTAGGTACTCTTCAGTTTTGTTAACTTACCTTGCTTGCATCCAAAAAACACAATAATCAGATCAAATTAATCATAACTAAAAACTAGAATTCAGTTTTAAATACACAGAATAATCATCTCGATAATCACATTAACAACAGAAACAAAACAGCAAACTAATCTCGAATCCTCCACAAAACACAATGTCGGTATACACTCGGCGTTAACCCGACTGGTTCGAACTTGTGCGTTTTCGGTGGTGCTTTTTCATAGATTTGATTGGTTGTTTGGCCTCACGTGGTCACACGTGAATAAATAAGGCCAAAATATTTTGAAGCAAAACAAATATACCTAAATTGGGTGGAAAAAAACACCTAATTATTAAGAGTTATTACGTATTTATTATTAAAGTATTACGTATATTACGTGTTATTACGCAGTTATTACGCATTATTACGGATATTACGTAATTATTAATCTGTATTACCGTTTATTACGTCTTATTACTGGTTATTACGTATTTATTACCAAAGCTTGTACACCTATTACCGTTAGTGGTTGACCCCTCGCCGTGAGCGTCCATTCTATTGGAATATAAATCAATGTCCGTTGGGGCATATAGCCCAGGAAGTAGTTGTTTTTCATAGAAACGGTCAAACTTTGGTATAGAAACTATTAAGTTTCTTTACCTTGGGTGCAGGTAGAAACAATTTTCTATTTTTCAGTTTTATTATTGACTGCACCTTATCTGAAATTATTTTCAGTATGTATTTGTTTAAAAATGAAGGTTACACCTATTTGAAATTTCCTACAAGACCAAATTGACTGTTCAATATTGATATTGTATTTTTGACATTTATCGTTACTAATTAAACCACTCGTGGTTCTATCAAAGGTAATACCACGAGTCCTTAAAATTTTATCGATAAATTTTTAGTTTCAATGAAAACTTTTTTATTTGGCAAAAATACGAAAACAAACTAAAATTTGATAAAATCAAATCAATCCGTAGGACGAGTGATACTTACTAATATTGACGTTTTTTATTGTTGATAAAATACTTCTTATCATCGAATAATACGACCAAAAAGAAGATGGTTTTCTTTCCTTAGATAAGCATTCAAAGTAAGCCAACAATACTTTTTCATGAGTGATATTCTTGATTTTTTTAGCAGAACACTATTCTTCGTACCGATTAAACACCTTTTCCTATACACTCCGTGATTTTTCCGGCAAAAGGGAGTCCACGATATTTCTCGACATTTCTTCCAAATCAGAAGGTAAACTATCAGAAGGTAAACTATCAGAAGGTAAACTATCAGCTTCAGAATCACTCATTTTTTAAATTATATTAAATTCTACCTGACAATAATTATTGAGTTTGACAGCGATAAATAAATATTGCCGTTACAACCTGATGACGTTGTCAAGGAAATGGCAAAGCACAGCTCACTCACCTACTAATATTTGAAACTACACAATACTCGTTTTAAAAATAGTTGTCATTGTGACATGTCGAAAATGCAGTTTTTAATTTTTCGAAAATGTATTGATATAAATGCCATCAGTTAAATTTTGTATGTAATACGAATCATAAACAATCATTATGGCACATGCCCTGTTATCGGACTCGGCTGCGCCTCGCTAACATTCACGACTTGTACCATAATGATCGTCTTTATGATCCTTATTACATAAATAACTATTATGTTACGATTACAAATATTTTTTCTATCTAAAGTTCAGAGGTATCATTAAGTTTGTATTTTTTTTCATCTCCTATAAAACAACATCATAATATCTTTAATTACGCTCTACAGTATAACTATTCATAACTGTATCCGTTTCTCTGGAAAAATCTCTAGATTGGTTTTAAAACCAACACAAAAAATAAAAATTAACATTTTATTCCACCATTTGCTATACGACCCTTCAAATATACCTAACCTAACCTAACCTAACCTAACCTAACCTAACCTAACCTAACCCATCCTACCCATTAAAGCAGAAATAAATGTTTGATTGTTAATATATTTATGTTACGATTACAAATATTTTTTTTGTCTAAAGTTCAGAGGTATCATTAAGTTTGTATTTTTTTCATCCCCTATAAAACAACATCATAATCTCTTTAGTTACGCTCTACAGTATAACTATTCATAACTGTATCCGTTTCTCTGGAAAAATCTCTAGATTGGTTTTAAAACCAACACAAAAAATAAAAATTAACATTTTATTCCACCATTTGCTATACGACCCTTAAAATATACATTTTATTACAGTTCGGATTAAAATAATAAGTAGATTTACAAATTAAGTGAGGGCATAAAGAATGCCATTAAAAAATTAATCAGTTAACTTTCCGAGCACGTACGTCGATTCTGCCTTCAAGTGAGCAGCTCTTTAAACGAAAAAAAAAACTTTATACTTGATTAGGAGCGTTAAATTAGGACCGACGCAAACTTAATTAAATTTTATATAATGAACTAACTGAGGAAATGCTCAACAAAAATAATTAAAAACCTAAATTTACCCGTCGCTATACGGTAAAGTGACAATCTTAATTAACGGGGTTGTTCCACTGCTACTTTCGACTACAACTCAATGCTTATCACAAGACTTATCAGTATATTTCGTTTCAAAAAAGAACGAGAATAATTTAAGTTCAACGATCTTTGTGTGTATATATATACCTACCCTTTAGTTAAACCCTTTCTTTGTATCTGAGTATAAACGATGTTAATGTCAAACATGCAACACTTTTTAAGACATGCGTGTTGTGCCAAATTTGGACAATAAATAATATTTTTTTATATTAACCTTCAAGAATTATTAATAATGGAAAAATATATTATATACAAATTAAGGAAATAAGAATGATTTTAATTTAAATATTATGGTATATTATTATATTTCAATCTTTTGGGAACTGAGACAAATGTTTGATATAGCATATTGATGTGTTTATTTACAAAATCTGTCTACGATGATGTATATTTAATTTCTCCTAAAACGGTTATTATGGACTTTTTTTATATTCTTTTGATGTCTAAACAGATAATTTTGTATTCCTTATAAATGTAATTTATCTTTGAAGATGTTTGTTGGCAAATGCATTTGTGTTTTCATTTTTGTCAATGTCAATGTTTCAGGGAAATCAAAGTATTTTCAGTGGTAATTTATGAGATGGTTCAAGGCCAATTTTTTCGGTGTAAATGAAAAATAACTTTATAAATTTTTTAAAAGACATTCATTTTTAGTCAACCTTTTACTTGAACTTTTGTGCTACAAACGTTGAGATTTTGGTACGTATTTTCTGTGAGTGAATATGTTTATCAAAAGAGGATATTGTGTAAATAAAAAGAGTCTATATAATATGTACATACTATTTCTTTCAATAGCACGAATAACTACAAAAACTCAACAATTGGCAACCTAACCTAACCTAACCTAACCTAACCTAACCTAACCTAACCTAACCTAACCTAACCTAACCTAACCTAACCTAACCACAAAAACTCAACGATTGGCAAGCCACACAATAAAACTGTTTGCATATTTTGCATAAACTGGAAACCTAGAAAGAAAAAAAATGTCAAGTTCATTAGGTATTACCACAAATTATGACTGTAAGATTTTAACTTCAATTTTAGATAAAATATAGCAAAGAACTTGTTTGGCTGAACTCGTAATTTAGAACTAAAAAAAAATTAAAAAGTAATAATAGCAATTTTAATAGTATTAATTAAGTTAATTAATTTGTATTAATACATATTTAAAATGATAAAATATTTGATATTGTTTAAAAGTTTCTAATATAGCATGAGGTGGCTTATATTCGAAACGTTTCTTGTTTGATTATTAGGTGAATAAACCAAAATTGATTAATTATAACAATAAATTTATTGTAACCAAAAAATTTTAAATAAGGAGCGAATTTGATTCTTTTATTTATTAAGTAAATAATTAAAAAAGAAAAGAACTCTAATTAAACGAAACAGAACTTATTTGGTCTAAACATTATATTGAACAAAACTATTATTAATCGTATAATAATAATTAACAAATTACTGTAGAATTTAATTAACTAATGAAAAACCTAAAAAAATGCTTGTTAACTAATCAATTAAATAAAACTAATTAATACAAAATATAGTATTTAAAAAAAATGTCTGACCTTAACTCGAAGAATTTGGTCTTTGATGTCCGTCGTACCTGGCCACAATTTAATTTGGTCAGTCTATCTATGAATGTGATGTAGGATGAAAATGTCGGTGCTAATAAAAGCTTGGCATAACTTATTTTATCAATGTAGACTGTAGCAACAACTCTGCTATTTTTATATTTTATTATCCATTATATATTATTTTAAATTATTTGTTCGTCCGTTATTTTAATATAACCAATATACCAAGGAAAAGAAACCAAAATATATTAATTACATTATTACATTAATTACAAATGTCCTTTCCCACCGATTAAAGGATACAGTTTAGTGTTTGGTAGTTGTTATTGTTTAATTTAATTATTAATATTAAGAGGGGCGTTTCTAATTTGGTAAGCCTGCCTGAATTTAGTGAAAAATCTGGTTATTTTTAAATTACAAGAATGAACAGTAGATGGCGATAGTGGTTTCAAATTAGTATTTTTATTATAAATTCGAATATTTTTAGAGCTTGTTGACTTTCTTTATCTTAGACAGAGATGAAAATATGAATTTTGCTTCGTAAATCTTTGAATATTTTCACGACATACACATACATTTGACCTTGAAACCATAAACAGATGAAAAATACCTGTATATTTTTTTTAATAAATATCCTATTTGGATATATTTTGAAAGTTTGTTGTGATATTGTATTGTGTCATAGGCGTAACAAATTGATTGTTTTTAGGATTTAAAATATCGATATATAAAAAAATAAAATAAAATAAGATTTCGGCATTCCTAACAAATAATTAATTAATGAAATTTATTGTACTAACCAGAGTTGGGTCGGATATTGAAAAAAGTATCCGGATACCGGATACGGATACTCAAAATGTATCCGGATACTTTTTTAAAAAGTTCGAATACTTTCATTTAAAAATGTATTCGGATACAAGTACCTATCGGGATACTTCCTAGGATACTTTGAAGGATACTTTTTTTAAAAAGGTCAAATTATTAGTATTAAAACTATGTGATGTGCAGGTATTTTTAATGTAATGTATAATAATAAAAATACATTCAACTAACGAAAAATTTTTCGTGTCACTGCCTGAACTTTTGATATTGAATTTGGCCAGCGTCGGACCAGCCGAGTTTCCAAACTTTTTAGGGGGTGTACTTATTTGTACTTGTAGGTACACTAAAATAAAAATATAAATATTAGGATGTCCTTTATTATAATATCCGAAAAATAATTTCTTCTAATAATTATAAATACAGGGTACAAAGGGGTTCTTGAATAGAGAGATATAGAAAATATAAAAAATAAATAACGTAGGTACTTATGAAACTGATTTATAGGTAAAAACAAAGCTCCATTAGAATATAATAATATATTATAACGGTGACCAGTACGAAAAATGGGATTTAACATGTTAGACACATCCGAATTAAAAGAATAAGGGCAGTGTTGTGCCTACGTTAGGTGCATTATCGGAGGGCGATAAATAATGTTTAAAAGTATCCCAATATTAAAAACAGTATCCGGATATCGAATACTTTAAAATTTGGTAACGGATACGGATACTGGGTACAAAATTTAAAAGAGCTTTCGGATACATAAAAAGTATCCAGATATTGTATCCGTATACAGAAGTATCCGGATACTACCCAGCTCTGGTACTAACTCTTACTAATTAAGGTATTTATTAGAATAAATATGTTAATTATAATAAAAACATATTACGGTTTCTGAATATACACACATCAACATGGTCTAAAGAAAAATTGAAATAAAGTGGAAAATATGTAATTATACCTTTTTTAAAATTGAGATTGAAATGTATTGGCAACAATGCAAAATTAAACGAGGTTAGTTGTTAGTATATATCTCTTATCTATGGTTAGTTTGATCCTTAGACTAGGAAAGAGAGAGGACAGCGCATGGCAATGAAAACCTTATTCGTGTGTGAGAAGCCAAGTTTCAAACGTTTGACATATGTTTGGTGGTAAACAAATTTGGAACATCGAATTGTATTTTTTTAGTTTTTTTATTAATTTTCACCTTTTTTAATTACCTGAATAGACATTTTAAAATGGTTAATTGTGCAGTTTATAAGTGCAACAGTCAGAGTGCTAAAAAAGAGGAAGGAATTTCATTTCATAGGTAAAAAGTATTTTAAAACTATTTCATTGAATTAAATTGATTGTACTAACCCTTACTTTTTGGAAGTCCATCTTATTAAGGATAATAAAAAACTCTTCGTTTTAACAAAACTTCCAATATTTATTAAAAAATTGCTTTTTTAAAGGCTCAATGACAGCTGTTTCGCTATGAAACAGCTGTCATTGAGTCTTTTAAAAAAGCAGTTTTTAAATAAATATTGGAAGTTTTGTTAAAACAAAGAGTTTTTTATTATCCTTTATTTCCTTGAAATTTATTTTTATTAATATTACAGCTTTCAGGTAATAGATGTTTAACTATATCACATATGTTATGTATGATAACTTAAATTAATAGTACATACATTTTGAAAATTGTTTTCATTCAGTTTAAAATATTATTTTTCAATTAATTGTTATTATTTTCTTACAGATGTAATAGTTTTGCAGTGGCGTGAAACAAAAACATATATTTAAAATAGATTAAAATTGTAATATTTATTAAATAAATATGTTTTAAAATGATTGTTGTTTTTTTTTGGAGCCGTACATATTTAAAGACTTTTTTAAATTAGATTTGTAATACGAAGTAATGAAAATGATTATTTAATAATCGTATAAGAAAAATCGTATGATACGCCTATGTCAATATTGTCCGCCATTAGTTTAGTGGTAAATGGGTTACATAAATTGATTCCAATGCGCGCGCAGTCCTCTCTCTTTCCTTGTCTAAGGTTTGATCAGAGATTAATTTATTTACTTTCTGATGGATGTATTATTTGAAGGTGTTGAAGTAGATGTAAATTTTTAGAATATATTTTGTGGGGAAAAATTTAAATACTTTTCCAAAACGTTTGATGATTATTGCAAAAGTGTTACTATAATGTTTGTTAACATTAACAGGTTAGTCTGTCTTCAATATGACTTCAAGTAAGTAGGTACCTTGCTAATTATTTACTGCCTAAATAAATAAATATTACTTATTTTTTAGAGAGTATTGGACATTCCTAAATTACCACACAGATCCATGATTTAATGAAAAATGGAGTACAAAGTAAAGCACACACTACAATAGAGCTTACCTATAGTTTATTTTTATTTTGAGAATGTGGCACAAGAAAAAAATAATGTTTTCAATAACCTACGATAATTACTAACCAATCTAGTATCTATAGAAATATACTTTGTGCACCTGTTTTCAAGATACCTAAAGAAGTGGGATAAGCTGACTATCAGTGATTGGCCAACAATACTCTTGCAAGTACTAAACATAATTGTTAATATGGGTATATCTTAATAAAACTAATTGTATCATTAAATTATGGCTATTAATTATATTCCAAAAATGTCAACCCCATACTTTGTGGAATCAATTGAAATTAAAATGTATCCAATAGGATTGTAACTGAATTTTTTAACTGGTATCTTTCACACAAATGAAAAAATTTTATTTATTTTATAAAGATCCATATTTACATTTGAAAGCACTCTCCATCTAGTAATCAGAAGTGATAAGAGGTAAGTTTTATATTGTTTATTTACTGGTTTAAATTTTTTACAATTAATAGGTAGGTAATATACCTATTTATTTTATTATCTATGATTCAGATCTAAATATCAAATTTAGTTTTTAAAGATGTATTGATATAGGTATTTTGCATATTAGATACATGAATTTTCTTCTTTTTGAGTGCCTACCAATAGTATTTGCCCATGTTGAAGTATTTTCTTTGGAAAATTGAAATCGGTGGTACTTTGTGTACTACTGCTACTGTGTGCTTTTTCCCCTGTGAATTTGCCTCTTGATACTAAATAATTAGCATTATCTGGATGGCATATTTCTTTGGTTTCATGTAAGAGTCTTTACTAGGGCATCTCAGAGAAGTGTTAATGCTACTCGTCCTTAAAGCCATCCTTTGTGTACTTTAAATACTAGGATAGACCAGGAAGAATATTAGTATCATTTTCTAAGTCAAAACTATTTGATTAATTTTTGATTTTATTAGGTGGAATATGGAAAACAAAATATTTCTACAAGATTCAATAGGTTACTACTTTTCTAAAGTATTTCAAAAATGTCCTGAAAATACTATTTTTAGCAATATACTTTTTCTGGAAACCATATATGTTATTTCATCTATGTTTAGATAATTAAATTGTATAAATCAATGGTTTTCAAAATATATGCTACTGTTTCCTCAAAATCTTTGGACCTCAAGTAACTGCCTACACAGGGTTTATTCTATTTATAGTAAATAATTAATAATTTTTACTGTTAATTCTAATCTCTTATATTTTAGAACTCTTTCTTCAAAAACATTGAATCTGGACCCTTATAGAACCCATGGCTACATCAATATGAAACCTATTGTGGGCTACTATGTGTTTTAAAATACAAATGTTTATTTTAGGGTTCAATTACATTTTAAACAATAGCAAATAACATCTGCATATTAATAGTAAATAACAAGTAAATGTTTTATGTTTTTCTTTTTTAGGACTCATTTTCTCAATTATATGTACCCAGTTCATTCTGACATGAATATGGAACCCTTTGGTCTGTTTTATCATTTACCAACAAACTTTTAATGGTGAGGGGGATATATATATAAAGATAACAGACGTATTCAGTATCCAACCCAAATTTGTAAAACTGTTTTAATAAAAATATTACATATTTGACTGTAAATTTTCATTCTTCACATTATCTAAAGAGAAAACTATTATATTTATGCATATTGAACATGTAAATAAATATTGTAGAAACCCTTACTTTGTGGACATTATCCTGCCTATTTAGAAAAATAGTTTAACACTTAGCTGTTAATATTTACATATGTAGTTTTAATTTATAAATGTAAATCCCTTAGGTTGGGTTTATGTTATTTAACAAATAAAGATATAAGGTAACTTAAAGATTATAAAAGTATAAAGAAAAATCAGGTCTCTCAAAACTCACATTTTTACCAATTCGACTAAAATAAGACAACTGTGTTTAAGTAAAAAGTAATTTAGGAAAAAACGGTCCACAACACTAAACTCCTTGCACATATCACAGTTGGATACTGCTATAAACTATGTAGGTAAAAACCAACGCAAATTGTGAAAATATACTTTAAATTTATTTTTTTTAACTTTTGGTAAATTATAAACGAATATTAATATAGACAATTATATATTTAAAAGCAAAACACTAAAATTATATTTTGACGTTATAAACGAGAAATAAGGTTAGGTTGATTATGTTAAGTGAAGTTTGGATTTGGAGAATTAGAATCGACATACGTCTTTGAAAAAAGCGCCACCAAAACTGTTGAACTAAATTGACAGATTAGTGCAATGTTCAAATTTTGCGTGCAACAAATCTCAAAAAATATACCTTTCTTTAACTTCATATTTTGCTAGTCGCATTCTCTATGCTTTCTTTAGGAGTTAAGCTTCTGGCGTTAAAATTCGTGATCACAAATTGTCAAACTTTTTTAAAACATACCATCACTTAAACACCAATATCTCTTTTATTACAATATAAAACTTAACTAAAAAACCTTATCTCCTAGAGAAAGGTCTAAGTTATATCCTCTTAAAATTTGAATACGTAATTTAAAGGCGTTCTTTAGATTTGTTGTTTACAAAATGAATGAAATTTTGGGTACAATTCAGGCTTGCCACCCGTTTTTAGCTGTCACATTTTTGACGCCCCTCTTAAGTAAGAACACTTAATGTTTTTTTTACACTCCGAGAATGTTTATAATTACGCACTTTAACCACTTATAGTATTAATGTCAGTATTTTGCACTTTAATTTTCACTAGTGATGAGCGAGACTGGTCTTGGTCTTGGTCTTGCAGAAAATGCAAGACCAAAACCAAGACCAACTTCAGGCTGCAAGATCAAGACCAAGACCGAGCATTGCAAGATTTACACAAGACCAAGACCAAGTCTGCAAGAGTCTTGCGGTCTTGCGTCTTTTAAACATATAAACCGAATAATTTTAAACTCTAAAACTTTGGTTTCCTAGGATAGCTGTGCCGCAATAAAGCGGCTGTAATTTGACGACCGTTCAAGTCGGCCGCTATCGGTGAGCACAGATGTAAAGTAAGAGTTTAACGTTATTGGCCTCCTAAATCCATTTTTGTATTTGCTTTCGTTTTGTGTGTTTATAGTTTGTTTTATATCTTGTGTTTAGTTTCATTATTTGACAATAATTAAAGTGTTTCTGTATTAAAAGCAAAAAATGGATGATTTGGACTTAGCAATGATGATATTTTTGGAAGACAAGTCTTCATCGGAAAAAAAAAACGAAAAGGTCGGAAGAAAGTAAGATTTTTAAGAAACGGAAAACTGAAGGCGTCTATGAAATCTTAATATGTCGTCACCTTCAAACAAATGATGAAAAATTTAGACAATATTTTCGTTTGACACCAGTATTGTTTGATTATGTTTTAAATCACATAAAGGATGACATCCAATCACTCCTGAACAAAAACTATGTTTATTTCTAAGATAAGTTCATGGATAAGCTTTATTAATGTTTACATATTAAAAAACTTGGACAACGTTATAAATCATTTGGAGAAAAAGGCATTGTCGTACTGTACTCCGGTGAGAACGCAGGTAGAGGAGTCCTTGACGAAGACGAAGAAGAAGCTTGGTTTTGAGGGTTATAATTACTGCTGGTACCATAACAAGCAGAAGTTGATCGGCTGTGCTTAGTTGCTATAGCTACAGTCGTGTATTTATTGACACTATGAAAGATTTAATTGTCACAATCGCATCTAAATAATTTTCGAGGTGATTTTGCTTGTAAAAAAATATTGATCCTAACTCTTGCGAAAATTAACTTTTATTAACTTTTCCGCACTTGTTAGGATAATAACTTTTTCAAACTTGATTTATCGCTACAATGTAATATAAAAAAAATTATAATGAAAAATACTATCCCTTTCATTTAATCTTTCTTTACTTATAATGATTTTAAAAACTATTTTTCCTTTTTTTTTTGTAAAAATGGACCCCAGTAAATCTAAAAAAGAAGTGCAAGACTTGCAAGGGTCTTGGTGCAAGACCAAGACCAAGACCAAGATTGCTTATTTGACTGCAAGACCAAGACCAAGATTGCTTATTTGACTGCAAGACCAAGACCTTGTATGCAAGACCAAGACTAACCCGATCTTGGTCTTGGTCTTGCATTTGCTCATCACTAATTTTCACTAGAAATTATTTTTTAAGACTGTTTATTTTGATAATATATCAGAATTGTTTTCAGAACATTCCTTTAAACAATATTTTATTTCTGTCTTACACACATATAATTAGTTACCATAACATTTTCTAGTTTATAGAATTTATTAGAATAAAATTAATACAAATATGTCTTTTTTATCATAGAACAAATATGAGTTGTAGAAAATAAAAATAATTACATTATTAATTGACAAAATAATCCAGTAAGTTTATTGTTTACATACAAACAAATATAATATTGGTAACATTGCACAATAATAAATATTTTAAGGTAAAAATTAACTTACAAATATATAAATCAAACCTATTTTTTATGTTTTTGTAATAAATCTTCCAATATAAATACTAATAATATAAAAAAAGTTGAATTGAAATAAGGTATATAATAATTTAATTTAAATAATAATAATTTAAGTAATTTTGATTAGTTAACATTTATAACAGTATAAAACAATCTCTGTTGATAGTAGGGTATAAGATATTTATTTAAGTTTTAATTTTCTCAATATATATTAATGTGCACTACAGTAGAGGATGTTCATTCCACAAACTATAGTATATTCACAGAAGATGACTTCAGGAAGCTGTTGAGTGAGATAAATTTAATAGTACCCTAAAAGTTTTTATTGGGCTATAGGAAAACATACAAGTGTGGTTCAGACGAAGCTAATTAGTAGACTGGGCGAAGAACCAAAGTGACAGACTCAGTAGGAAGCACACTAAGTGCGGATGAGGCTATTAGTCTTTACTCCCCTCAATGTACGATACAGATCATCTTTTGGCAGTTTCTTTTATATAAACATATTATTTTAATTATTTTTTTCATTTGGACTACAGTTTTTCTCTTGTTTACTTGTAACATGATAAAGTATAAGGAAATACTTGTTGAGGTCTAAAAGTAGAAAATAGAGCCGGATCCGTTTTGCTCTCTCCCCTATGGTTTACAGATTTATTTGGATATCGCAATTTTAGATAAGTAAATGTTACTTCATCGGCATTGGATACATGGAAACTCTATTTTAATGACAGTTAACAAATACATCAAATAAAAGCTTTCTTTAAAATAATGGAAACCGAAGGAATTACTTCTTTTCCAAACAATCTTAAATACCGTAATGAAAATACTTTATACTTTCTATAGAAGGCGTCCGGAGTTTTCCAAAGTTGTAATGTAAATACTAAAATAAGCACCATCCTGATAGGGAAGACCGAGACCGCAATAAAAGTTGTTATCTTTGATTCTTCGTGTTGTCTTTAGTGTCATAAATTTTTCAAATCAGTTTTCTTTGTCTAGTTATCGTTGTTTATGTGTACCCGGATCGGATATCGTCGCTAAGGAAAAATAATGTCCTTATTTTTTTTAAAACCGAATCCAAACGTCAAAAGTTTTAAATGTACTTTTTCATCAGTTGCGATAATGTTAACATAGGTATTTATAATCGGAGTGCAAAATGTTGCAATATTATTTCTTCTTAAACCAAATTTGAGTGCTGTCATACCCTCTTAAACATTTTTATATTGTAAAAAACAAATGGCCTACTCTGTAGATGTTTTATTGATGAATACAGCGCTCCAAGAGTTATGTATAGGAACTAAATCAGGATGGAAATTTAAATACAGCCTCCACTTAGGATATTTAAGTTAATGCTGTGGTATAGTTGAGAATAAGTTATACACCTCTATATCAGGAAAATTTTTATTAAAAATTTATAATAACAATCCCGGGCTATATGGAAAAAACTTTAGAATGAAACTATTCGACATAGCGAACAAAACAAATATTATATTTTGCAATGAGCACAATATGATGCCCATTTTGCACGAGTATGAAATTCGTGAAAAATTGTCATTGTGTTGCGAGCTGCATACTATACTTTTTCTATAAACAACTATGAAATTATTCGTTACCTACTAAAACTTTGACAGAAACGATCTGCTAACATTTCATAAATTTGTGGCTAGACGTCATAATTTGACAAGCCGCAGTCGTCGTGATTTTAGAGTGAACACTAAACCTAACACGAAATATTTCGTATTTGTTGCTTAACAACTTGCCTACCCACCGATGGGAAATAAAATTCTGTACTATGGACAAATAAAAAAGAGATGGATTGAAGGCATAACGTTTCTGCGCAACCAAATCACGCATTGAGTGCACAAGCAGAACAGAATAAAATGGTTCAAAAAATTGTAAACACATTACACCTTAATATATGGTCTTTAAAGTCGATAAACATTATAAAACATCCTATACTCCGGGTCACAGTTATTATGCAGTGTGGCCAGCATAGGCCAATGTAAATCTTATGGGCGAATATTCAACACTGTTGCCGCTTTGGTTAAATTTATTGGTAAAATTTATCTAAAAGCATAATTATAAATATTCTTAATTACTCACTAAACGATTTTCAAATGAATAATTTAGTCAACATTTAAATCATAATAGTAACACAATGGCAAGTTATATTCCCGCGCCAGTTGGAACCAAATTCGAAGAACATGCCGATATGGCAACGCCGTCGTCCATAAACGTAATGCTGCATAATAACTGTGAACCAGACTATAGTATATCAACTTAAAGTTATTAATAATAAAAATATACAAACCTAATAATACTTTTGTTGGTGTGAATGTGGCTTGACATTGTCAAAATCACAGAAAACAGACACTAGTGAGAGACAAAAAGAAAGTGTCAAAATCAGTTGAGTTATTAGTTTAAAATTTATTTGGGATAGGTTTAGTCAGAGGTTCTAATAAATGAAATATAAGTAAGGAAACCTTTAAAATGCCATCATCAGGTATAATTCTTCTTAGTTGTGTTTAAAAAATTGTAATAGTAAATATTTTTGGCCACTTTGGAGTTTAAGGCTGGGTTGTACAATAGTAGTTTATGTCGTGGTTCAATTGGGCAAAAATGAGCTCGGCTCAAAAATTCAATTCATTCATATTTTAACTATGTTGTTCAAAGCCAAGTTCAACGAAAAATTCGTAAAGTTGGTATTGTTGGCGCACGCATATAGTGATGTTTCTGCTAAAATTTCAAATTCAAATAATAACAGTTTATTTAGAGCATAAACAATATTATGTTCTTTGGTGTTAGCAGAAGTGTAAGTTATAGTAATTTATTATATTTTCGATAATCCACAGCTTAAATATTAATTAATAAATATTTCTTTAAAATTGTGACATTTGTAATTATTTGTTCTCTAATTCACTCAACTACATATCTCATTGTGACATGTATTGTTAATTTAAATCTCTGAATAAATTCATATTCCTTTAAATTTAGGATATTATCATCTAAGGATACCTTACATTTCCACCCCATCCACAAAATCTTCATCGTCTACCAACTCTACCAAATTGTGAAATTGATCACCCATTATATTCACTTATACAATATAAACCATAATAAAATTTAAAATAATTTGAGGTTATAAACCACTTAAACCAAGCTTAAACTTGTAAACCTGATGATTTACGTGAACTAAAGAATGTGGAAATTTAAAACCAGGTTCAAACCAGGCAATTGTAGGTAAAATATAATACCTGCAACTACATGGATCACCAAGGAACTGTTGGTGTCCATGTCACTAGAACATGCAAAAAGGCTCAAGCTAAGGCAGCTCTATTATCTAAAATAATGCCAAACAAAGGGGGCCCAAGCAGCTTGAAGAGACAAGTGGTATGTAACGTTGTCTATTCGATCGTCCTCTATGGAGCATCAGTATGGGATAAAGCCCTTAAAATAAAGAGGTACGAAAACATGCTAAATTACACGCAAAGAAAAGTATTACGAGTTGCATGCTCCTACAAGAGTGTCCCACTGGAAGCCTTAACAGTCACAACCAGTAACCTTTCAATCGCAAAGTTAATAGCGGAAAGGGTCAAGTTACACAGACTCGGGTTTTAAATTTAAATCCCCCGTCTTTAAAAACTAGGTCCGGCAACCCTTCCTGGTGCACTGCGATCAACGCGATGCCAACCATTACCATAAGGTTGATAACTCTCAACACTCTGAACTCTGAAACTAAACGCAACCCCAAAACCGGAAATCGAGCGAGAACATTGTCAACCCTCATCTATAAATGACAATGCTCCCAATACACCGCCCTTTTTTCTTGCCGATAACTCTAAGAAGACAGTCGCCACTGTACTACAATTGATCGTATCCTTTTCGCTGTACAAAAAAGATACAGCCAGCTAGGATAAAGCTAAGCTAGAATACCGCAAAATCAAGACTAACATTCAACAGCCATAAGAACACAACCGACCACTAAGTACCTCCTAATCCTTTTAATTTTTACACCATTTTATTTACAAAACCCACTTGGCTGTAAGAGCTGTAGGGTGGATCGTGTTCGGCTTAACTCATTTAGTTAACTTTAATATTTACTGGCAATTTAAACTTATTTTTCAATTACCCAAGGTGTTTCTATCTTTTTCATCTTAGTTTCCTTTCTGTTTATATTTACTTTTGTTTTTTCGTAAACGAACATCAACTCCACTAAAAGTTTCAAAGTTCGAAATAGTGCACCTGTTGGCAACGCCGTAACTTGGCATCTTCTGACGTCGTTCTCTTCTTAACGTGAATATCCTATAATCTATAAACATCTATTTACGCATTTAATTGAGGTTACGTAAATGTATAGATTTAATTAACTCTAAATATTGTCTTTTTAAATAAAAAATAAATTTACTTTGTTACATTATTACACGCAGATTTTGGTATTAGGAATTTTAAGTTATATTATTCTAATAACGGAAGCCATAAATTATTCACAAGACATCCAGTTAACTCGCTATAATATGGTTTCTAATAAGGTCGTTGTCACATGGATTTTTCAATAACGAGTAACATTAGACAGAAGCAAATCACGTTGAAGCAAAGTATAATTAACCACATGTAGGTATCTGACCGAATTATGGTAACAGTAGTAAATAAGAAATGACTCTAGTGATGAGAAAATAAAAATCCAATGACCACAGATAATAACAAACAAGCTATTGATGTCACAAGTACGAGGTTTGTCCATAAAGTAGGTTCATATTGTAATTATCCCCATTCTAGTGCTACGACTACAATGTGTATATTCTGGTAAGAGGGATAATGAGGCAGCTTTCAGGTGGTTAAATGAGAGCAGTAAAGAGAAAGAAAGAGTGGGAGATGAGAAAAGTGCCTTAACGCTAATAATGGAACTGTAGATTACTTGGGAGGATAGAGAGCAAATGATAAGTAGGACTATGGAAAAGAAAGGGAAAGAGGAAAGGATATACCAGGATGTAGTGGGGGACAATAACAACCCTGTTCCTTTGAAGAGATTAGCGCCATTTTGAGTGAGGTTTGAAGAAGGTACTGTCGAGAAAAGAAGACCTACTACCGAATTTTATTTAAATTTTGTTTTTATTTTTACTTTTAAATCAATATTAGTTACAAGATTGATTGTAATGTCAAGTTAACAAAAATAAACGTATTTTTTGAAGAGTCAAAATTAAATTTTAAAGTGTTTTCTAGAGTCATATTAGTAATTGGAATGGTCACATTTGTGGAGGCCCCGGCGAGATTCTGGAAATCAAGAAATTTTATTTTGTTAACTTATCTACTATATTCTGCTATTTTTTCCTGTGAAAAATTGTTACGGAGTTTCAAATTGTATTCAAAATAATCTGAGGCTTTGGCATGGTTTGTACAACATGGAACAAAGGAAGATTTTACGAAAAGTAATTAGGAAAATTTTTAAGAAAAGGGTCGAAGATTTTACAACTTTATTGTCCACTGGTAATATTCGAACAATTTCAGTAAGTTGGGAAATCGTTCAGCAAAAATATAATGAATTGGAGACGGCAGATGGAGAAATATCTGTTGGTTTAATGGAAATTGGTGCTACAGGGGAACAATGAACTATTGAAACAGAATCATTTAACGAATATTGTAAGATATACTTGGAGCAAAAACTACGGTACCAAGCTGTTTGTCAAGATGATGAAAGGTCGGTAGGAAATAAAAGCTCAAGCTCAAGCTTCATCTCAGAGTGGTAAACATAGAGTAGGCATATTCCCTAGTACTTGTCGTCGAGACAGATTTATTTACCAGCAGAGCATTGCCAGACGTTGTTTTGTAAGTACAAAGTAGGAAATAGAAACATAATAGTATAATTTACAACAATTTTATTTTATTTTTAAGAGGGGACTTTTAGTCAGAGAAAATATTCTTTAATACATTTTAATATTCACTTTCTTACCTTTCGATAATACTGATAAAAAAGCTCTGCACCAATTGTATCAAATACCCACACCGAAAATTTGGCATCAGTACCTTTGTTTGTTATTGTTTTAGATTCTAGATCGATTTTTCCTGAATTTTTGTGTATTTAAGTGAACTTTATAAAGTGTTTTTATTTATTTTCAATATTGAAAATGGTGAAAACCCGAAAAGCGTGTATAATTTGTGGTACCTCGCACCGGTAAGTTATTCACTTCATTGGCGTAGAATTAGCAATTTGAATTAAAATTTATTTCAAATGAGAATATCAAATTAATAATGTAATACATATTATATATAAACTAGGAGCTAAAAGTGGAAAGTTTCTTTTTAATAGTTTTCCTTTTGTTTTTCTTTAAAAATTTTAAAAGAACTCTTGAAGAAAGGTATGAATCAGCGCTACGTAGCTGGAACCAGTCTGGATGGTAATTAATAAAAATCGATTTAAGAAAATTTTAAATGAATATTTAAAATTTGATATCTCTTTAAAGAAAAAGTATAAACTCATTATATTGTTTTCCTGGTACTCCATCAATATTCTGCTTATTTCCAAAACATCCTTAACTTCCTTTAATATTATTGCAAAATTGTGTAAAACCCCACATGTACTAACTACTGTAAATGTCTTCCATTTTTATAAAACGTACTCTTAAAGATAACCAAGAGAGGCATCTTTTAAGCACACCAAAGCATCTTTCTATGGTGCTTCTGGTCACCTAATGAGCTCTATTTTATTGCTACTCTGCTCTAGACCAAGGAAAAAGTTGTTGGCACCATATCTGAACGTCTTCAATGGGAATCATAAAATATTGTGCTGTCATGAACAGAGTCTGGCCAGCGCACAACGAAATTTCTCAATTGGAGATGAGCATCACAGTCTGCCTATATATTTTAATTCAAAAATAAACTTTTCTGTTCCGGAAAAGTTCAGCTTAATTACCTTCTAAGTGATGTTTAGCTAACCAATATGTAAAATATGGACAACTGGAGATTACAGCTTGACGTGAATGCAGTCTATGGCTCTAATGTCTGGAACACGTAGAACAGTCCTTTAAAGTCCTCTTTCCGAAGAGAGACGAATGGGAAAAGGGATCATCTCTTTCTCTGGGACGGACTACGTACTATACACTGATGGCTCCAAAACTCCAGAAGGTGTTGGAGCAGGAGTGTATGGTAGCAAACCGAGGGTTGAAATCGTAGTAAACCTCGGTACATATGCTACCATCTTTCAGGCAGAAGTTTTCGCCATTGAATTGTGTGCAAGAGAGCTGATAAATCACCCTCTTGTAAACAAAAACATACATATTGTATCAGATAGCCAGGCAGCTCTTAAGGCACTGAGCTCCAACTGGCTTAATTCAAAGTTGGTATGGAACTGTATTAAAGCCTTAGAACGTCTTGGTTCCAAGAACAAGGTAACTTTGCTCTGGGCACCAGGACATAGCGGAGTGGTGGGTAACGAAAAGCCGATACTCTTGCCAAAAAAGGAGCAGAGTCTAGATTTATAGGACCTGAACCATTCTTTGGCATTACCAAAAGTACTTCCAAAGATATTATCTCCGGCTCGATAGAGAGGAAAATCCTCATGTACTGGAATGATATCCCAGGACTAATCCATTCGAAGGCTTTCATCTCCAAACCCTCGAAAAATATAACTAAGCAGATTCTAGAGTGGGATAGGAAAGACCTACGCATTCTTATAGGACGGCTTACGGGACACTGTCGTCTAAGATACCACCTGAAGAAAATAGGTCTGAGTCAAACTTCAGACTGCCGCTTCTGCAGTGTGGAAGACCAGACTGCAGAACACATATTATGCTCTTGCTTCGCCCTGGAAAATACTAGGTACCGCATTTTTTGGTTTCCCAAAATTGGAGCCTAACGACTTTAAACAGGTCTCGCCGCAGACAACCATTGACTTCGCAAGGAGGATTGGCTTGTATGGCGATTTATAACCCTAGGGGTGAGCCACAATAGACCCAACGGTGGTCGCAGTGGAGGGGTGGTTGAGCGCTCCACTTACATTGAACCTCTTAACCTTAATGCCTGGAATATTTAATATAAACCAACAGTTTCTCAACTTTAATAAGTTGTTTTAAGGTATTGTTAAATATTAATCACTCCAATGGCAGTGATTATGTTTAATCAATTGTTAGTGATTATTTGACAGATGATTAGAGCAAATTTTCTTTGTTGCATATGAATTTCAATGATTAATTAGTTTAACAAATTGTTAAACTGACATATGATTAGAGGCTTGACATATAATTAACTTAACTTGTTACCTTGGTAACCATAGTTATTTTACTATTTAATCAATGATTAAAAGTTAATAAGGAAGCCGTTAAAGTTTTTCGTTTTAAAACTAGTAATAATGTAAATAAAAAATCTGGCTAATTGGTTAGCCAAAGCCATCAACATACCGGAACAAAAATATTTTTGTTTAAAACTATAAACTATTTAAAAATTATAAATCAGAAATTGTATTCTACTCCTACTGTTTTTTTTTAATATGCTATTTAATTTAATAATAAAACAGTTGATGCCTCTAGCAAAAAAAAATCTTCTCATTTAATTTTTTGAAAATTGAAACTTCAATTTTTGTTTTACAAAATATTATTACATACTCACAATTTATAGTTGATTAAATAATGAATGTTTTTTTTATTTCTCCAAAACCATCGCAAAGATAAACGCAATAGAGTTAATTAAAAAGCACCCAAATTTTCAAATTTTATTTTTGACCGGAGTAATATATTTATCGGATTTTAACTAATTGAAATAGCACACAATTTTTAAAATAAAAAGTATTTCACAGTGAATACACACAAAAAATATTCACAATGCAATAAATAAATATTTACTTTTTTATCGGAATAAAAATGTGTTAACAACAAAGAATATTAAATTCATTTGTTTTAAAAGGCAAATACTACTACAGGAGTGGACTGGGAAACATTTTTGAATTCGTGTTGGTTCATTGTTACCGAGTTATAATAAAAAACAACAGAAATATTATATATTGTATAATTGAAGAAATATTGGAGATAATGGAGAAGGTTCCGATTAACTCCCATTGGAATTTCATTACCTAACCTAACCTAACCTAACCTAACCTAACCTAACCTAACCTAACCTAACCTAACCTAACCTAACCTAATCTAATCTAACCTAACCTAACATATTTTTTAAAACAAAAATATCCATTAAAAGAGAGCAGAAAAATAAAACAAACTTATGCAAGTAAAGTTCATAGTGAAATGGCAAAAAGAAGCGTTCTCGTAGCTTGAAATTAAAACTAATTTATGTATGCGCATGCACACATGTAGACAACTTTTTTTTCAATCGAGCTTCACGAGAACTCTTTACCAAATTAATACCAAGGCGAAATTCTGATGGGAGTTAATCGGAATTACAGCCGAGATAATATATTATAAATAAATAATAATTGTTCAGTATGTTTTAATATTGTTAATAACGTAAAGTAAGTAATTATTTAACAAAAAAAAAACAAAGAAAAGATCCCATGAAACGCAAAGTTAAAACCACAGACTTTTATTCAAGTAATGTACAATTATTGCAACTAGTTTCCGCCTAGATCAGACTATCATCAGGCAGAGTCACAAGAGTTAAAATGAGGATATTGAAACAACGTAGGTAAGTGTAAATTGTAGGTAATATTACATTTAATTGATGCTAAGAGAAGTGGATTTGAATATTTTGGTGTGAGGTTTTAAATTTTTTTTATAAAATTATAAAAAAATTAATGAAATATAGGGAATTTTAGGGAAATTCTACTAGATGGAGTAGGAAACCAAAAGTAGAGAGGAATTTAATATTTCCCTACTTGATGGAGTAAAAAACCATAAGTAGGGTGAGAGTTAAGGAGTAGAAGGGAGTAGGGAAGGGAAGGAGTAAAAAACCAACAGTAGGACGAAGGAGAGGGAGGAGGGTTCCCACTAAATGGAATAAGAAACCAAGAGTGGGAAGGGATTTAAGGTTGAATGTTTAAAACTAGGATGGGAATATCCAAAGTGTAGGAAAGGATGGTGGGCGACACAAAGAGAACCACAGTAGGAGTAGAAAAGACTAGTAGTCAAAGTTTCAAGTTGGTAAAATAGTCACTTCCATTTTAGTTATTGTTTTTATAATAGTAATTAGTTTTTAAATCACATTTATATATTGTTCTTTCACTACTAGCCTCTGAACCTAACTTTATTGACGTAGATTTTTATTTTAACCAAGATAGAAAAATGCAGGGACTAAATCCCAATCCATTTGACAGAATGAGAGATTAACTAATGCAACGACAACATTAAAAAAATATTTTTCCTTGCTTATTTTAGTCATGTCCGCGTACCTATTCAAAAATCAGTTTACAAGCATTTTCAAAGCCATCTTTACAATACAATACTTATTATCAAATCAAAACAAAAATTATTGGATATGTTTTATTGTTGTTTTGTCATGTGTCATAATGTCATGTGAAACGGGAGTGACTGGTGACCCTTCAAAAAATTTTATTAGTTTAAATAACTAATATTTAAAAAAAATGTATTGCCATGCAGTAGTGAAAAAATGCTATATGAGCCAGAAAAGTGTATTATTGTGTCGGATCCACCACAATAATAACTGACTTGGCACATAATTACTATTTTAAGTTCTAAACGTTCTAAATGTTAAAAATGTTTTAATTTACCTATTTTATTGTTTTATATATTTTTTAATATGTTATAATATCTCTTCTGAAGAGATTTTTATCAATTTGACGCAAGTTTTACTTTTGTTGCTATGTTTAGTTCTTAGATTTATTTTTATAATATTTTAGGAGGTAAGCCAAAAGCCCTCAGTTATTGATTTTAATAAACAATTACACACTTAACCTACGGTTTTTTAAAAATACACACTTTCATACTTTTTATTTTATTATTTTATTAAGTGTGTACAAAGTCTACAGTCTTATTTAAAAAAAATATTACGTGATGTTTACAGACACTTACTTACTTGGAAGATTTTATTGAGTAGAGACGAGTTATTGTCAACAACAGACAACATTAATCTAAAAATTAATTCCATGATCTGATTAAATTGATTGTACTAACCCTTACTTTTTGGAAGTCCATCTTATTAAGGATAATAAAAAACTCTTCGTTTTAACAAAACTTCCAATATTTATTTAAAAATTGCTTTTTTAAAAGACTCAATGACAGCTGTCAATCTGACGATGCTTCATAGCGAAACAGTACGCGTACTCTGTAACTCGATAGAGATAGAAATAGAAAAGAAATAGCAAAGAAAGAAAATTTCTTTCTATCAACAAACCCTACTCTCTATGACTTTTTCCTAAATCCTTCGGGCAAGTTCGGATATAGAGAAATGTGTACTAATGAACCTAAAAACATTTCGATTTTTAACCTATCTACCAGTAATTTTGCCATCACAAATGTCAATATTGTCATTTTAAGCTGTTATTACTTATTTTGTTTTTCCGTTTTTTGTTGTTTTTTGTGCTTTTCTATTAATTGAGTGAAATGGATTTGGTAATTGCGAATTTTATAGAAGAGGCAGAAGAAGAAGATTGAAGAAAAATGCGTATCGAAAAGAGACATCCACGACACACGACAAATATCTTAGAACTTCCTGAGAGTTCAGACAATATTAGCTAGGTAGTTGTGGTAAAATCAAAATAAACATTAATAAACCCAAAGATAGGCTTTTATTGATAATATGATAAACTAAAAAACAATGCCAATTGCTGAGAGTTAATGACGGAACACAGATACCGTGTTAATGTATAGCATCAATTAAGTATTGTTTATACAGAAAAAAATCTTGTTTACAAGAAAAATTAATAAAATACTTCTCATTTTTAATTAAAAATAAAACTTCTTTAATAAAAAACAATAACCTAACAATGCTTTATGATGTACCTAGGGCATAAACCTTACGGTAACAATATTTGTTTTAATGTTTTGCGCCATAGAAACCACAAATCAGACATAGAAAGACCCTTTTAGCTGTTTCTATTTCTATCTTCCGAATACGCATACGAAACTACACGAAAACCTCCGAATAGACATACAGAGTAACGTTACAAGAAATTTCCTAAGATAGAAAGAAATTTCTTTTCTATTCTGTTACAGAGTTCACACACAGCTGTCATTGAGTCTTTTAAAAAAGCAATTTTTAAATAAATATTGGAAGTTTTGTTAAAACGAAGAGTTTTTTATTATCCATGATCTGAAGTAAATGGGGTCTACTGTGTGAGTATTACTTTTTGTGTTATACAATCTAATACTGAATTCGCCCCTGTAAGATGAAATTTACACACAATGACTTCAATCATAATGGTGCATTTTAACAAAGCTTTATTAAAGAGTATTGCAGAGTAAATACACGTTTTAATTGATTTTCGGACCAGACTATAACACGCAATTGATTTTTACATTCACCCGCACACACACACAAAGCATGGTTTTGTAGTTTTTTTTGTGTTTAAAAAAATTGAAGCAACGTTTCTGGTATGTTATAAACTAACAACGCCCCACAATAGTCTTTAATAAGTATTTCAATTAAGAAAGTCTTTGATAGTTGTCTAGATCCCACCCTGTATTCCCTGAAGCGTAAATAGGTAATGAGATGATAAATTGAATGACTCTAATCTGAAATAAATAAGCGGAAGGAGGAGAAAGCAAAACAGAATGAACTAAGTGGCACTAAACGAAGTAAGTGACGGATGGGAGTGGAATAAAGAGGGAAGATCATTCGATAACTGCAAAGACAGAGACGGACTGTAGACGGGGCTACATAAGCGTGAAATTGATCGCCTTCTTCAAGAGACCACCGCGCTATTTCGAGTCGACGATGTTAAACAAATCCAAGTGATTGTGTATGTCGATCAATTCTTTGTTTCTTTTCGAGTTTTTGAATTGAAATTGCCGTTTTATGGCAGCCGATCTAGAAAATTAAGAAAATCTGAAGGTCGGAGATAAAAATTGAAAACAAATTAAAAAAATAAATCAAGGTATTTTTATATAATATGACGATAGCAAGAGGTCAGTAGAGAGGATATTTTAAACACATTTTATAGTCTGGGAATATTTTAATTATTATTTCAACACGATTTTTTGACAGCATTAACAATAATTGCACAATTTCATTTAATATTTTATTTCTGCTTTTGACAAAAAAATAGATAGACAACTTCTGTTAAATATTAGATTTATAAATTTGATTTAAGAATCAGTTCTGATTAGACTATTAAGAAATGTAAACCGCCCTTACATCAATCAATATTCTATTCTTGAAGTTGTACGAAATTGAATACTGTACTTCTCACATGTTCTTTGTTTACCTCCTCTACATTATTATTTGTGCTTTTACCATGGCTAATAATACTGGGTTCCTTATTCCTACATCTTAAATTGTGATTCTTTTCCATTCTTTATTTGGTTTTTTCCAAATATCTTTCTCAATATTTTCCTCTACCAATGCTATATCTGTATTTCTTAGAAACCACGTTTCACAGGCATATAGATATCTCTTGGTCTTTATTTCTTTTATTCTTAACATTTATTTAGTTAATATTAAATTTATATTGTTGCCCGATTTGACCAACTTGATTTTAGGTACTTCCTGCCTAAGTAATTCCTAAGCTAAGAAATACCTAAATTTGATACTTTACCTAAAACGGATATCACAAACCTAAGAAATTCTTAGGTAAAAAATACCTAGCTAAAAATTGGACTTGGATAAATTTTGCGTATAATTGCTATTATACTGTTTGATTTTAAACTGTATACCAAAAGGGCGGAGCTCATAAACTAACAAATAGTGAGAGAAGGGGAGAAAAGAAGAAAAATATTTTCACTTTTTATTGAAAAAATTAAATTTAATGACAGCGGTTTCGACAAATGTCATCTTAACAAATTTATTTATCGAACCTTTCAAAACGTAGTATAAAACGTACAGCTCGCATATTTTTTTTAATAAAAAAACAAACAGAAAATCTATACTTTCAATGCTGTCAACAAAAATGACAAACTATTTTGAGGTTAAGTATTTCCTAAACGCTTTAGGCAGTGGTAGCTAGCTGTCCTAGTATTAGGTATTTCCTATCTCTCTTAGGTATTACCTAGCACGTCGTGAAACGCAAATTGTAGTTAGGAATTTCTAAATTTGATTTAGGTAATTCCTAACTTTAGGAAAGGGTTGGTGAAATCGGGCATGTGTGTTCTATGATACTTAGAGTAGATATATAAAAGTTTGGAACTGCAACTTTTTCAGTTCTTTGAATTGAACATTACTGGTAACAAAGGTTGACCTTGTTTTAAACCTATTTCTAAATTTTTCGCTATTTTGCTTTAGCTTTGACTTTATTTTCTGTACAATTTTGTACAAGGTAGGAATAATCTAATTAAAAATGTCATTGTCAATGAAAAGTGTAAATAAATTTTTCTATAAAAAACAGTATTAGGCCAGTATGCACGATACTGAATGTTTTACAAAATTTTGATCGAAACTTTGGACATTACGATGCCTATAAATTAACTGTGCTCAACTGATATCTTTGTAAATAGGTTTTAAATTTAATTTTGTTTTCGATTGTACTTCTATGGGGAATTTGTCATTTTATTTTACTTTATCCTTAATCTACTAGTTTCTAATATCAATCTATTATTTCATATTTCCCGATATATATTTTTTTGAATAGAAGCTTGTAATATTAGTTGGTCGTTGGTCGACAATTTGTAACTCTATTATTACGTTGGACGTCAATTTGTAATATGATTTACCTGTTGATAGTGAATTTATAAAAATATTTAGTTAACTTTTTTGAAAAAATACAATATACCAAAAGAAAAAATGTAATTTACAATAAACCAAACATTAATCTTAATTTCGTCTTTAATTAGTTGTAAAAGATACTTCAATAATTAACAAAATTATTAAATGTTTATCACAGCAAAAATTATGATAGTTAAATACCTCGGCTAGGGGTGAGTAAGTTCATTAGTTCTGACCATTGTACAATATTTTTTTCTTTAAGAAATTATAAGGGCGCCACTGAAATCTTTTTATTTTTTATGATACTACTGAAGAAAGTTGTTTTAAGCTGTTATTTAAATAAGTATCATAAGATGACAGAAAAATGTCAGAAAAAACTGTCTATGAAGATAAAAAAATGATATGAAAATGTACCAAAAGATAAATAGATTTCCTTGGTGCTTAAATGAACGAAATTGAGAATACGTCACAAAAAAATAATCCGCAAACAGTTCTTTACAAAAACTTATTCTAATACAGTTGACGGTACTAAAATGATTTTTATATTTTACGTTTAAGAAATGAAGAAAAACGAGACAGCTGTATAATATTAAAAATGCATTTACGTTGGTCGACTTATCTTTTTTTGCATAGGATCCGTTGGTTGATCCAGGAGAGGGCTGGTCCAGTGAAGGGTTGGTCTGATGAACCGTCCACCAATGTAGAACCAATCAGTGTAATGTCTTTGAAATTTGTAGTGTCTTTTAAATTGAAATTTGTCACGTCTTTTAACTTGGAATTTGTAACGTCTTTTAACTTGGAATTTGTAACGTCTTTTAACTTTTGTAACGTCTTTAGTATTGTATATTCCAATGCTGTGAAAAATTGTCAGCATCAGCCACGTGTTGGTTTATTTTTTTCCGTACAAAAAGTCAAAACAGCGTATTCCGAAATTTACATTTATCATTAGGATATATGACAGAAAATACAGTAGTAACAAAAGATAAATTTATATAACAATTAGAATTCCAAAAAAAAAGTACTCAACTCGCCATTTTGTATTTTTTTATAAAAAAAAAATTTACAATTATTACTTTTAAATTACCCTCAAAATATACTTAAAATAATTATTTATATAAAAATTCTCATCTGATTATATAGTAGGTACTGTCAAGATTTATAGAAATTATATTTAAAATCTTTTACCAAAAATAAAAATCAAAAAACATACCTATGTATAACACCAATGACAATAAAAGAATGAATCGTGGTTTAAGGTATTGGACTAAGCCACATTAAAGATCGTGTATAAAGTTGGAATTACTGACAGGAATCGTTTATAATAATTAACATGTTAAGAACTCTATACAATAGATGGTGTTAGTGTTAGCCATATAATTTATTTAAAAATACTACGTTTTTAGTTAACATATCATGTTACAAGCTATATAGGTCTTAGACCTCGGTTTTTAATCTTCTATAATAATAATAATTATTATTATTTTTCCGCCTACCTTAGCGAAAAACCAATCACCTCGTACTGACGATGACACAATCATGTCGAAACCGGTCTACGAATAGTGTTCATTTGCAAATCGACAAAGACAATCTTAAGTTTTCTATTGAAATGTGGGGCATATAGCCCAGGAAGTAGTTGTTTTTTCTTTAGACAACAGACAAGCTTAGTTGGGAAACTACTGAAAGTTTCTGTACCTCAGACGGTACATGTGGAAATATACTGTGACATAAAAATCCAAACACCCAGTTTAAATGATTTTATTTTTATAAAATTTTGTATAAGTACTTACTGAAGCATAATAAGTAAATGATAAAAATTTCAAAATGATTGCAAATGTGGATGCACTCCGATGTATTACGCATTCTCCAACGCGCCCTAGGCATACTTCAGATCAGGTGGTCAATGTCCTTCTGTGGTATCCATTCCAGGTAACCACCAACTCCTCTCGAACTTCTTCTAGAGTCTGAGGAGGACGTTGCAAATTGAGCAATATCCTACCCATCATATCCCACACGTGCTCAGTTGGGGATAAGTCGAGAGATCTTGGTTGCCAAGGTAACAATGTGACATCATTATGTTGAAAAAAGGCTATTGTGACTCTTGCGACATGTGTGTCAAGATAGGGTAAAACATGGGGTTCTAAAACTTCTTGGATATAACGCTGCGCGTTCATGTTACCTCTGATGAAGTTTAAAGGCGATCTCGAACCATAAGCTATAGCACCCCAAACCATAACTCCAACAGTTTGATGAACATGCCTTTCAACAAAAAACCGTGGATTTCTCCTTTCACCACGTCGTCTTCTAACCCTCGCTCGACCATCGTGCATGCCTAAACAAAATCGAGACTCGTCACTAAAGACAATACTGTTTCATTCCTGATCCCAGAGTGACCGTTCTCTGCACCACTCAAGGCGATTACGTCGGTGTTCTGAAGTTAAAGGGAGGACCCAGTGTGGTCGGTATGAAAACAGGCCAAAACGTCTTATTCGTCGGTAAACACTTCGCATGCCAATAGGTTTTCCATGTTCTGCAAAACATTCATTTGCAATGGACCTGGTAGTGGAGAAACGGTTCGCTAAGGCCAATAATCTTAGGCGGCGATCTTCACGGTCTGTTGTTCTACGGGGGCGTCCAGAGCCCCTTGCATTTTGCGTACGGCCTTCTCGAAGCCATGCCTGACAACACCTAACCACGGCGTCTATACTTCTTTGCATTCTAACTGCAATTTCCCGAAAAAAAAATCCAGATTCCCGAAGTCCCAGTAAAGGACCCCTATCAAACTCACTAAGTTGACGAAATCGTACAGGTCTCCGTACCCTAGGCATCGTAACCAATCGTAAAGAATGTCAAGAACCAAAATCCGCAAAATTTGGATCTTTACTACGGCTACAGTATTCATTTTTGGATTGTTAGAGGATTTCAAAAAAAGCAGTATAAAAACCGGAATCTTCAACTGATAAGGCTGAAAATTTTATCATTTGTTTATTTTGGTAAAATAAATAAATTCGCCAAATTTTATTAAAATAAAATAATTTAAACTGGGTGTTTGGGAGTTTTAAAAAAGCAATTTTTTAAATAAATAGTGGAAGTTTTGTCAAAAAGAAGAGTTTTTCATTATTCTTAATAAGATGGACTTCCAAAAAGTAAGGGTTAGTACAATCAATTTAATTATGATAGTACCTTCATGAGTTATATTACTTCTATTATAATGAACTATAGTGTTGTAGTTTTTAACAAATACAGATTCATCAAACACTAAACAAAACATATTTCTCCACACTCTCACGTGCTACTGTTTAATATTGATAATTTTAAGTTAACTGTTTTATCAGGAACATGTACAATTAAAAATAAACAATAAAATGAATTACCGCAACAATTAAATAATGTAAATTGTTTTATTCACTTGGCCGGAGTGTTTCCTCTTTAAAGCTACGAAATGCGGGCAGGAAATTGAGGATGCTAATGATATTTTCAATAAAAAATTAAATTAATCTGCATATCCTGCCTCGGCGACACGCCTATTTTAAATTGAATTCAACGTTTATATAAAAAAAAAGAACAAAAATGTGTATGGGTTCATTTGCAACTTTGTAAAATTAAAAGTTTTATTGTAGGAAGTTAACTGATGCATAACGAAACTTTTCTCTTAAAATGAAAACAGTTTTAATTAGACAATGCTTTCAAATTAATCGAAGTTTAGAAAAACAATTTAATTAGCTGTAAAATATACAGGGAAATTAACCTTTTACTATTAAGCGTAACATAATGAAGTTTATTATGATACGGGGATATAAACGAATCGGGATTAAAAAAGAAAAAGAAAGAAAGAGAGATGGAGCGAGTGGGGTATACGGCGAGGGGAGTAAGAGAGTAAAGCAGTAAGAGAATTTTTAATTTTTAAGGTACTAAAACGAAATAGGTAGTAATTTTAATTAAAAAGTTGGAAAAGTATCTTTTGTTTTAGTAGCAGAAAGAAGCAAATAAAGTTTAAGAGTAGACGTTTTGTTCTGGTAATTAGGAGGAAATTAAACCGTTCCGATGGTCATCACAAAAACACTCCAAATTTAAGTTTACACAGATTTATTCGGTATTTTATTCAAGATAACGTTTCAGTGATTTAAGCCAAAGCATTTTACACCAATAATTATCATTTTCGACCATGAATTGTAAATTTAAAACTAAATGGTCGGTTTGATTCGTTTGGTATTTCCAACTATATTTAGACAAAATGAATGGAAAAACTATATCAGTTGTACAGAATATAAAAAAATCACCTCATTTTTGCATTTCCTATCACTTTTACTTTTGCTGTAATTTTCGTTAACAAACAACTGGATTATTAGTTTGCATCACACAATAGAGGGTCCAAATGAAAAACCGTTTTAGTTTATAAAAACAGTTATGTTGAATTGTACAAAACATAAGAAGGAATGAACATAACTTGTGTAAAAATAAATATAAAATGGGTCCTGTTTTCAAACAAACAACACTTGCAAGATCAGTATAACTGTGCAATGATATAGAAAAACCAGGAAAAAACTATAGCATGGTGATCTTTACAATAACTCAATATATGTGTGTTACATTTATATCTTATCTGTGAATAAAATGAAGACTCAATCAAAGTAAACATTTTAAGATATATTTGCTCATTAACAACTTTTAATTATTGATCTGCTAAATGTTGGACTTATCTGGTTGTTGTAATCTATTTGCTTTTAAGTGTTCAATGAATTTTACTTGAAAATGTCAGAAAACCAACACAAAGAGATGTTACCACATACCATATATAATTCAAATCATTCTATATCACATAAATTAGCAGCTTATAATTCTATGATACATAGAGCATTTTCAATACTTGGTCTAACCTTAATGCTACTTAATTAACATCAGGTACCTAGCTACAAATAAACAAAATGTAACTTCAATATGTCAATCTGACGATGCTTTTTGAGCAAAACAGCAAAACTTCTTAATAAGATGGACTTTCACAAAGTAAAGGGTTAGTACAATAATGTTTATTATTCTAGTCATTCTTTCATTTTTCAGTTAAATATTCGGACCTTTAAGACACATATAGTAATTATAAAATTATCAGTAATCTATTTTATGTAGGTTTTTTAACAGTAGAAGAGTTTTCTTTAGCATTAAATAGTTTTTTTACATAATTCTTCTATGCATCAAATGCCAAATAAATAAAAGCAAATCTATGTTCTTTCCGATCAGAATTTTAATTTTTTTTAAATATTTCAAGAAAAGAACTATTTTTCCGGATTAGCCCAACAAAACAGCCATTAAAGACGATATCCTTTTTTATCAAAGGTAATACCACGAGTCCTTAAAATTTTATCGATAAATTTTTAGTTTCGACGAAAACTTTTTTATTTGGCTGTTTAATTGTTCAATATTGTTATTGAATTTTTGACAGTTATGATTTTATCAATACTGGCAAAACTACTAGTAGTTTTATCAGTATAGGATTTAGGATTTAGCACAGAACAGTGAAGATTATGCGTTTTCATTGGACGAAATCACAAAACTGTGAGATTTTGACAGGTGAAAAAAAATAATCAGTATTAACGATTAAGCTTTTTCATTAAAAGAAATAGAAAAATTGTAACAAGTGAAAAAAATAATAGAAGTAAACTTAAGATAATGGTCCACAATATTACTTTTTTATATATTGAAAAAACGAGGGGCTTTGAATTTTTTCTATTTTCATTTCATTTTCATTTAGGTAGTGGCGAAGGCAAAACAATTTTTAGGGGATATAAATTTCTATTGTCTATACATATAAAACTCAAAATTGACTCACTGACTGACTGTTTGATTGTTGGCATACGACTAGAGTCCAAACGGTTGAAGCTAAAGAAACCATTTTTAGACTGTAAATACCTTTCATAGCATAGGTATGCGATAAGAAAGTATTTTTCGAAATTCCATCCCAAAGTGGGTAAAATAGGGGATAAAAGTATGTATCAACTTCAACTGCATTGTGTAGTATTTTTTTCCATCACCTGCATCACTGATTTTTTCAACGACATCAAAAATTCGTTAATTCAAATTTTCTAGAGCCTCTTACTCTTGCCGGCTAATACAATTCACAAGGACGAAGTCGCAGGTAAAAGCTAGTAGAGATATAAATGTAAAAGTATCTATGGTCTGATCATTGGATAGTAGAAGAAATTGATAGAAAGCACAAAAAAAGATACTACAAAATAATTTTTTCTACAAACGTGTTAAAAATACCATTTTTAGCACTCCATAGAAGCCTTGAAAATGTCACTTTAAGGCACTGAGTGCCTTAAAATCACTTTATGGCACTGGGTGCCTTAAAATGTTTATGGCACTGCTGTCAAAAGTGAATTGTCAGATTTTGAAAGCAACCGTCAAAATATTTAGATTTTCTTTATTAACATTAATATTAATAGTACAATTTGTGCAATTACTTTATTTGAGCGTTTGTAGAAAAAATATTGTATGATATACGTGTTAAAAGTACCTTTTAAAAATGTACTTTTAACACTTTTATCATAAATAACTATTATTATTTTATTTTTAATTTATTATTTACCATCAGTAATCAAACCTATGAATCTCTCGTCAGTTAACAATACCGTAGTCACTAAACAATTATCTATACAGTTAGTATGCAACCAATATTACAATCATCATAGGAGGCCAAAGGAAATAACAAATTGCTTCTGAAGATCCTGATAATGATAGCAGAACTAACTATTAAAATTATTGCAGTGTTAGTGGTTTTTACTAAGTGTGCAACACGTTTTAAAATGATCTAACGTTTCGTCCATCAAAACCATGTTCAAAATTTCCATTCCATACAAATGTTACATTTCAAATGTGTAACATGTGCGTAACATGGATTTTTTACAATAGGTTGGTTTATGATATAGACATCTACTACGAAAAACCTGTTTAATATCTCATTATTTCTTTTTTTATTTGATTTCAATCCGAAATATTTCATTTTTTACATTGGAAAGTATGAAATAGTGATTTCATAAGAACACAATGTATCTGGAGTTAAATAATAAATCGCATGTGTGAGAGTGTGCCTAAAACAAAGCAAAGATAACATTGGGCAATAGCCGACAGAAACTCTCCTTATCGAAATCCATTTGTAAACTCAGATTATTAAATATTGCTTTATGTCAGAATTCCAACTTTAGTAGAGGAAAATAACAGATCTCTACTATCCATCACAAATGCTAAGCGGTAAAGATAACCGCCACGAATTCTGAACGGCAATTTAGTTACAAACCGTCGAGATTTATTTTTCCAGGAAAGTTTATTCCGCTTATGATTAATGAATTTTTTCTGTTTTTTTTTCGGTAGTTGGACTTAAATAATTAATATGTTTTAATTACTAGAACATTTTTAACCGGAGCTGAGAGTCTTTTCAAATAATGATAGACTAGACGTGAAGCTTTCGTTAAAAAATGTACAAGTTTTCCTTGAACGAGAATTCAAAACTTTGGGTTTTAAAAAAATATGGTATTGCTTCATTAAAACAAATAAAAATTATGATGAAAAATTAATAAACACCATTAAGAACAGAAAATTTAACAAATTAGAGCCCAAAACCTAATTAGAGCCACCTTTTTTGGAGGGTAGATACCATTCATGGTGTACCTAGTTGTGCTCTAAGAAAATATTTTTCGAAACTCTATCCCACAATGGGTGTTGAATATTTTACTGTGTATTTAACATTTATGTCATGTTTTGACTGATGTCTTCTTCAATTTTGTTTGTCCCAGGATTTTTCCTATTTAAAAATATTATTTATCGACAGCGTGATGGGCTTACTATGGGCAATCCTTTATCCCCCTTATTAGCTGACATTTTTTAGATCATTTGGAAAATACGAAGATTATACACTGGTTTATATATGTTGATGATGTTTTTGCTTTTGTTGGCGGGTCTGTTGAGGATGTCTATTTGATTTTATTTGAAATTAACAACATTCACCCTTCCATCAAATTTACTCTTGAAGTTAACTTAGCAATAGGTTAAATTTTATCGATTTACCTTTATACAGGACTGGTTACAAAAAGTAAGCCGTTCCATAACGTCAACGAATTTTGAAAAGTGACCCACGGAATTTCATGTTAATTTTAAATTTATTTGATAGCTTACTACTTAAATAAAGTAGATTAAAACAAAAATTTCGCTAAATCATTCACAAAAACCATGAATTTACTTCAAAAAATAGCACTATTTTAATATTTTTTAATTTTATTTTATGATGAATATTTGCAATTTAAACCATAAAGATTATTATCTTAAACTAAATGCAAGTCTGTTTCACTCAAAAAAACGGAAGAAAATTTTCAAATTTTGCCATTTTTCAGAAATATTCTCAAGCATAATTGACACTTTGAGGTTATAAGTACATACAACTGATAGCTATGTCTACACGCTCTAGGGAGAGAAGGTCTTAAATTATTACAGTTCTATGATCTGTTTATAGGTTTAGCGGCGTTGTCAATGGTGTTTATTTTCTTTCAGTAACATTAAATTTGCGTTGTGAACGATTATCTACATGCATTTGTAATCATAAAAATTGAAATATATAACATTTTTAGAATGTTATATTTATCTCAGAATTGTTTTATACCTTAACTTATATAAAACAGTTATTAAACTTACTGATTTACGACAGTCTTTGTTTTATCACGAATTTTAGTTTAAATTGATATACCTTTGTTAATTTTTTAATACTAACAAATAATGCAATTCTCCCTTTATATACGGGTGTTTCAAAAAAAGGTAACACCGTCTCTAGGATAGGTAAAAAACTGAAAAATAATTGGGGTTTGCTTAGTAAATTTTTTTTCTAACGCCATCCGTTTTCAAGATAAAGGGCGTTGAAGAAAATAAAAAATTACACATTTCTTACGATTTTGCCGAAACTACTGGCACCATTGCAATGAAATTTTATACGAATATGTTTTGGAAGCTGATATATCCCATGAATTTGTTTTTATAACTAACTCTTATAGAGGGCGCTAGTTACACGATTCATACAACGTATTATTCAACATAACTTTGTTTAGGGTAGAATTATTAGTCAAAACTCCAAGTGAACATAAACATCGTTTAATTCTACACCAAAAATGTACTCTTGGTAAAACTCGATATTATGTACCGTTTTCGGAATATTTTGATTTGAAAATTATGAAGTAATAATCGCTCCTGGTATCAACTAATGATAAAGTTCGCTTTTCTCTAAGTTTGCCATGTAAAATTTATCTTGAAAACGAATGGCGTTAGAAAAAAATTTTACTAAGCAAACCCCAATTATTTTTCAGTTTTTTGTCTATCCTAGAGACGGTGTTACCTTTTTTTGAAACACCCTGTATATGTCTCATTTATTACAAAAGACCTTGGTTTATCAGGTATTTTAATTAAAAGTTTAGATCCCAATCTTCTACGTCGTTCAATGATTAATAAAGGTTCCAATATGCTCAAGGCTAAAAACTTTTGATTTTTTGGGTTTGTAGTTGTCACTTTGACGTTTTATGAAAGCACAAAATTACACAGAAAAAATAGTATGTGCACCTCAGAGTAAAATCACATTCCCAGACTCCAATGTTTGTTGGCACAATTTTCATTGTAGTCCGGGAATGTATCGCTTTTACTCCTAGATACACAATATACTATTTTTTCATACTAAAGTCCGGGAAATGGCAGTTTACCGTACACTTGTACTTTACAATACTCTTCAATTCTCCCAATGTTGTTTGAAGTAATAGGTGAAACAACATAAACTAAGCTTATATTTATTTATTTTACATTAATGGTACAACTGCTGTTGCCAGCAATATGTATTAATGGAGTTGTTGATGGATTTACAGTGTTTTCTGTAATCGCGGAAGACGTGTGGATGTAATGTAGCACAAAAGTTTCGCCCCTTTGGATCTTTCTTGCAATCTTGTTTTTGCCTTCAATCGATTCTTCTATATACTTTTCTGCAACTAAAAAACTCTTCCATCCACCTTGCTGTTTTAGAACTTTAAGGTCAGCTCCAGCATTGGCCAACAACGTTGAGGATGTCTTCCTGAAGCAATGACCTATATACTTTTCTGGTTGGTCTAGTTTTAAGAACTCAGCTATTTTCTAAGGTGCTCCGCTAACAGTATGTATACCAGCTCTTTGAGACAGACATTTTCCTTGTCTATAATCCACCAAAAGAGCTTTCAGAGAGACATGTTGCGTAAATTCATGTATTTTCTAAACACATCCAAATAGTGAACCTCATCACTGTTAATCACATTGAAAGCTCGTCGAATATGCGTTTTTGTCTGGTTAATCTTAACTACTAGCTGAGTACCCGTATCCTCCACTTCTAAATTATAGATCTCTTCTCTTCGGCAACCTCCAGCATCTCCAAGTAATGCTATCACTTTGAGTAATAGATGTTCTTTATCTGGAGCTTCCCTCATAAAGTTTTCAATTTGTTCCTTTGTCAGCACCTTCGACTGGTTTGGCTGATGGTCTATATTTTGTTTTTTCAAAAAAGCTATCAACTTTGGGAAACTTGTTATGTTGACATTCTAATTAACCATAATCATTGATTTTACCATCGAGTATTTGGACCATAATGAAGAAGGGTTGATTGAAAATTTAAACTTTTGAAAAGAATATTCTTTAAAAAAACTGTTCTTCCCACATCCAAAAAGTAAGCCAACATCACATTTTCATCAGCACTACTTTGCAAATTGTGTTGTTCACGCCAGTTGCAAAACAGCGCATATTCTTTTTCTTCTCTTTTCGCGGGCTTAACTATCGCTTCCGCAGTTTTCTAAGCAATTTTATCTAATTTCAGAACCATTTTCTACGCAGATATATCGTGTGTGCAGAAAAATTTAATATGTCTGCCTTTATTTACATTGTTACTTGGTAACCGCTGTTCATTTTTTATTTATAAAGCAAATCAACCATGTTAAGAATAAATCAAGTAACATAATTTTTTCACAGCAGTCTACATGACTTCTCAATAAAATGATTAAATATGTCATTTCAGTTTCATATTTTATTGCGTTTAAAACCAAAGGCAGTGAAAAAAAAATAGTACGATACACGTCCGTGAAGTGATTATTACGGTACTCGATTAAATATTCTTGACTCGGCTCCTCCGTCGCATAAGTCACTTCCCGGACTTGTAACGTAAATAACTAATACATATTAATAACACAATTATAACAGTTACTAATGTTGACATTTCATAACGCCAACGAATTTTTTAAATTGTCACTTTTATGTCAAAATTAGAAAAAATACTAAATTTGAATTCAAAAAATCACATCCTATTTAAAATTAGAAAAAATATTGTATGAAACACGTTGTGAAACGCAATTTTTCGTAACTCGCATTCTTTAGCAAAACTCGCTTCTATCGCAGAAATCCGCTCGTTACAAAAAATTGTGCTATTCCTAACTGGTTATATAAATAAGTATTGTTTTTCTTTTGGTTGTTGGGCAACAATTTATGAGGTAACCTTTTAGTCATTGGTCAAATAGGTCACGATTTACATTATATTAGCTAGAAATATTTTAAAATTTGAAATCCACATATCTACATAATTTGTGCCTAAGAACTAGCTTCTAAGTTATTCATCAACGCACACACACACCCCAAATACATCACATACACATTTTATGAAGACGCTGCAAAATCATTAGTTATTTATAACATTTACAAAGTCTGATTTTGTAAAAAAAAGGGCGAATTCAATAGCGTCATATTCAGATGCTTTTAGAAGACAAAACATATTTTGGATTTGATTATGATGCGCATATTTTAATCAACCCTGATTGATTTTTAAAAAGTAAATTACAAAACGATTCTGTAAGAGATTAAAAAGCTTTTAATGCTTCATCGACGTACACGTTTGATTAATTGAACATCGGAATCGTTTTATTATTGTAATTAGAAGGAAGCAACGAAAAGTAATCGCCGACCGACCACGCACGCACTTATTTTCTTCCCGATATCTTAATTTTATCTATTTGAATATTCATACGGTTAAACGAAACATAAATCTGGTAAGGAATCCCCGCGCGGTTAAACTTTACTTAATAGCGTATCGATCTCGAGACGTTAAATAATCTATATTTGAAATCACGATGGCGTATATCCAATTAAGTATGTCATCAAGAGTACATAACTCCGTTGAATAATTCATGAAAGCAGCTTTCTTACCTTAAATCGTGGTGACACGCCACCAACAAGAAACTGTCAAGATGCAAATGCAATTAACAACTAAAGTGCTTCGGAAAATAATTACAAACAGCCAAACCTTACAAGGCATTTTCAGCCTTTGCTTGTGTAAAAAAAGGAGAGAAGAAATTAAAATCCGTTATTTTATATTCGGGATAAATTAATTTCATCAAATTATAATTTTTTAGGATCTGTTTTTGATGACAAATATGGAGAAAATTGGTGGAATTTCAGGTAGAGAATAAATATTGTAACTGAACCCATTTTTTGGCTTATAAGGATTTTATTTTGATTTAATTATATTAGTAACAACTTTAAACTAGTTTCCAATGGAATGATCGGGCAAACACGAATAGCGGGATACGCTAATTGCTATTTTGAAATAGAGAGATTATAAGCCACATAAAATTTTGACATTCGCTACGTGCTAAACATTAAACTGAGCAAGCGCAGTATTTTTATTTAGCAGATGACATTTTCAAATATTTTAGTTTTTGAAGCCATAATCTGTGAATGACCCTACACGTTGAACGTTATTTTGACATATTCCACAGCATGCAGCAGTCGAAATTGACGTAAATCTGCGTTGACAAGATGTTTATAGTACATTTTAATAGCCAAAATATAATTAAGCTATAATATACACATATATGTCCAAAAGTTTGGAATATTTAGAAATAATATATCTACGCCTATGGTTTTTTAAAAACTCTTGTTGATATTTATTTTAAAGCGTTTTTAAATCAAAATAATACTAAATTTGATTCGTTTTTGTATTAATTTGATCATATTTAATTGATTTGGGTGCTCACATTAATCCAAATCTTGTTTAAATTTCATTTGAGCTGTTTAAAAATGCCCAGAGCCATGATATCATATTTTAATAGGTCTAGAGTAATTGCTTTGTTACAACAGGGCTTTAGTCAAAGTGATATCGTGAATATTGTTGGTGTTACTCAGGGTGCTGTATCAAAAATAAGAAATAAAATTCCAAAACACAAATGATGTGAAGGATCGTCCCAGAAGTGGCAGTCGATGTCCAACAGCAGCACAAGACCGGCAGATAACATTGATAGCTCGAAGAAATCGACAGGAATCTACAAGTGGCATATCCAGAGAAATTGCTAGACTTAAAGGACTGAATATCTCAAGGCTAACAATTACACGAAGATTAAATGCGGTAAATTTGTATCACAGAAGACCTCTACGTGTTCCCAAACTAACCTATCAACAAAAAATTGTAAGGTTGCAATGGGCTCAAGAAATGTTACACCATGGTCCTAACTGGAATTACGTGATGTTCTCTGATGAATCAAGAATTGGCTTGGTTTCTGATTCGTGAAGAACGCTAGTTTGGAGGGCCCCAGGACGACAAGCCCGATTAGAAACAGCCTAACCACGTGTTCCATTTAAAGGTGGGAGTATTATGGTTTGGAGATGGTATTATGAGGGATACACGGACACCTCTTCTGGTTTTGGAGAGAAGAATCACTGGTGCTGTGTACATCGAGGAAGTTTTAAATCCTGTTGTGCGTCTATTCCGGGGGGCGGTAGGTGATGGATTTGTGTTTATGCATGACAATGCACCTCCACATCGAACAGCTGCAGTACAAAATTTTTTGGAAAAAGAAGGAATATCCACATTAAGATGGCCATCAAATTCCCCTGACATGAACGTCATTGAACATGCCTGGGATATTCTTAAAACACGCAAGAAGCGAAACCCTCCCCCATTTACTCTACGAGAACTGAAAGATGCTGCTCGTGAAGAATGGGAAAGAATTCCGCAAGCCCAGCTCGACCATTTAATCGATAGCATGCCACATTGCCTACTACAGTCATGCATACAGGCCCATGGAGGAAATACTGATTATGATTTTTTTTAAAAAACCTTTTTTTGCTTATTAATTTATTTTAAAAAAATTGTAATACATTGTACATTTTTCACCTCAAAAGAATAAATCATTTTTTTGTATGTTTATCTGACTTCGAGATTTATTTAGTATTAATATATTTAAAGGTATTAGTGGTTAGTTTAAATACACTTTAAATAGTTTCGTTTATTTCGACGTAAGTCGCTTATTAACGTGATCGGTTATTTTTTAACGAATGCGCATGAGCAAAATAACCGGTAACGTTTAGCGTCAATCAAATAAGTGGCTTAAATCTCTCCAATAATAGATGTACGTAAACATTACTCTAAATGAGAGTTCGGGAAGAGTAAATTTTTACGTAAACCGATAAGTCAACGTAATTTTATCTTGGGTATTTTCGTTGAGACATTGACGTAGCTCCTTCTGTTAAACCATACCGTAAACTTACGGAAATATCGTTTTACGTTAACGTTATTTGCGTGATCCGGTAAATAATTTGGATCTGCGCATGCGTAGATGTCAAATAGCAGAGAACGTTAATAACGTATCCCGCTATTGGTGTTTGCTCGATCTTTCTAGTATGATCTAATCAATTATTAGAGAGAGCTTTGTATGCAGTTGACGACTTTTTTACATAAAATATTTGGAACCATCCGTTATTTTGCAATAGTTTTACATTAAACAGGATCACAACTAGACATTGTTTATAATTATGTTTTAAACAATTTCACTTGGGACTTTGTGTAACTTCGAATGTTTCAATTGACCGGACTATATGATTAATTTAAAAAAGGAGCTTAAAAAAATAATTACATGGAAAACCATAAAATTCTTTCTTGGTGCTTCGAAAATAAAAACGGTCATGCTACACATTAAAAAGTGTAAACATTGCAATTTTATAATTAACTTAAAATAAGTCTTCCTTTCGTAATTTCTTTCGTATTTTTTGTTTACCTGAAAATATTACAGCGGTATTCGCGGAATGTATAAATCTTATTCTGTCAATATCGATTATTCGATGGAGCTTTTATACGGGGAAGAATGAAAAAATGATAGTGAGAAAGAAACAACCGGCAAAGAAATGTTAAAAATTTAATTTAGTTTTTCAAGCGAATACAATCAAGCTGGTAATTATAAAATGTAACGAGCGCTGACAGCAGACCAGGTTTAGTATTTAAACAAATTAAGATTTATTTTCTAGAGAATATAAGCATTAAGCAGAAACTGGAGACACTTGATTTCACTTTCTTTTTAATCGCAGTTATTTTAAATTACACCTCGACTACGCAAACTCGTTTTACGTGAAGAAAATCGTTAGCAAGTTTATATATTATTATTATTAATGCACGTTAATATACATATAATTTATTTAAAAAAATATAAAAAAGGATATGTGTATTTCATTTGCACTTTCTTATAAAATATGCACAGATAATTTTAATTAACAATTAAGAATGGCTTTATAAATGATGCATGTTTTGATTAAAAGTCTTTAATACAGGGTTGGGGTAAAGTATGGAAGTAAGCAAATATTTTTTAAACGAAAGAACAATTAAATTTATTGTACTGACCCTTACTTTTTGGAATTCCGTTTCGCCAGAATTAGCATCGTCAGATTAACATATTGAAGTTACATTTTGTTTGTTTGTAGCTAGGTACCTGATGTTGATTATGTAGTATTAAGGCTAGACTAAGTATGGAAATAATAAGACATAACAATATTAAAGCCTAGATGTTATTAGCCCCAATAAGGGATTATCCTGGATGTACTTTCCTCTAAGATCAGTATAACTGTGCAATGATATAGAAAAACTAGGAAAAAACTATATAGATTAAAACAACCAGATAAGCCAAATTTTGCAAAACACCTACTTGAACATCCAACCTCACTCTTACACACCAATGACATCCAAATACCACACACTTGTAATAGAAAACAAAATTAAGATTTCCTTGAAGAACTTGAAATAAAACAAAAATAATTTCTTCGTTAACATTAGCATTAATATCATTTAAAACACAAAATAATGTTGGTACAAAACTGTTAAATGTAAAAACAAAATTACCCAAATTAAAAAAATCTGGAGTTTACAATTAATTTTCCAAAATGAAATGCTAATTATATAGTTCAAACACAAAGAAATTTTGTTGTAAGATTCAATGAACACTTAATAGCATATAGATTAAAACAACAAGATAAGTCAAATTATGCAAAACACCTATGACATCCAAATACTAGACACTTGTAATAAAACACAAAATTTAGATTTCCTTGAAGAAGAAGTAAAAAGACATCTAGCAGATCCACAATTTAAAGTTGTTAATGAACAAATAAATCTTGAAATTTCTCCACTATTAAAGTGTTTGCTTTGATTGAGTCTTCATTTTATACAAAGATAAGACGTAATTGTAACACAAATATATTAAGTAATTGTAAAGTTTTGCATGATATAGTTTTTTCCTGGTTTTTCTATATTATTGCACAGGATAATCCCTTAGGGCTTATAACATCCAGACTTTAATATTGTTTTGTCTTCCATACTTCCATACTTGGTCTAGCCTTAATACTACATAATCAACATTAGGTACCTAGCTAAAAACAAACAAATTGTAACTTTAATATGTCAATCTGAGAATGCAAATTCTAGCGAAACGGCTGTCATTGAGTTTAAAAAGGAATTTTTTAAATAAATAGTGTGTTTTGTAAAAACGAAGAGTTTTTATTATTCTTTGAAAATAACCATATTTATGAAACTTTGCATGCAAGTATAGTGACGTAAAAGGCATCTGATGCCATACCTTTAACTTATTTACTTTAAATGGGAGTATGTTTTTGTAGATTTAAAAAAACTTGTTATTTTTAATTCATATATAACATTTTTGGAAAAAAAAATTGTTGAAAAGTGTCTGTAGATAATTTTTTGTATTATTACAACGTAATAGGAAATTAACGAGTACCATCTAGTAGGTAACTTTTACTGAACCAATTGACAGAAATAATAATAACTACAGGTCACTAAAACATTGCAACGTTTTAATGCAGCTTGGAGGGTCAATAACTTGCCAAAAACTGGAAGACCACGGACTGCAATACGAATGGCCAGTTACCAAAAAATTTTTGGTTTCAACAAGATGGAGCGCCTTCCCACTATGATTGACGGATTAGGGATGGATTGGATGTAAAGGATTCATATAGTGGCCCACTCGTTCTCCGCATCTCAATTCGTTAGATTTGTTTCTTTGAGGTTATCTTAAACCACGTGTTTACGTTAGGCGACCAACATGCTTGCAGGATTTGAGACAAAGAATAGTAATGAATGTTAACTAAATACGTGGAGAAATCTTGCAAAGAGCGACTAACGAATTTATTTATAGGCTTGCACGTTGTCAGGAGGTAAGCGGCGAGCATTTTCAACATTTGCAATTATTGCTTTTTATTTATATATTCAATGGTCTAACTTAAATAAATTAAATGAAGTAAATCATCCATAACACAAATGTGACTCAACAATGAATAAAGGAAAATACCAAAATCAATGTCACAGATTTTTATTAACAGAACTAAAGAACAGCGACTAGTTTCGGCCTGTAAGCAGGCTATCATCAGGCTAGAAAATATATATGGATGAGGTAAAACAATGTAGATTACATTAAATTATCAATAAACCTACCTTAAAATTAGTTACATTTAATATCAAAATGAAATGATAACTGCTCGAACCAACAAGCTTGCATATTGCATCAAGGTATATGGTGAATCTAATGGATAAAAAGATGTGATCAAAATAAAAGTTAAGATCTAAGGGAAATTATGTAAGAAAATACAAAAGACATTACAGACTAAATATGGGATTATTACTAAAATTTGAATTATGTAAGTTCTTCAGAAAACCAAATAGGCCTTTATTGTACAGGCAGGCATATTGAGGGTGAAAAATTCTTATCCAAATCAGAGATAAAAGTGAAAGTCTTAAATAGACTAAAAGCGGTAGAATAAGTGCTTAGCTTGAATGTAAGCTCTTGATTGAGAACAATTAACCTAGGAAGTACCTATAATTGTTGGCCATTCATAAGGGCATTCATATGAGCAGTATCAAAGTTATTTTTGTGTACAAATTGTCCATAACACTAAACTAACATATAATGAGACACAAATAAAACTCAAAATCAGAAACCACACTATGTATGAAATGGCGGCGGCCAGAGTATCGACGCTTCAAACGAAATTCGTGGAACCTAAAATCATAGAACAATACAGTCATGAAACCATAATGTCTGTGGATGAAATTAGCAGTATAAAGATAAAGAACTAATTATTAGAGAAATAAGGAATAATGGCAAGCAAGTTGGGTCGAACAACCATATGTAAAAACAATAAATCATTCAAATTATGAAACAAAATCAACCTATTTTTTAACTGTAAATAGATTTAGTTCTTGTTTAGATAGTTTGTTTCTTCCAAATTTGGTATTTATGGATTAAAACTAACGAGTTCTTTCAAAATCTGCAAAAATATGTAGGAGGTCCCATTTAAAGTAAATAAGTTAAGAGTATTTTCGGTGAAACCGGAAGTGGAGTAGCAACAAAAAATATGGCATCAGATGCCTTTAGTGATGAGCGAGACTGGTCTTGGTCTTGCGGTCTTGGTCTTGGTCTTGCAGAAAATGCAAGACCAAGACCAAGACCAAGACCAACTTCAGGCTGCAAGAACAAGACCAAGACCGAGCAGTGCAAGACTTATGCAAGACCAAGACTTAGCAATGCAAGATATACGCAAGACCAAGACCAAGCCTGCAAGAGTCTTGCGGTCTTGCGTCTTTTAAACATATAAACCGAAAAATAAAGCAGCCATGGATTATTTTAAACTCTTAAGCTTTGGTTTCCTAGGATAGCGGTGCCACAATAAAGCGGCCGTAATTTGACGACCGTTCAAGACGGCCGCTATCGGTGAGCACAGATGTAAAGTAAGAGTTTAACGTTATTGACCGCCTAAATCCATTTTTGTATTTGCTTTCGTTTAGTTTGTTTTATATCTTGTGTTTAGTTTCATTATATGACAATAATTAGAGTGTTTCTGTGTTAAAAGCAAAAAATGGATGATTTGGACTTGGCAATGATAATATTTTTGGAAGACATCGGAATAAGAAACGAAAAGGTCAGAAAAAAGTAAGATTTTTAAGAAACGGAAAACTGAAGGCGTCACGAAATCTTAATATATCGTATGTCGTCACCTTCAAACAAATGATGAAAAATTTATCTTGGCAAAAATGGCACGTGAGTTTTTGTCTGGTTACTGTGTATCAATTGTTGGGCAACGAAACTAAAATAGTTTTTACCTATATCTATTCGAAGCATTTGTCCTATTTTTGTTTTTCATTATTTGAATCAAAAGAAAAAAATATTTTGTAATATTTATACATATAGTAGGTACTTTTTTCTAACAGTTGTGAAAACTTAGTATTTATAGTTGTTGTTAAAATATATCTTTCTAAAATATTGACATAAGCTCTATTATTGGTAATGTATTCTACCTATTGTTTTTATTCATCAACACCAAACATAGTTTTAGTTTATTTCAAATCCCAGCTAATAGGCCTGCAAAGAATAATTTTTTATAGAGAGACGCAAAATTCAGTGACTTTAATATTCATATATATTTCCAAACTCATAAATAAAATTATTAAATGTTAGATTTCACGTCTGATTCTATATATTATTATTATTGACACATTATAAAACTATATTCTAAAAAAATTGTCAAAAAGAATAAAAAAAAATAAAAAAAACAACATTTTAATCCAGACAATATCTCTTTCCCGCACGCATTTTTTTATTAATTACAGATATTTTCCGATAACCTTTTTCACAAATTATTGTATTATTATCTTTATCTTGTTGGACTACATACAAATAGTAAAAAAATTAAGATTATTTTACATGAAAATAGGGATTTTTAAAATGTTTGTTTTTAAAAAAATTATAATTTATTAAATCACCCCTGTAAACCTTACTCAAAGCAACAACAAACTCACCTGTTTAAGTAGGGTTGCTATAGCTACAGTCGTGTATTTATTGACACTATGAAAGATTTAACTGTTACAATTGCATCTTTTCAAGTATCTAAATAATTTTCGAGGTGTTTTTGCTTTAAAAAAAAATATTTATCTTAACTCTTGCGGAAATTAACTTTTCCGCACTTGTTAGGATAATAACTATTTCATACTTGATTTATCGCTACAATGTAATATAAAGAAAACAAAATTTTTATAGTGAAAAATACTATCCCTTTCATTTAATATTTCTTTACTTGTAATGATTTTAAATACTATTTTTCCTTTTTTTGTAAAAATGGACCCCAGTAAATCTAAAAAAAATGCAAGACTTGCAAGAGTCTTGGTGCAAGACCAAGACCAAGACCAAGACTGGACCCTGCAAGAACAAGACCAAGACCAAGATTGCTTATTTGACTGCAAGACCAAGACCAAGACCTTGTATGCAAGACCAAGACCAAGACCAAGACTAACCCGGTCTTGGTCTTGGTCTTGCATTTGCTCATCACTAGATGCCTTTTGCGTCACTGTACTTCCATGCAAAGTTTCATAAATATTTTTCTTTTTGTTTCATGGATATTTGCTTGGTTCTAACTTATTCCAACTTAATATAAATCAAATCACATACCCAACCAACTATTCATTCACAAATATGCCGGGATCTTATAAAGAGAGCTAAATTAAGTCGACAAAAGGTATTAAATTTATCCAGTGTTCGCTTACACTGTGAACTGTTCCTGGCGTTTCTATTTGTGTAAATGTTGATACATCTATGAATCAAACCGTAGTTAACTTATCTACAAACTACGTGGATCTTGGTTGCCCAACAATTGTCTTCCATAACAGTCTGTTTCCAGTTTGACTGGAAATTGCTCTTTCAGTGACATGTTTGAAACTGCTGTTAGTTCTAGAAGAAGCGAATGTTGAATTTCTTCTTGCTGTCATTACTACAATACAGTCTTGCAGTTGTAGCTAGTTTTCTTCCTCCTTTAAATCGTTTGCCAATTCAGCCGCTTCATACCGGTTCCATGCACTATTTATACTTAAGCCACATTTAGTCTCATACCGACCCCTTCTTGAGCTATTCTTTGTTGAATCCAAAGCCTCTAAACGTCTTTGCAGCATTTGTGAAAAAATCTTTATTGATCACTAGTAAAACCAATACAAGCACTTTTATGTGAATGTTCATGTTTGGAATCATATTTCTTTTTTATATAAGATAAGAATAGGGTGAAATAAACCACATCCAAAAAAATATTGGCAATACATATAGAATATTTTAAAAATATTTTAATATTTTATTTTTAGATTTAAAATAATCATTTTAATCGTTGTGAAGTGTACTTTACCATATTGCCAACTTTGTTGATTTATTTAGGAACTATAAATCTAAAATATTTGAAAATATTAACAAATATACCTAATTGATATTTTTAAAACAATCTTTCCACAAAAAATAAGCTAAATTTTGAAAATAAATAATTTACATTTAAGGAGGAAATTCCGAACTAAAATTGTACTTAAATCACAGTAAAAAAAAACACGGTTTATAGAACATTTTTTATAACAATAGTAAAGCACAAGATTTGTGCGTCATCGTTTGCTTTATCAAAGAAGGGATGTTTGTTAAAAAAATTTAGTAGTCCTATGTTACCACAAGATTAATTTTTTTCAAGCTCTATTATTCTTAAAACATATAAGCTGCATTCATGCAATCAAAAATTAAAACTAAGATTAAATTAAAGTAAAACTAAGAACATAAAACCATGCAATGTAATGTAGATGTTCATAAAAGAAACTAAAAAATTAAGATATAAATTAAAATCTAAAAGGATGCCCAACTTTCAAGTAAGAAATTAATTTCTTACATAAATTCGACACAACGCATGCGTCAATTGGTAGAACGAACAAACTAGTTATCTAAAACTAACTGTCATTAAGCCGTAAAAGTTAATTTTTAAATATAAAGTAGAAGTTTTGTTAAATAGTTCTATTTTTTAATTATCTTCATAAAAGAATCGCTTTTAAAAATACTAAAAAATAATTTGAGGTTAACTAATCTTGTTTTGACTTCTGACCGAGCGTCTAACGAATTATAAAGCATTGAACGAAATGCGCATGCAAAATTGAGTATTCTTAGTTAAAATTAAATCTTAATCTTAAATTAGTTTTAGTTTAGTTAATGTTCCATGAATCCACCTATGATCCCCTCAAAATTTAAAATTAAATAATCGAATAATTACTATGCAGTAAACAGTATTTTACTTATGCATGCAACGCATCTTAATATTTATGAAGGAGATTGTATTGTTTTCGCCACTATCAATCTTGTGCCTTTAATTAACGTAAAAGCTAAAGAAATGACAACTATTCAGGAGGTATTACTTGCTTATTGTGAATCAAACGAGTGGATTACATGAATTGTAATTTACTTAGGTTTCTAAATGAGTGGAATTGTATCAAAGAAGAAAGAAAAAGGGGAACTTGGAGATTGGCAATACGGGTAGTTTGACGTCAGTTAGATTTAATACAGCCTGAAATGACTTTTTATAAAATTGTAGTCCGAAGGACAACTTAAAATAAAGGATTGTATGATAAAAATGTATATCCATAAAATATTTATTTAAAATAACGATTCCATTACCTACTATAAACATTTATTATAGTTCTATATACAATTGCAGAAGCACAATAAAATTGTATATTGTATCAAACGGATGATCAGCGGTAATTATTTACAAAATCTTACTTCTGATCTATCGTATCTTACTTAACTTCATGTCTCAAAATTTTGCAACCAACCGACTAGAGTACCTAGTTTTTGAAAGAGGCAGCTAAATTATTTTCTAATTGAACAAATAATAAAAACTTAATAAATAAGTAATTAAACTTAAATAACTGTATGTTAAAAATTAAAGTTAACATACTGCAATATACTTCTTTATTTTGACTACAGAAATTGAGCTCATTTGCTGAACTATCTTAAAGTAATTGATAATAGATACACTCGTCACAAAAAGTATCGTATAATTCTAAAAATTAAATTATGGTGTAAAATAAATTATCACATTATCACAAAATATTTTAATATGAGTGTATAATAAGTAATTTAACCCCAGAACAAGCAGCTCAAATCGTGGATTTAGTTGTAGATGGACGATCTCAGCAATATATTGCTGAAGTCATGGGAATCAACCAATCCAGCGTTTCTAGGGTCTTAAGGTTTAGAGAAACTGGAAGTTATAATAGAAGACCAGTTCCAGGACGTCCCAGGTGTACAAATCCTGCAGATGACCGTTATTTAAGAACTCAGACTTCGCGAACTCATGTTACAACCAGGCAGCTGCAAAATGTTCTCTCTGGAGTCCGTAATGTTAGATAATCTGTCAATAAAGTAAGAAACATTAAGGAATTTTAGAATCAGACCCAGAATGCCTGTTACTGCTCCATTGTGAACCAGAGCACACAGTGTACCACGTTTAAGATTCACAAGAGAAAATTTTAATTGGGATATTAACGATTGGGCTAATATTCTTTTTACGGATGGATCAAGATTTTCACTTTTTGGATCCGATAGACGTATTTGCTCAGTGTAACATAAGAGCAGCCAGAAATTATGGAGGTGGTTCGATTATGGTATCGGGAGGCATCTGTTTTGAAGGTCACAGGGAGATAATTGTGTTTCGTAGGGGATCGCTGGTATATAAGGGTATATAAGGGAGGTTCTTGAGGAAAATGTTTGTTCCAATCATTGGAGAGAATTTTATTCTAATGCACGATGACGCTCACCCGCACGTTGCCAGAATAAACAATGGAATACTTTCAGGAAGTTGGTATCCAAGTTTTAGATTGGCCAGCAGTTAGTCCAGACCTAAACCCAGTTAAACATGTTTAACATGTTTTTAATTAAATAAACTACTTTGAAACATAATTCCAAATTAATTTCCTATCATTTTCCAATAAAATGAAAATAATAATAAAAACTTTATTCATAAATCACTTAGGCGATAATTTTTATAACGAGTATACTAACAACACGCTTATGGGACTAGACAAAAAATTAAGACAAACTAAAATACCACTAAGAGGTTAGACACAATTTTTAATTATTTTCTAGAACAATTATCAAATTTCTTTTCTGAATTTTATTATTTTTTATTATACAATAAAGTATTAAATACCTACTCCTCATTTGCATGTTGTAACTAGGTTCTTCAAAATTAATTTAATTCCTCATTGGAATGTCCTTGATGGTAGGCGATTGTCTGGAGAAACTTAACGAGGCAAAAGAATAACATAACTTTTTTATGGATGTCAGGGCAAATAGGTGTGCTAGACAATGAAGAAGCTAACAACCTGACGAATAAGGATTCAAACTTCGCAGTTTGACCAAAACTTTTCTGCGGTATAGAGGTAAGACTGTCTACATAACTCAGCTGAAGACAATAGAACAGAATCTCAGAAAACATCACATCTGGGGAGATCTTCCAGGGATGAGACAAGCCAAGAGACTCCTTGGACCCATCAACTCTAAATAATCTAGGGCTAAAACTATATTAAGCAAGAAAATGCAGACTCTTTGGTGATGATTAAGAAACACCTCGAATACCAAAAAACTGTATAAGGAATCCACCATCCGTGGAACCGTTACAGTTCTAACTTTGATCAAGGCCATAGGGCTGTATTAGTCCAGCATCAAATAAGTAGGGAACACAACAATAGGTCGCAACGCAGTTTCACCTATTTTTAATATAATCTAATCTATATCTAATAAAAATAATAAAAAACTCTTCGTTTCAACGTAACTTCCAAGTTTATTTGAAAAAAATATGTTTTAAATTACAATGACGGCCGTTTCGCTGATTAGCATCGTCAGATTGACATTTAAGTTACATTTTGTTTGTTTGTAGCTAGGTATCTGATGTTGTTTAGGTAGTATTAAGGCTAGACCAAGTATGGAAGTAATAAGACATAACAATATTAAAGCCTAGATGTTAATAGCCCTAAGGGATTATCCTGGATGTAATTCCCTCTAAGATCAGTATAACTGTGCAATGATATAGAAAAACCAGGAAAAAACTGTATCATGCTAATCTTTACAATAACTTAATATATTTGTGTTTTACAATTAGGTACGTCTTATCTATGTATAAAATGAAGACTAAATCAAATTAAACATTTTAATAGTGGAGAACTTCCATGATTTATTTGTTCATTAACAACTTTAAATTGTGGATCTGTTAGATGCCTTTTTATCACAAGTGTGTAGTATTTGAATGTTATTAGTGTGTAAGAGTGGGGTTGGATATTCAAGTAGGTGTTTTGCATAATTTGACTTATCTGGTTGTTTTAATCTATATGCTCTTAAGTGTTCATTGAATCTTACTTCAAAATTTCTTTGTGTTTGATCTACAACTAATATTCCCTAAACAAACTAAAGAAATTAAGAGTTATAAAAATATTACATAATTGTGAAAATATTTCCAATCCAATTTACCAAAAATAATATATTCGGCAACATCAGCATTTAAAGCAGAAAATAATGTTGGTACAAAATTGTTATTAAATGTAAAAACAAAATTAACCAAATTTAAAAATCGGTTGTTTACAAAATTAATTGTCCTACATGTAATGTTGTATATATAGGTCAAAGACAAAGAAATTTTACTTCTTTATTTTTGATATATTTAATTTCATTTATAAAATAAGGTTATGTATTTATTTTCTTTAGTAGTATTACTTTTAAATACGTATTATTTTTCAAAAATTGTAATTTTCTCTTCCAACTATTATATTATAGCAAAGCATTTAAGTATTTCTTATTGCACTGAAACAAAGATTATGAATTATGATATTTAGATACTTTTACGAGACTCTCGTACGAGAAACAAGACGAGACGAGAGTGGAGGCTGCGAGACGAGACTTATCATTGCATCGGCGAGACGAGACAAGAATTTGTGAAAATCTCGTCTCGTTGGCCTCGTACGAACCACTAGTGGTCTCACATTAGCTTTATTTGCCCAATAAGCTTTATCTTTTTCTCATGGAATTTAGCTGTAGAAAATCCTAAAACAGTCAAAGATAGGAGAAACTGGACTACAAATAACAAAAAACTTCAAAGTATTAGACCGATTCGTCTTTCAATCGAATATGAGTATGTGTATACTAAAATTATATTCGAGATATTTTTATTGCTGGTGTCAATTTTACTGGTTTCCAAAGTGAATAATACTCAGCATTCAGGTTTAGAAAATTGTTTAGTATAGCTAAAACTAAAGAGTGATAGACTATCTTAAGCAAAATGGTCTACAATGAATATTGCCATTGTTTGGATAACTGTTTAAAATGTTTTGGTTTCCATGTGATGTATTTCGTTCAGTATTTATAAAGTTCTTTTTATATAAATATAAGATGAGGTAAGCGCGGCTTTTCGATCTAAACTTTATATTTTGTAAATATACGGATAAAAAATGTGATTTGATTTGGTTAAAACCAAAAGATACTAAAAAGTGTAAATTAAAAGCTTAGCTCCACAAAGAATGCTCGAATATAGCACTAAAGTATAGATGGAAGCTCAAGTATTGATAATTGCTCAGCTCAGTTCGCCTTGAACTTAATATTGAGATTGTTTTAAATAGGATACGAAACATAAGGTAAATTTTTTGAAAGCTAGGTACTTTAAATTTAATTTTGCATTATTTTATCTTTGAATGAGAAAACAAAAGACAATTTTAAAAGTGGAGCTGGATCTAACATATGCATTTAGGGATGCCCTGTAAAATATTTTTAAGAAATATGTATCATAAAATTATCGATTATAATAAAAAAAAACGTATCGCACCTGCGAACTGTTACATTTTAAGGTGATTAATAAAAACAATATTTCGTGATCACAAAAATGGTAAATTTCGATAAAAGTAATTTATTTGAAAGGTCCTGCAGCCTGTTTTGTGTTGTCTAAGGAAAGTGGTTCATCGACGCTAAGAATATTTTCAATTTCGTTAAAAGGCCCGGCCACTTTGTTAACTTCGATTCCTTATAGGAATCGACACTTATAACGACCGAATTATATTGCTTTATTAGATTACTCTTTCTAAGTTATAGCTCCATAACTTAAATTAAGAAGTAAAATCACTTTTACGAAGTGCTGCTCAGACGAAAAATTTTGCAGAAAACGCACTATTTATATTATTGTTTATATCACTCGACAAAAATTGCCGGATGCGTTTTTCGTTTTGTTTTCGAGCTCAAAGTTATCGGTAACATTTTCAAAACAAACCATTTAAAATTACGATAACTAACTTTGTTTAATATCGACATCGATCCATGATTTTTATTTGATTAAGGTAGCTAAATATTTTGCTGTTGTAAGAAAATTTAGTTGAGCAATATACTCATAATTCAAACCATTTTAACTAAGTCAAAAAGTGCATTGACAGTAGAAAAAATGCAATTTGCAACAGTTATTTTGTAAATGATATTTTTAATTCCTTATTAAATATCCAATTGTGTGCTCTTTTAGAATGTAGTTAGTGTATTATTACTATTAAAAAACACATTATTAAAGGACTGAATTATGGAATAAAATTATTATTTGGAGAACCGTTGGCTTTTAAGGAAATTCCTTAGGCAGGTCCATTTTTATTACTTTGCGTATGACCTCTAGAATAATTTAATACTCGCGGTCGTTTCCATGGCTTTTACAGTGCAAGTCTTTAAGCCATTTTGTGTATTCTTTATTGAAAATACAGTAGAGTTTTGATTAACCAGACAGCTACATAGCCGGATTAGCGGGAAGTCGGATAACACGGAATAACAAAAAAAATATTTACTCGCTGAAAAGAAAACAAATAAAATACAAGATAAATACAAAAAATTACAAATAAACATACAAATAAAATTGAAGAACGTCTTTCTAACTTACCAACAGTTTAAATGCAGTAGGTAATTGTTTTACGTTTGCAGACCGTTTGTCGTCGTTTTCAGGCTGCCAAATATCACAGTCTCTTCAGAAGTAAAATCTATCATGTATAAGTGAGCTGAACTCGTTCTTCGATCATTCAAGGCTCGAATAACCGAAGATCGGATAATTAAGACTCTACTGTAATAGAAAACATTTCTTGTTCGACGGGGGCGCAAAAGAACTTAACATTGTTGGACCTAACGAGGTTAAACATGCTTTTTTAAACAGATATTTTAAGTCATTCTGAAGCTGGCATGAAGCGTAAGTTATTCGTTTTACCAGAATCCTTTAATCTAAGGAAATTATCCTTAACATTAAAAAAAACTCATCGCTTTCTTGGTTACTTCAAATATAACATTTTGTTGTTCTATAGAACTTTTAATTTTATTCAGTATTATAATTAATCACATACCCATTTTTATTATCATATAAGCAAATTGGTTTGATCAATTATTACAGCTTTTGGCTTACTTTTACACATAAGTATATTTTAAGGCTACGTTTGTTAAAATTATTTTTATGTTTTTCTGTAATGTTGACCACATCCTCGTGTTTTTAGCCGGATGATGGCCTGTTTATAGGCCAAAACTAGTCGTTGATGCAGCTTAACATTGTGTAAAGTATAATATATAAAATTCTCATGTCACGGTGTACGTGATTAAACTACTTTCAAACGACTAGACCGATTTTCGTGAATCTTAGCGTGTATATCGGCTAGGGTGGAGAATCGGACAACATCTATTTTTCATCCCTCTAAATGTTAAGGGTGGTCCAGCCCAATTTGTTTTGGATAATTTTTTTTTTTTTTCATGATACACCATACAAAAATACATACAACCCTAAATTTTCACCCCTCTACGATCAACCCTTATTTTTTATTTGTTAATTAAAAATTTTTTTGCAACAATATTTTTTTATTTTGTCACGCCTAGAATAAAAAAATTTCATATTTAATTCCACTCCGGTCGGGTTAGTTAGTAGGTACTAAACAATAATCTGTTACCTGGTCGTTCTGGTGTAATTGTCTAAAAAATATAATTTTTACAAAAAAAATGATTACTATCATTTTGCAAGATAATAAAATTGTGAAAATTTTGAGACCAACCAGGAACGTTAAAAATAAGCAGAAACAAGTTATGGAAAAAATAAACTTTTTTCTAAATTTTTTCATTCCAATTTTTAGCGCCATCTGGATTAAGTTGCTTTCAAAAAAATCCTTTAGCTTTGTCGGGTAATTATTATTGTAAAATCTTATATTTTGTAGAGCATTTTCAGTTTTTGGCCAGCAACGTGAGCATTATTTATTTTAAATAGCCAATTTTTTTAGCATTTATTCCAAGTAAATTGTATTTTAATTTTTTGTTTTAATTTCTAATCTGTAAAAATATTTGTCCTTTTTTGTCAGGCGAAATTTAAAAAAAAAGTTGGTTGATTCAGTAGTATACATTTTTTATATGTAGCGCTGAAAATAAATTCAAATTAATGATTGTTTTAAGTTAAAATGTTATGTGCAATAAATTTAATCCTGAACCCGCTGTGCGAAAGTCAAAATTTACATTTATTTGATAATCTTAGCTTCCAAAATATTAGAAAGAAACTAAAAATAAGTTTTACTGCTTACTGAGTAATTTCTGTAATTTTTAGAAAATTTCTGACATTAAAATCAGAAAACCAAAAAAAACTCCAGTACCTATTTTCATATAAATTCATTTAATATAACCCTTATAATAAATACCTATTTACCTACTTACTTTTGGCAAAAGAACATTTTGGCCAATTTTTACAGCGTTTTGCACAAACTCCCAGTAACCAAATTTGCTTACTCGGATACTTGACACCTTTCTTGATAATTTCAAAAATATTCAAGTTGATCTAATTTGCATGTACCTAATAACTGCTTAATTTTACACAAAAATTTACATTCATACCAGCACTATTATCATACCCTTGACTGCATAAATTTTGTGTATTAAAATTAAATTCTTTGAGTAACTTGTTACATATTTGCCAGTTGATACCATAATGTCGATGATACAAAAAAATTCTAAACGTCAACATTTTTATCACAAATTACAACGAATCTGATGATGACTGTGATTTATTCAGTTTTACTTATATGTGCACACAAATGCTAGATATGTGGAGAAGCAAGGATGGATTATGGACGTTACAGGAGAGGCGGGAGTAAGAGTGATGAAAGACGGACTGAGAGTAGATGAAGTAAGGAAGGGAAACGGATGGGTGGGAGTGCGCATGGATGACATGATGGTCTACAGCGTGTACATTAGCCCGAATATTAGCCTAGAGGATTATGAAAGCAGCATGTCTGGGCTGGAGGACGATCTGAGGGTAACAAAAGGGAAAAGAAGAAACATGAGGAGGATGGTGACAGGGGACTTCAATGCTAAAAATATTGTTTGGGGAGGAAAGAAAACGGATAAAAGAGGTGAGATCCTGGAGGAGATATTAACATCCAACGGGCTAACGGTGCTAAATGACGGATTGCTGCCCACCTTCGTAAGGGGAGACGGGGGTTCTTCGTTTATTGACGTAACAGCATGTGACGAATGGCTGGAAAAAAGAGTGAGTAGTTGGAGAGTGATAGAGGAAGAGGATAGTTTAAGTTTACATAGGTACGTGGAGACGGATATAAAGAAAATAAAGATTGAGGTGACAGAAGAAAAAAGAAGAAGTTGGACAAAGGCTGAAGTGGAGAGTATGAGGAAGAAAGTAAGAAAGGAGATAGAAAGGGGTCTCGGACATGACGTGAATGAGTTGTATGATGTAATAAGGAGTTGTAAAAAAGAGGGAAAGGATGAAAACAGGCGTGCATGGAAGGCTAATTACTGGTGGAATGAGGAAATAGAGAAGTTGTGGAAGGAATGTAAGCAAGAACGGAGAAGAATGTTGAGGGGACGAGATTGGGTAAAGGGTAGAGAGGGATATAAGAAGAAGAAGAAGGATCTGGAGCGAAGGGTGGAAAGGGAGAAGAGGAAAAAGTGGGAGGAGTTACTGGGGGAGGAAGAATTCCCAGAGGTATGGAAGGTGGCCAAGGTTATACTTGTCAGGAAGGGAAGGAAAGCGGATAGGAGACTGCAGGCCCATCAGTCTGCTGTGTGGTATGAGTAAGGTGATGGAGGGAATAATAAAGGTGAGGATTGAGGAAGACGTAAGGAGAAATGGGGGTTTTAAAGAAAACCAGCATGGGTTCACGAAAGAAAAATCGTGTATCTCAGCGCTGGGTAGGGTGGTGGATTTAGCGGAAAAAGCTAGGGAGGGCAGCTGGAGAAACAAGAAGGGGGAGGTAGGAGTGCCCCAGGGATCGGTACTGGGACCGACGCTCTGGAAGTGTGTGTTTGACGAGGTCTGTGGGATTATATGCGAAGAGGGATGTGAGATTACGGTGTATGCGGATGATGTGTGCCTGGTGTGTACGGCAAAGGGAGAGACAGAGATAGAAAGGAAGGCGGAGAAGATGTGTAGGAAGATTGTGGAGAAGATAGAACGATGCGGATTGGAAGTAGCGGAAGATAAGACGGTGGGACTGCTCGTAAAGGGGCGTAGCAAGACGAGGGAAGTTAGGGTGATGGTGAAGGGGAAGAAAATTCGTATGGAGTCGGTAAAGTATCTAGGTGTTTGGTTGGATAGCCAAATATCTTTCAAGCACCATATGTTGAAGGCAGCAGAGAAGGCGAGAGTACGAGCAGGATGGTTGGGGAGAGTGGTGTGTAATGTGAAAGGGCCGGGAGAATGGAAGAGGAGAGTTATTGGTAGGACTATTGAGCAGAGTATGCTGTCCGGAGCGGAAGTGTGGGGTGAAAGAGCGGGGATACATGTGAGGGTAAAGCCACTACTACAGGTGCAGAGGGGGATTTTGTTGAGAGTGGTACAGGGGTACAGGACGGTGGGTGCATTAGCAGCAGCTGTGCTGTCAAGGTCATACCCATTGGACCTGATGGCTAGGACAAAGAGGCAGCGGTGGAAGGGTGCCACAAAAGAGGAAGCTCAGGATTGGATGGAGGAGGAAATGGTGAGAAGGTGGGAAGGGTATGAAGGTGCATTAAAAAGGGCGATTGGGAGTAGGAGTGAGTGGATGGACCGAGAGTTTGGGGAGGTAAACTACTTTTTGACCCAAGTGCTCACCGGGCATGGGTCAAGAGTGGGGAATCTGCACAAGATTGGGAAGAGAGAGGCTGGAATATGCGTGAGGTGTGAGGTGGAGGATGATGAAGGTCATGTATTTAGATGTTGGAAGAACAAGGAGGATCTAGAAAAGTTGGAGAGGAGACTCGGGGTAGCAGTGTATTGGGAGAACATGGTGGAGATAATGTTGAGAGGAAAGAAAGAATGGGTAGAGGTTAGCGAGGTTGTGGAGAGAATTGTTAGGAGAAGAGAGTATTCTGATGGCGAATAGTATGAATGCGTGAAGGGTGTGTGAGGGACCGCCGCCCGTCTTGAAGTATGCTAGGGTAGTGATTCCGAGGCGGGGGTAACGGCGAGTTTTGAGGTGGGTTTGGTTGGTAGGCATCCTCTCTAGGGTGAGTCCAACACTGTTGGGTTCTGGATAAGGATCCATCAAACATGAGTTTCCCATCTCAGTCCGAAAAAAAAACTTATATGTGCACAGCGATTTTTGCTACGATGACAAATAAATTAAGTAATTAGAGTCGTAATAAAAAACACATTTTATTAATATTACATTAACTAATGTACATAAAACAATTTTTCATTGAATCTCAGCGCCTTTTTGGCGTCACCAGGTAGTTACGCCCCTATGCAATGCATACGAGGGTTGCCTTTTATATTTCAGGATGAGAGAACAAAAACATATATTTATCATCGAAAATCACTTTATTGTTTTTTAAAATATTTCCCTTGAAGATCTATAGACTTTTGTATGCGTTTAAACTAATTATCGAAGCACTTTTGCCACTCTGATTGAGGTATCTCCAAAACATGCATTCTGAATGCAGCAATCGCTTCTTCAGGTGTCGAAAAACGTTGATCTCTCAGTTTGTTTTATAGGTAGGGGAATAAAAAGAAGTCATTCGGTTAGGTCGATTTTTTGGGTGCTCAAAAATAAAGTTGTCTAAACCGATGTGTGTGGGAGCTCGCATTGTCGTGATGAAGAGTGATCCGTCTTTGGCGGTTGGTTTTCCTGATTTCTTGGAAAAAACCTGGCAAACAAATGATTGTGTACCACTCAGAATTGACTGTTTTGCGTTGTTCTAGTGGTACGGTTGCGACATGTCCAGTTTTTCCCTAAAAACAGACGACCATTTGCTTGGAAGCGCTTCGTGCGCGAACAACTAATCATCTTAAAACACCCATGCAGTCGACTGTTGTTTACTTTCAGGCTCATCACCTGTCACGATGTCATAAACGTGTTTCGAAGCACCGCCATCGTATTTTTTTGAGCATTTCCTTTGCCCAATCGACACCAGCCTTTTTTTGATTGACAAATTGTGGGGGATCCAACGCGAACAAATTTATTTGGCCGTAAAATATTTATACAATATTGAATGTAGGCTAGTCCCACTAATGTCTCAATCTCACGATAGGTCACATGACGATCTTGCAATATCAGTTCGCGCACAGCATCAATGGTTTTTGGAACAACAACTCATGTTGGACGACCTGCACGGAATTCGTCTTGGAGTGAACTACGGCCACGATTGAATTCACCATACCATCGATAAACACTGGTCCTTGATAGAGCTTCATCGGCAAAAATTGAATTAAGTTCATCCATGCACTGTTGATGAGTTAATCCACGTCGAAAGTTGTAAAAAATAATCGCACAAAAATGTTCACGATTTAATTCCATTTTTGGGCCGAGATGAATCTTTTAAGTTCCTGTAAACAACACAAATAGCGCTCGTATGTCAAATCGTTCTGAGTACGTATAACCTCAAAAATGTCCTACTTTAAAATAGAGCTGTTAATTGCCAGATTGCAACACCAGGGTTGCCAAATCCCGAAATATAAAAGGCAACCCACGTAATTTGTGGATAGCGTCGTCCTTGCTACCAAGTAAACAAATTTGTGACATGTTATGAGTATCATGTTTTCTTTTCTTACTACTTTTTTGTATTGATGGTACACTTTTTTAATTATTAACAAAAAGTATGACTAAAAAGAAATAGACTTGGCAAAAAAAATCAAAATTCTAGACATGTACACAAATTTAAATAATCTAACGGTCAACACTCAAAAAACTAAAATACTTCAGTTTTCCAGAGGAGGTTTTCAAAAACCTTCTTATTCTTTTTACTTAAACAACCTTCCCATAGAAATCACGAACAAATATAGTTACCTTGGAGTCACATTTACTTCTTCCGGTTTATTTCAAGAGATGACTTCTTCGACCGTAAACAAAGCTAAACAAGCCATTGGCTCAGTTTCGCCCATATTGTCCAATTCTAAAGTTGATACATGGCACCCTCGTATTAAAATATTTGAATCTCTAGCTCTTAGCATTCTATCGAACTGTTTACTCATTTGGAGTTTACAATATTTACACCTTTTAGACAAAGTACAGATAACATTTTTAAAAAGAATACTCTTAGTCCCCCGTAATACGCCTGATTTTGCAATTAGATTAGAATGCGGTAGAGTCCAATACGCCTATAATGCTTTCAAAATGACGTTAAATTGGCTTGAAAAAATACTTAATATGTCGGAAGACAGACTGCCCAAACTATGTTGTACTCAACAGCTGAAGTTAATAAACTCCACTAGTATAAAATACAACTGGACGGCTCAAGTAAAGGAAATGTTTAAATTTATAGGACATGAAGATACTTGGAACTCATTAACCAGTAACACGCTAAGAAAAAACAAAAGAAAATTATGCAGAGATTACTACAATAAATTATATTCAGCGGACGTTTCTTTGTTAGAAAACTGTCACTTTTTGACTCTGCTCTCTGCTTTAAAAACTTGCGAATCACCAGCGAAATACTTACTTCTGAAGTTACCTATTCATGTAACGCGTGTAATAGCCCAGCTACGCTTAAGTAATCAATTTCGTATCAAATTTTCAATCAAAAATATGTCTCATATAGTTGATCCAAGCAATGTCTGTACCGTATGCAACAGAAATGAGAACGAAACACTTATTCACTTGTTATTTGAATGTCCAATCTATTCCGGTATGAAACCTAAGTTTGAATTTCTCGACAACACCGAAAACCTATTAACTACTCTAGATAATCTAACGTGTGATCAGGCTAAAACGATTTATAATTATATAACAAATATATTAAAATTAAGATATTTTATCATAAACGAATAAGTAATGTATCTTCATACTCACTGATTTTGATTTTTTTCTTGTTCTCTATCACTATTTACTTTTTAAATTTATATTCTATTGTAAGTTTTTTTTTATATATATATTTTTGATGCCAATGTAACCAAACCATTGCTGTAACTTTTGTTTAGAAGCAATAAAGATTATTATTATTATTATTATTATTATTATTATTATTATTATTATTATTATTATTATTATTATTATTATTATTATTATTATTATTATTATTATTATTGTTATTATTATTATTATTATTATTATTATTATTATTATTATTATTATTATTATTATTATTATTATTATTATTATTATTATTTCTTTATAGTCTCACACTTAAGATGTTGTGGTAAAGGTAATGAGGGCTTTCGCAAAACTCACACCTCGTTGACTTGTTTCACGATTTTCCTGACTATCCGACATGTTTCTAGGATTACTGATTTTTGCATGTCTGTTATTAGTTGGAATGGTAGATTATGTTTCGTGAATCCTGCGGGAAGTTCCGGTGGTATGAGTCCTGTGACTGAGATGACTACGGGGAGAATGAGGACTTCATCCATTTTCCACATTGATTTTATTTCCTCTGCTAAGTCCGAGTATTTTCGTATTTTCTCTGATATCGTCTTCTGTATGTTGTGGTCCAGGGGTGTGCAATATCTATTAACGTTGTGATTTTGTTAATTTTGTCTATTACTGTTATGTCTGGTCTGTTGTTTATAGTTGTTTTATCGGTTATGATTCCTCGATCCCAGTATATTTTGTAATTTTGGTTCTCGTTGACTTGGTCTGGTGTGTATTTGTAGTATGGCTCTTCTATTGTTTTAATTTTATGTTTGTGGAGTAAATATTTGTGGAGGATTTTGGCTGTCAGATTGTGCCTGTTTAGGTATTCAGTTTGTGCTAGGCTCGAGCATCCCGATGTTATATGCTGTATCGTTTCGGGCATTGATTTACACACTCTACAGTTATCATTTTCCGTGTTTGTTTTTGATATGTATTTTTGGTAATTTTTTGTCGGTATAACCTGGTCCTGTATAGAATACATGAATCCTTCTGTTTCACTGTACAGTTGTCCGAGTTCGATCCATTTGGTTGACAGCTGGTGTTGTTTGTCTAGATCGTTCTTGAATCTACCATGTAGTTTTTTGCTGTTCCATGTTTGTGTGATGTTTGTAAAGAATGTTTTCTTGTCTATCTGTTGGATTTGTGTGTGTGTACTGAGTGGTGTGTATTTTTTGTCTGCTTGTTTGATAGACGCGTGAAGTGGTGACTGTGTTGCCTTCATGTTGAAGTATCTTAGTAAACTGTGTATTTGAATGTTGTGTGTTAGTTCTATGTTTATAAGGCCTCGTCCTCCTTGTTTCCGAGGTAGGTACAATCTTTCAACAGCCGAGTTAGGATGTAGAGCCTTATTATCCATTAGAATTTTTCTTGTTAGTCTGTCTAGTGCTTGTACGTCTGTTATGGTCCATTGTATGACTCCGAATGAGTATGTTAGTATGGGTATTGCCCAGGTGTTTATAGCCTTAATTTTATTTTTTGCGTTGAGCTGAGTATGCATGACTTTCCTTAGCCTGTTCTTGTATTTATTTTCTATGTTTTCTTTCATTTCTTTCGGTTTCTGTGTGAGTGTTTCATTTACTCCTAAGTATTTGTAAGTTTCGTTGTTAGGTAGTGCAGGGAATGTTATTTTATTTATTAGCAACTCTATGTTGTTAGTTTCTGTTGTTTTACCTTTTTTCGCTATAAGTGATGCGCATTTATCTAATCCGAAGTTCATTCGTATGTCCTTAGAGAACTTGGCTGTGGTTTCCAGTAGCGCGGATAGTTGGTTTTGGTCTTTAGCATATAACTTTAAATCGTCCACGTAGAGAAGGTGGGATATTTTGTAGTCTTTTGTTGGGCTGTATCCAATATTTGTCGACTTTAAAAGGCTACTCAGTGGGTTAAGTGCTAGGATAAACCATTTTGGGCTCCATGTGTCTCCCTGGAATATTCCTCTATTTATCTTTATGTTATCAGTTTCTAGATCTGTGTGGGGTAGAGTGAGTATCAATTTTGTTTCCCAATTATCCATAGCTTGTTTAAGGAAGCGTATGATGTTCAGATCGATTTTATAGATTTCTAGGATGTGAAGGAGCCATGAATGAGGGATGGAGTCATAGGCTTTTTGGTAATCTATCCAGGCAATCGCTATGTTTCTTTTGTTTGTTTCTGCTTGTCTCGTTATCACCCTGTCTATTATGAGTTGTTCTTTACAGCCTTTCGCACCTTTTGTACATCCTTTCTGTTCTTCGTGTTCAATTTTTTGCTCTGTTATATGTTTTGTCACTTTTTCTGTTATTGTTTTTGTGATAATTTTGTATAGGGTGTTCAGGCATGTAATGGGTCTGTAGTTTTTAGGATCGTGTGTATTTTCGTTCTTAGGTTTGAGATATGTTATGCCATGTGTTAAGGATGGTGGAACTTCTGTTGGGTGGGTAATTACATGTTGGATTATTTCTGCCATTTTTTCATGTAATGAAGTAAGATGTTTCCAGAAATAATTATAGATTATTATTATTATTATTATTATTATTATTATTATTATTATTATTATTATTATTATTATTATTATTATTATTATTATTATTATTATTATTATTATTATTATCATTATTATTATTATTCTTTTAATTCTCTTCTTTTAGAAGGTTTATATTGTTACTAAACATCGGCCAAGAGGCAAGATGTTAGTTTCTATTGCTTATTGTGGTATGTTTAAAAATTTTCTAACTAAGCTACACGTGTTGATTAAAACTGCTTTTTGCATTTGAATAATAATTTGGTGTTCTAATTCTAAGCTTTGGAGACTTTTTAAAAGAGAACGTGGAACTACTCCTGTCGTCGATAAAACTATCGGAACTATAACCACCTTATCTTGACGCCATATTTTCTTTATTTCTTGTGCTAACTCGGAATATTTTTGTAGTTTCTCCATGTTAGCCTGTTGTAGGTTGTGGGTATTGGGTATGGTGATATCAATGATGTAGGTAGTTTTCTCATTTTTCAATGTTAGCACGATGTCGGGTCTATTGGCAGAGATAGTTCTATCAGTGATTATCGACCGGTCCCAGTACATCTTACAACTTTCATTCTCAACTATATTTTCTGGCGTGTATTTATAATATGGTACTACATATTATTATTATTATTATTATTATTATTATTATTATTATTATTATTATTATTATTATTATTATTATTATTATTATTATTATTATTATTATTATTATTATTATTATTATTATTATTATTATTATTATTATTATTATTATTATTATTATTATTATTATTATTATTATTATTATTATTATTATTATTATTATTATTATTATTATTATTATTATTATTATTATTATTATTATTATTATTATTATGACTAAAAACAGCAGAAACTCAATACGACAAATAAAAAAAATCATAATAAAATCCAAATTAATTAGACACTGGTTCGCCCATTATGTATTGAGATCAACCATTCTCGTTAGGTACCTGGAAAACTCTGTCACTTGATCTCATCATTTAATACTTTAAGTTGTGATACGAAAATCTGGTGAAAAAATTTTCTGTGCTTTGTTCCCCATAAATGGTTCACCAAAGACTTAAGAAAGTGCTAACTATCAAATATATTTCGGCTCTACAGCTCATTAATGGCAGGTTTTCAGTGCGTAAAACATTTATACATGATTTTTATAACACAATGGACTGGGAAAGTGGTGACGTAGGTGTCAAACTAAATGATTCCAAACAACTTTTGTTAATGTGTATTTTATATGTGTTATTGACTATTTTTTTGTACTTTCTTGAGTTTTTTTGAGTTAATTACTGTTTTTCATTGGTAAGTGTTCATTCATATAATTTACATATTACTAAAGTAGATATACGAACAATTTTCGTAAAAACATTATAGCACAACCTTCAAAGTTGTGCATTTTCATAAATTTTAAGAATACTTACTAAAAATGGTACTTTAAAAGTTGAATTTTAAAAGACCTTGCTTATATGTATTTGTTATATTTTAATGTATAATAATAATAAAATAACTGAAACAAAAGCTACTTCTGGAGATTTATGTTTCCGTTTGGAATCATTTCGTTGACATTTCACAGAAAAAAATTATTATTAGATATGTTTTGGGTTTTGCACAACTGTCATGTCATGTGAAAGTGACTGGTGAACCGTCCAAAATGTTCATTAGTTTTGAAAAATAACATGAAAAAATTTAATGCCAGCAGTAAATAAGATGCTATATAACGCACGGTAGAGAAGTGTATTATTGTCTTGAATCCATTAAATAACTCGAAGCTTCGTTTCTCGGTATTTAATGGACCTTTTCTACCGTGGCGCTATTAGGTACATACGCCATTTTTCCAGAATTAAAAATTTGGTAAAAAACGGGGTTTTGAATTGCTGCTGGTCAAATTTGGGCCCCATTAAAAAGAAATTACCAAAAACTAGAACGTTTTGATCGATGGTACCAAATTTGCGATTAAAAATTTAGCAATGTAGGCGGGTGAGCCCAGCCAAAGCCTTTTTTGTAACAATTTTTTTATCACTCTTATACTATAGATATAATGATATGATATGATATAATGTTCGATCGTATATTAAAAATGGTATCAATCGAAGGTAATACCCTGGAAAATGTAAAATAAATAATGATAACATGATTGTCTTGAAAACTGAAAAGTTTTCATTATTATTTGATATTTTAATTGCAACTTGACTGAAAGCCGTTATAACATTCTTTGTATTTTGCTGCCACTCCTCTATTTTTCATTTCAAAATTAATATAGTTCTACTTGACTAATAGTAGAATTTTATTTTTGCATAACTGAAAGACCTAATTATAAAAAACATAAATTTTGGGTTTATATTTTTAATTATTAAATTTTTGTGATGTCGAATCAATTTTAATTTCTTAATTCTGGATACCGTTACTGTAAAATGTTTTCATTAAATTTTATGGTTTGTTTACGATTTTACAAACTAACTTTTCTTATTTCGGGCAACCACAACCAAGAACACATTAATCGTTTTGGTAAATATTTAAATTTTCTCAAGAAACTAATCCTATAGAGTGGGTGGTTTTTTAATACAAACGGAGAGTCTAACATCTGCCACCATCCCAACTTTTGTATCTACTTGTCATCTGAAGTTCCACAGATAATCGCCTTAATTTGCTAAATGACTTTTACAGCTGTTTAAATAAAAATATCAGTCGGCACAGGGACGGACTACTTAGTAGATTTACTACCACATAAAACCAAATTGGAAAATAGTTGTCATTTTATGCTGGTCTTAAAGAAAAGAAAGTAAATACAAAAGAAAATGGAAACAAAAAATTAACACTTGGGATGTCAATATCGATGTTTAGTATATTCCATTATTATTCAGGCGATTCAAATATGTTAAAATTTAAGCCAATTCAAAATCTGGATGTAAGAACATTTAAATTATGTACAAATTTGTTTAAATTATATTATAATTAAGGAAACTTAGTAGTTAGGTGACTAGTACACCCCTGGTTGTCTCTAAGCTGCATCTTTAACAAACTAAGAAAAGGGGCGACGGATAATACTATCCTAATGACGATGCTGACAAATATTTGCTTTAGAAAAGTTCAGATACACTAAGTCTTTAATCTGATGAATGATTTAAATTTCCTAGTAAAAATATGGAGAACAAAACTTATCAGTTCATTTATTACATATTGAATCACTCTTTTGTCCAAATTTGGATCAAAAAAATAGGGTAAATAAAATAAATGGTCATGACATTTTTCTCAACCCTACTTAGACCAAAGATTAAAATAACACACCAAAACATCCAAATGACTAATTCAAATTTGTGATTTGTTGATTTATTTGCTTCAATTAATTGCATAATAATAATTATCAAATATTTTTTTCTTCGCCCCCCTATGAAATCGACATCTAGCACATACTTTTAACACTAATGTTATATTTTTTAAAAACGCAAAGAAAGTAATACTTTAAACAAAATTAATGATTAAAAAATTAATATTATTAAATTAATTTTTGTGAATAAATCACTTTAGTTTGTTCAAATACCATCAAGAAATATTATGTGTTGGTAAATGTCAAAATAAAACTTTTATATAAAAAATTGTATGAGTTGCATTTTCTATGCCACCAAATATACATGCACATAGGTGTGCTTTTAGTTTCAAGGTAAAATAGCTCTATTTATTTTATTACTTATAGAAGTGTGTTTTTAGGTGCGTTATGAATGGCTTATTATTTTCATGAAAATTGTGTTGCAATTGCAATAAGTGGAATTTGGGTATACTATGGGTATAACAGAAACAACAAATAATGGAGAATTACAGGAGTTAAACGTAAATGAAAATGTTCAAAACACATAACCTTTCTCAAGTTCCAATTAATTTCACCAACTGTTGCAATAACCATTTAGCCATTAAAGAATTTTAATTCTCGAAAAAGATGGTTATTTGATTTTAACTAATTATATTTACATGCAATATTTAAAATCATTTAAATTTCAATTTTAATTGTAATTAAAATTTTTTTTAAAAGTACCTAAAGTTATAAGTATAAAAAAATTGGGGTCTTGGTAAAAATCGTGTACACAATGCGTTGGAAAGTGTATTTCTTGGACCAGATTTACGCATTCGCCGATACGCGACTCGTGCTAAACTTTACTCGTACGTAGTATTTCACTTTCCACACTTGTTATGTAATATACCATTTGGAATTCCTTATTGCTTTGGTCTTTTTTGCTGTTTAATTGGTTTTTTATTTATTTGGATCTTACAGACTAGCAAAATGCATCTAAAATTATTGAATTTTCCAAAAATAAAGAGCTCTCTATATTTATACTACTTGGCGGTATAAAATAAATTTGTATTTTCAAAGGTAATACCACGAGTCCTTAAAATTTTATGGATACATTTTGAAATTTCTGTATAAAAACCACTTTATTTAATAATTCATCGATAGCTTTCCAATAAATATATTTTCCCTGTTAGACTCAATTTTTAATTATAAAAAGTAAAGATTCGATGAACTATGACAGATTTAAATTCAATTTGCGTGTATTTTATGTTGCCTACCTATGATCTAATTTATTACACATAATAATATTTAATAAATACATAGAGCAAGTGAGGTAGGGGAAACAAAAAAGTCAAAGGAAGCGGACATTTGAACCCGCAAATGTTTTGAATGGATTTATATTTTATTTATACAGTTTTATGAATCTATTCGTTCTTTAACAAGGGCTACTTTATTGACGTAATCAATGTCTATTGATTTAACCTTGTATACTAGATAGTATTGACAGTTGTCAGTTGTCGTAAGCACCGTAAAAACACAGTTTGTTATAATTTGAATAAATATTAATTTTTTTACCTATTTACATAATTATATTAATAGGTTAAATAAATGAAATTCATTGTTCAATATTGTTATTAAATTTTTTATAGTTCAATGATTTTATCAATATTAATAAAACGACTAGTGGTTTTATCAGTTTAAAACAGAATGATTGACAAGCATTTAGCACAAAACATTGAACATTAAACGTGTTCATTGGTCGTAATCACAAAACTCATATTCTGACAGGTGAAAAAAATAATCTAACCTAAAAACAAAATTTCGTGTTAATATATTAGTTGTTAAACAGCGCATTTATTCGTTATATTATTTTACAAAAAAAAACAACGATAACTCTTGAATAAAGGAAAAATTTAGCCGAGGCAATTTTCTAGCGGATGTAGGTAACGCCCTCTTCAAATTAACGCGGTAACTTAATATTTAACCCTGAATTGCTCAGATTTCTAGCATGCAATCGATAAAGAATGAATATTAACAAGGTTCATTTTCCACGGACTTAATTATATAGTTTTAATTATTAATATATTTTATAATTACATCGTGGAAGGCACAATTGCGCTAAAAAGTGTTAGATCCAACCAAGAGAGAGCGCGCAAATAGGAAACCATTATTATTTATGAGGAGTGTTATCTTTTAAATGTTCATTACAAAAAAAAGGCCCCATATGAAGAAAAAAAAATTATTTTTCACTCGAAAAATGTATAATCCAAGAAACCTACCATATTGTCCTCATTTAGCGAAAATGGACTGTTTCCAGACCTTCAAGAAAATGTGAATGGAAAGAGATTTGGTCCCAATGAAGAACAGAATTCACAGACCAGTGAATTTAATGTAACTTTTTTTATGATAGATCCTAAACCTTTTAGCCCCAAAACTCGCTGCTTCGGTGTAAGATAAAAAGTTATAAAAGATGTAAGTAGTTATAAAGAAAATAAACAGAAACATAGAACTGGGAACTCTTGAAATGTATAAGTAGAGTGAAAAAAAAAGAAATAGCTAAACTACTATTATTTATATATGAAGAAAATGTTTAGTCTAAATATTATTGTTTTTTTTTAAGAAGATCGATTGTAGTTTTGAGAAGAACAAGGAAAATATTCTAATGCTTACCTACCGAGGAAGGTCTGAAGCGTCGAAGGGTTGACCTATTCAGTACATTTTGGACTCCAGATGTCATTGCCCGAGTTTCAAATTTATATTTGTACTGCCGTCTACAAGAAAAGAAAACAAAATGTCAAGATTTGGGTCTTTCAACTGGTAATCGATTATGTATTAGTAGGCAGAGTCAAATGAACACTTTAAAAATTTCAAAATTCAACAAAAATTTTGAATCAGATGAGATTTTAGCATAGATCTAAAGCAAAAGATGTGTTTCTGAAGAATATAGCTAATCCTGGGTGCTAGAATTAACCAAAAATGAAGAAAACTGATATAAATGTTTATTGTTGGGGTAATCTACAGAGTTGTAGTTGTCCTGAATATTTTTGCAACGTAATTTTTGAAACTATAAAAATGCATAACATAATAATGTTCATTTACAAAAATTAAAATTAAAATAAAAAAATCATATCTATCTAGGTTTTTTGTCGATGTCCTTTATGGTAAATGTATATTTGTTATATATTTAAAATAAAGGAGTTTAATTTTGCTTTTCATTTTTTCAACTGATTGGCTTGCTCTATTACAACCCTAAACAGATCATAAAAGAAATTGATTGTGTTAACCTTTACTTTTTGGAAGTTCATCTTACTAAGAACAATAAATAACTGAACAGTTAAACTAAACTTCCACTATTTATTTCACTATTTATCGTCAGATTGACAATCTGACGAAGCTAGTTATTAGCGAAACAGCCGTAATTGAATTTTAAAGCGAATTTTTCGAATAAATAGTGGAATTTTATTTTAACTGTTCAGTTATTTATTGTTCTTAGATCATAAAAGGTTAACATTGCGGGACAAACATAGCTTTTAAAATAAGTTAAAATTCTTGGGAGTCCCTTATTCATAGTGACACGCGTGTTGTGCGAAACAAAATACAATTTGAGTAAGAACAGAAAATGTCCCTATTTTCTTATCTAAATAAAACTTGGAAAATGTTGTTGACATAGGATGATTATCTTTATTTATGTAGGTTTGAAATAACGAAAAAGTACCTATTTCTGAGTTTCCTTGGATATCGTCAATCATTCTTCGATCTGTTTACAAAGACTTGACCACATTTCTTTTAAGTATTCTCTTTCAGTATACAAACGCGATTGTTTTCGACTCGAATATTCCAAAACAAATTAAATTTTCACCAATTCGAGCTCCGTTTTATGGTAATTTTGTTTTTTTATATATTCTTAGATATCCACATATAAATTTCGAGGTTTTTACGAGTTTTTAACAAACAATTGCCGCTATAAAAGAAACCTCTAATAAATTGAAATCCCACTTCTACCCCAAGAAATGTTTTCAATTTGCAGAAAAAATGTAACTCAATTACATGTTTAATTTCAATACACCCTTATTACACTATATCAAAACCAAAAAGGATTAGAAGTACGGAAGTCAAGTTAAATAATTCCCTGGAGATATTTCCACATCATTCAAGATGTTTAGTCCTTTTTCCACACCATACCGCAAATACCAAAATTTCCGGAAATAATTTAAGCTCTTATGATATTGTAACGTTTATTTATTTTTGACTTGTCTTTTTAATTTATTTTTATACTATTTAAATCACTAACACTGTTTAATTCATATAACACAATTTATTTACAATACTTTAATTTATGTAAGACAATATTTCTATTCGCATTTATCTAACAACATACTACTAACTAACTAACTTAAAATATTCAAATCGGTCCCTTATATAGGTAAATATTGTTCGAGCATACTCCAGTCTATTCTGGGAATCGTCTCGATCATTCGACCGCTTCGCTCATCGGACGCCGTCGAACAAATCGTATATTCCGGAATATTCTCGCATCATCTGTCTGCCTCGCGTCTGGGTCATAGCGCCAGGGGCGTACTCGCATAACAATATTATAAGTAAAAAAACATTAAAAAAGCAATATTATAACTAAATATATTCAGGTTACTTTTAATAGATAAGTAAATAGGTGAGAATAAATAACAGGCAGCTTTCTGCACCACAATATTCACATACTGAGTAATTAAAACCTGCACAATTTAATATTTATTTAATTAAATATAGGTACTTTCTGAAAAATTTATTTTACAATTATCATAATTTGTAATTTTCTTAACAAAATATTCTATTTAACAACACAATTTATTCTGCAATACTTAAACTATGTATCTGTATAGAAATTATGGATTTTTTTAGTGATATATCGATAAACATTGATGTTGAGATCAGATGTTTATATTAATATCAATATTTTTTAAGAGGATACCACTATTCTGAATCTAAAATACTCGCTCCCCGACCAACTGACACAAATCAAAGTGTATATTATAATAACGAGAGGTTCGGGCGAAAACTCGATAACTGACAAAATCAATGTTTCGAGATAATCACAATTAAAGATTTTCGTAACTTTGAGGAAGATTTAAGACCATCATAGTATGTTTTATCAAACCTTTTTTATATCCAAACGGTAGAGAATTTAATACTTAGTTACAATATTTTATTCTCAATTTTATTTATAAAAACGTTTTTACAAAAAAAAATAAAACGTGATCTTTATCGGGTTTTCCCTGTTGAATGAGTACAAAATTTGATTTTATTGGTTTTTATTTTTCATTTCAAAAATAAAAATAAATGCATATTATTCAAGCAAACAAAAAACTATTCTGATTTTTTTTTATATAAATTTAGGAGGTAATGTGATCTTCCAATTTTTCTCCCATCATTACGTCTGGAATTCGGTCTAAGATATTAGCGGTTTTTAAATTTGATATCCAAGCATGCAACTCTTCTGGAAAAATATTTTCTTCGCACATCTTTATCAAGTCCTTTTTCTTCGCTTCACTTATTGGAAGTGTACTTTTATACAACTTTGGTAAATTACTTGGAGTCGGGAAGACTTGGTTTGCATTTAGTTTTTGCCTTTTAGAGCGTAAAGTGGGTTTTTTTGATTTTAAGTCAATATCTTCTGATATTTTTAAACACTTAAATTCTTCTGAGAGGTCATAGTTGAAAAAAATTTGTCTTTTCTCACCTTTAATATATTTTAGTCTCTTGATTTTTAACCACTGCACTGTATTACCTTCCAAATCTACTGTTCTGTTTTGAATTATGTTTGCTGCAAGTGACTTTAGATCCAAAAGTCGTTGTATTTTATTTCTTTTACCTTGTATGGGCCTATAGAATGTTTTACATTGTCTAGTGTCTTCACTTTCTGTTTTCTTGCCGTTTGAAATATATTTTTCCAGTCATTCATAGTTACATCCACATGTTTACTTGCAGATTCTATTGCCGAGTGCATAGAATCCGCTTCCATATAAGTATGTCCTGTTTCTAATAACTTTTGTTCTAAAATTTCTAAGTGGTCGATATTTTGTACAATCCACAACAGCAAAGCAGCAATAAATTGATTACGGTTTTGACCGCCACAAGTTTCCGAAAAAATAGTTACATGCTTAACGTCAGGTCTTAAGCATTCACTTAAATAGTAATACATACAGGTCCCGATTTCATTCATTTGCCATTGATTTCATTCCAGCACAAGCGTTATTTGGTAGGGGTGATTCCCAAATGGTAAGATTGTATACTACCAATTTTCTACGATAGTATAATTGCCCAACAGGACCTTTGGGTATTTGTAAAATTGCTTGTAAATGTTGCTTGTTAATATGGTTTTAAAACAATACTTTAGGAATTTCTTTTAGAAGGAAATCAGTTAAGTTGTTTTAGTTTATTATTTCTCAATTTATTATGAATTTCAATTTCCGATAAAATTAATTATCTGTTTTTAACTCAGAAATATTTCAAATAAAATGAATAACTTGGTTGAGGAAAAAGAAAATAAATGATTCTACCGGAATTTAATTTTATAAATATGTTTATACCAAGGTATTTTTAATGTTATAGTTATATACTGGTTCGGTGTTATTTGGAAAATGTTAATACCAAATAACAATATTTACCATTTGTAGGAGATGTGCTTTTAATAGAGTAGAAATAAAAAAACCGTTTTTCATAATTTTGGCATTTATCGGGTTTTCGCTCGAACCCCTCGATAATATCACTCACCTTAATATCTTTTGTTTACTTATACATACTCCTATTTTTTATTCACTATTAAGATGAGTGATTACGTAATATACACTTTGATCTCTGTCAGTTGGTCGGGTAAGTGCACAAAATGAATACTTAATTCCTTGTTTTAAAATCATAAATTAACTATTTTTATAAATATTTTGAGGATTGGCCAGAAGTAGCTTTTGTAAATAATTATCTTTTTTTCTTTAAAATCATTAAGTTTACAGTATACACATTAGGGGGATTTTAAGCGACTATTTTTTTGGCTCTAGAAATGTATGGTAGTATTGATGGGATAGTACGGGACACAAAACCAAATTTTTCAAGAAATACTGTTAAATAAATAATTTCAAAATTTCACCCTGTACAGGGTTATTCATTATAAATTACCCACCCCTTATCACCGTTATTATTACCTAGAGGAAAAAAAGTTTTTAATATAAGTTGTGTAGTTGTGACTGAATTTTTTTAAAATGCTATTAATTGTACAGTAGCGTGCAAATTTCAGGGGATACAAAAAAGTAATAAATTTTTTTTAATGGGATACCCTGTCTATTATTATATTTTTGGAATGATCGTTTCTTCCTGATTTCAAAAATATACCATATGATACCCCTACCATATACCGTTTTTGAGTTATTGAACGTCGAATATCTTAGTTAAATTACTTATTGTATCTAAATATGGAAAAGTTAACATTATCAAAGTGAGCTATGAAAATGACAAATATTTTTGATAACTGACATTTCTTTAATGAATTAAGGAAAATGATTTATAGTAAGGAAAAAAAAGTCCAAATATTTACTTGTTATATACAAAATAACAAAATTAAACGTGCCGCAAAAACAGCATGTAGGGTGTTGTATCCAAATTGTCCAACACTATCAGAAAATACGTTCAAAAATATTTACCGACAGGTGAATAATACCTCCAGTTTTAGTAGACAAAAGCGTGTAGTTCAGGCAAACCAGGAAGAAATGCTAGATATACTGCTTCATTTCGAAGGTAAGCCCATCCATATGTATTCACGAATAGACTTTTTTCAAACGTTGTATTATTTTTTAGAAAATTCTGAATGCAGTATAAATAATGCAGCCGATCAATTAGGTAAAAGTTATTCCAAAATCCAACGTACGTTAAAAAATAACAACTACAGACTATATAACATTTTACCCGTACAAGTTTTGACAGGGGCTAATAAAAGGAAAAGGCTCGACTTTTGCGGCCAGATGACTCAAAATTTGGATAGAGATCCCGATTTTTTTAATAAAATATTATGGACTGATGATCTTTTTCTACGGCAGGAGTTTTTAATGGGAAAAATCGAAGGTCGTGGGAAAATAAGCACAACAGAAAAAGATTGTTAAAACAAATAAAAAAATCAGGAAGAAAAACTGTTAGCGTTTGATGTGGAATTTTCAGAAACAAAATTGTTGGGACTATATTTTATAATAATTACACTTTAACTGGAGTTACCTATCTGGAAATAATTATCGCAGAAGCAGAAAATATTATTTTGCAGATTTTTCCGGAAGCAGAACTTGATGATATGATTTGGATGCAGGATGGGGCAACTCCGCATAGTGCCCTACCCGTTCGAGATCATTTGAATAATGTATTTCCAATATGGAAAGGGAATAATGGAACTATCAAATGGCCACCGAACAGTCAGGATTTGACACCTATGGATTCATTTTTTTTGGGATTTCTAAAAGATATTGTCAATAATAGTAATAATAGTAATCAAGTTATTAAAGACAGGATTCGACTTGAAATAAACAATCTCAATATAAATAATGAAGCCATTTGCAGTACAATTATAAATATAAGAAGACGTTATCAATTATGCATTAACAATAATGGTGGACACATCGAACACCTTTTATGAATTATCATTAATTTATATTTAAATTTCCTAAATATATATTTGTTATCTTTTTTGTATAAATATGTGAACTTTTTCTTCCTCACTAGATATTCGACGTTTAATAACTCAAAAACGGTATATGGTAGGGGCATCATATGGTATATTTTTGATATCAGGAAGAAACGATCATTCCAAAAATATAATAATATATAGGGTATCCTATTTAAAAATATATATAATTTCTTTGTATCCCCTGAAAAACGCACGCTACTGTACTTTTAATAGCATTTTAACAAAATTTAGTCATAACCACACAACTTTTATTAAAAAACTTTTTTTTCTCTAGGTAATAATAACGATGATAAGGGGTGGGTAATTTATAATGAATAACCCTGTACAATTCATAATAGACCCTACATGGTATAGTTCGTTGAGATCGTATTGTTAAGGAACTTTTAACATCATAAAAACATACAGGGTGTTTCATTAAAAATATTGATCATGTATCACCCTGTACATTTAAATTTATGTTTAAAAATCTCACAATTGAATTTCAAAGTTGACGGGTCCCAGCGTTTTTTATAATGTTCTAAATCTAAACTAACCCCAAAAATAATTTTATTCCATAAATGGTTTCCACACTGTATATAATATATACCTAGTGAGTGAAAAGAACATTCTTCTTCCATAAAATTACTCATTTTTCTACCTTTTTATCCTTTCAATTTGTTTGACCTGGTATATTGTTACTATTTTAATTACCTTCCATTTACTTACTTACTTCCATGTTCTGCTTGAATGGTTGTCAAAAATCACCATCTCATCACCAATACTCTTTTTCCGGAAAATGTTTCAGTATCTCAAGAGGTTTTAAACCATCTTGTATAAAATAAACTTCTCTAAAGCTAGTCAAAAGTGGAAATGTACGCACAAAATAATAATAACAACTTAATTAACGATATAGACAAACATCCAAAATAATTTATGAAGAAAAGTCCTTTACAAGTGGCGAAATTAAATTTAATATAAGTAATGTAAGAAGTTTCCATTCCAAAACAGCCGTATCCGCTTAAATTTTGAGTGTTTAGCGCATATAGTCGTCATATGGTCCATTAAGAAAATTAATTTTGCAATTACGAATATTACGACTATCCTCCATAATTACTTTTTTAATAAATTATACACCTTCATAGTTAAATATAGTGGCGTTCACTTGTGTTATGTGCTTATAACGTTCTTCTGTTATAACAAGCCATTTTAATTAAATTTCCTCCATTCACTATATGAATATTCCCCCTACTGGTAATTAAACAAGACACACGTCATCCGTTCTGAAGGGAAGAGAATTTCACAAATTTGATCATCCTGTTAGAATCTAACAACCTTGGTTTAGCTATAGACTAATTACTATAAAATAAAGGAATTTTCAAAACGTCATACCGTTTTTATTGCACCCAAGTATTCCACAATGAATGTTAACATTTTCCCAAGTTTAACTAATTACATTGATAATGAATTATTACTTCGTAGACTCTCAAATAAATCCGACTTTAAATTAAGTAAAACTGCATTATGTACAATTGCCACAAAAAAAACAGTGATTTGTTTGAGAAATAATATGATCAAACTGAGATACAAAAAACCTATTTTTAGTCTTTGTAAACTTTTAAATTAATTTAAAAGAGTTCTTTCTTCATAAGATTTTTTTTCTATACGTCTGTATCTATATATTAACTTCCGTTTTAACCGGAATTGACAAATCGTATTTTCGACGATAGGGACTTTGTAGTCTTTCAATAAATGTTTTGTCCCAATTTGGTGATTTTTTTATAATAATCGTTCCTAATCTGTTATTTTTCTTCTGTCAGCAACAAGTGTCATATCGGTAATTTATAGATAAAATGTTTGCATAATATTTGCCGCAGTTATGGCAAATATTTTTTTTTTCGGGCTGAGATGGGAAACTCATGTTCGATGGGTCCTTATCCAGAACCCAACAGTGTTGGACTCACCCTCGAGAGGATGCCCACCAACCAAACCCACCTCAAAACTCGCCGTTACCCCCGCCGCGGAATCATTAACCTAGCAAAATAGCAAAATATGCGGCGGTCCCTCACACACTCTTCACACATTCATACTATTCGCTAAGAACATTAAAAAATTTAACTTTTTAATACATTTTTTAATGTTCTTAGTAAGACGAACTTACTAGTCCAGGAGGAATCGGCGCATGAGTACCGAAAACTATTCCACCTGAATTTTTTTATGTGATCCTTTTCAAATTGCCCTCGTAATGATATAAATGCATGTTGCCATGGCGCAACCCGGTGCCATATTGTTTAAACCGAAATTGTTTAAACAATTACAAGGAATTGTTATTTTTCAACCAGACAAATTTTTTTTATATTCTTTATTGAAATTCCAATAAAAAAGGTCCTATGACTTTTCACGATAAAGTTAATATTTTTAAAGATATGAAATTTGGGTACTTTCGACCTATGAAAAATATAATAAAAAAACAGATAATGTGAAAGTAATAAATGTTTTTAATTCTCTATACAATAGTTAATAATATTGTTAATAGAGATTTAAAAAAATTTCATTGTTTATATCTTTTTTTTAATTGTTAATTTGGCGCGCTCACAAGTATGCATCGCTTACTTTTAAGTATCGTTGTCTCTCTCTGACTTATGCGTTTCGTCGACCTCTCTGTGTCTTGAATCATTATCATTTATCTTAAAAACCATCAACTTTATAAAAATTGTTAAAGAAAGCAATGTTATTAGGTAATAATTAAATTGCCTACAATTTGTTTTTAATAATTTTTTTTCTGAAATCAATTTTTCAAAAGTTCTTTAAGCATAAATCGGAACATGTCATTAAAATTACTTTTTTATCAGATTATATTACTTTTTGCTATTAAACGTTATTATTTATACAAATAGTAACCTTGAAAGAATAAAAAATAAAAGAAATAATTTTTTTCTTACTCAGACACACTCATACACACACTATGACACATATACATAAAATTATTTTTATTCAATTTATTTGAATGTTTTTTCTAAATACCCAATATATTTTTATTATTTATAAATAATTGTGATTTCAAAAAATGTTCAAATACCATTATATCTTATTATTGTTGATATAAATGCAAAAATTACTATGATAATAACAAAAAAGTAATAATAAACTGATAAAAGTAATTTTAATGACATATGCTTAACTTTTGAAAAATTGATTTCAGAAAAAAATTTATTAAAAACAAATTGTAGGCAATTTAATTATTATCTAATAACATTGCTTTCTATAAAAATTTTGATAAAGTTGATAGTTTTTAAGTTTTTAGTTTTTAAGATAAATGATAAATAATGATTCAAGACAGAGAGAGGCCGACGCAACGCATGAGTCAGAGACAGACAGCGATACTTAAAGGTAAGCGATGCATACAAATTAACAATTAAAAAGAAAGATATAAACAATGAAATTTTTTTAATCTCTCTTAACAATATTATTAACTATTGTATAGAGAATTAAAAACATTTATTACTTTCACATTATCTGTTTTTTTATTATATTTTTCATAGGTCGAAAGTACCCAAATTTGAGATTTTTCTAACCTTAAAAAATTCATATCTTTAAAAATATTAACTTTATCATGAAAAGTCATAGGACCTTTTTTATTGGTATTTCAATAAAAAATATAAAAAAAATTTGTCCGTTTGAAAAATAACAATTCCTTGTAATTGTTTAAACAATTTCGGTTTAAACAATATGGCACCGGGTTGCGCCATGGCAACATGCATTTATATCATTAGGAGGACCATTTGAAGAGGATCACATAAAAAAATTGAGGTGGAATAGTTTTCGGTACTCATGCGCCGATTACTCCTGGACTATACACATAGTAAGGATTGATACAATATACTATTAGTCATGATAAGACAACTGCTATTAGTAATTAGGTTATAATTCTGGGGAACGTCCTTGTACCTAGGGATACTACGTAACTCAGGACAGCCTTATAATGAGAAAAATATTGCTAAGTGAAAGTACACGTAGCGCCATCTAGTGTCTCCTCTGTTATATCTCAGCTGCACACAGTAAAGTCGGACATTTTAAGTCCTGTTAGCGCTAAATGAATAAGATTGTTTTGGCATACGCAAACTATTTTTATTATCGGCTTTAATCTTCGATTTTATATATTTATTTTGAGGTAAGTGATTGCGTTATGTTTTAGTTTATTAGTTTACATATTACTAATGCTGTATTTTCACAGAATTATATAATTTTATTGTAAAAGAAGTAAATCATCCATATCACAAATATGACTGATCATTAGACAAAGAAAAATCAAAGTCAATGTCACAAAATTTTTTATTTATATTATTGACAGCTACTAGTTTTGGCCTATCTATAGGCCATCATCAGGCTAAAAATAAATACAGAATAAGAAGAAATACAGATTTACATTAGTGATACATAACATCCACCATGCTTGCATGACCTTAGCAAAGAATGAATAATAATGTGTCATTGAAAAACTTAAGTAACTAAATTATGGGACTAAACTAATACTAAGTAATTAAAATAACTAAATAATAAAATTGAGATTGAAATATTGATATTAAGTGTTTATGAAATAACTAATATTGAAAAAGAAAGGGTATAATAAAGAAAGATAAGGATCCGCCAAAACTTGGTAGATCATGGTAAGCAGAGATAGTTTATAGGACCTACAAAAGAAATAAAAGCAGGTACTAGAAATAAGGTCATGTCCAGTGTAGATGCTAAAAAAGTTTTTAACGATGGTTAAAAAGTAGATGTTTCTTAGTATCCACGCATAAGAAAAAGTTCTGCTTCGCAAAACAAAGAATGAATTATCAAAGTTAAATGCGAGATTATGTGGTGGAAAATAAGAGATAAAGGAATCAAAAAGGCAAATTAACAAAAATGGAAAAGCCTCTAGGCTTTAACTGGTGGATGTTATGATTTTTTCTTATATCACTTTGTAAGTTTTTTAAGGTATGTATCACTAATGTAAATCTGTATTTCTTCTTATTCTGTATTTATTTTTAGCCTGATGATGGCCTATAGATAGGCCGAAACTAGGTTGTCAATAATTTAAATAAAAAATTTTGTGACATTGACTTTGATTTTTCTTTGAATAATTTTATTGTTTTTAATGTTCCCACGAGTTTTGTGTCATCACAGCAAGAATTTTTACTTTAGGACATTTATATTTTTGTACCTTGGGACAGTCCCAAGGTGTAAGTCAAACATTTATGAGGTAAAACCTACTGTAATTTACTTTTTAAATGCCGCGAAGTGAAAACAACGTGACCCGGCCCAAACTATGTAAGGAAAATGTTATGAATGCTGTTTAAATGGTTCTCGAATGTTAATTCGAGACCTGATGTTGATATACATGAGCATATTTCCTTATCAGGACCATCGACATCATCTGCTTGTGATGATCAGCCAAGTGCTGAAATTCCAGCACTACTTAAGTCACCTGAAATAATTCGTCCATTCCCAAAGGCGCCACCAGGCAAAAATATAAAGCCAAGAAACAGGAAAGGAAAAACAAGAGTGCTGACAGATACCCCTGAAAAATTGGAGTTGGAGCTTATAGTTGCAAAGAATAGGAAGAAAGATGTTAAAACAAAAAAGAAACCAGTTAAAAGGAGGGTTTTCAATCAAGAAAGACAATGCCAGCAGCACTGAAGATGAAACTGGTTTGATTTTGGAAAGTGACGACTCTGGTGATGGCATTAATGATGAAAATACTTGAGTGGGTTGTGGTGAAAATTACTTAGAAACCTCGAGCAAAGAGGATTGGATTCAGTGCATTTATGTCGTTCCTGGGTCCATAAAACTACACGTCCTTCGACAATTTGTCAAAAATGCGGTATCCGGGAGAAAAGGCAACCTTAATCCTGTCAACTGTCTTAAGTATTATTTTCTATTTTAATAAATAAGTATGATTGGTAATTAATTGTTGTTTTACTACCATTTAAATTAGTGTCCCAACGAAGAATTTTCAGTCTCCTCAGGTACAAGCTACGTTTGTACCTTGGGACCAAAGTAACTTTACTTTTTTAACATTATTTCATAAGTAATTACAGGTATACAGTTAGTTGCACTTATACATGTAAGATTATTAAATAATAATGGATATTCAATTATTATTTTGGAAAAAATATCAATATTTACAAAAAAAATGACATTTAAAAAAATTGTCCTGAGGTACAAGGACCTCCCTACTTAGCAACTTTATATTTTTAAGTTATTTAATGTTTTAAATTTTAAAAGAATTTGATATTAAATTTAATACGTTTTTGTCTTATCCTATTACAGTATTTAAATACATTATCCTATTAAGTTAATGTCCTCCTGTTTGAGAAAATGTGCTTTACATGGTGACGTGCTTTTCTTTTTAATTGACAGATTTCATTTTTTTACTTATGGACAATGTTAATATTGATCTGTATTCCGATTAATTGGGAATTCTTTCCTTTATGAGGTTAATTCCTCATCTTAAGGATGGTTGTCATTGTCCACTCGGATTCTATCCAAGCAAGGAGACCAAGCTCCTAATTTTTGAGCCCGCTCCCTTTAAAACAAGTGTATCTTGTTTTATTATCATTCAGTACAAGTTTTAAATTTTCCGTTCTTTATTTTCGACTTTCCCATAAATTTTATATTAAAATTTTTCCTTATTTGTTTTGATAAATATTTTCTAAACTCGTTTAACCTACATTAAAAAAGCCAAAGCTTGTGAAAATATATTAAAGTAATTTGTAATGAAACATTCGATGCTTCCTGTATAAAAATTGAAATTCTCCAAATCTCCAATTAAACAATGATTTCAACTAATTCCGTCTGCAATTTTATTCTTTCCTCTCGATTGGTTTTAAACTAATAACTCAAGAACACTCAAAACCAATATTCGCCGAAATTATATTAGATCTTCTAACCAATCTGTCTAGAAGTTCTTGGCTTGACAAGAGCGAGCGAGCAGGATATAAGAGAACGAGAGAGAATGAGAGTAAGGATCCCCAGCGCTAAACGAAACAAAGCAATCTCATCAGGCGATACCATCGAGCATTATGACGTATTATTAGCGCATTACGGCTATTGGAGAGCGATTCAATTATTGGAATTGCGCCGTTGCGGCTCGCCCGCAAACTACGATCAAATATCAGAGATTTTCAGGAGAGATTACCTTGTTTTCTTTCTCTACCGAATTCACTTCACTTCTGCTTCCACTCGCCTTCTAACAGATTTCTTACTAAATTTAATCAAAGACTTTTAGCAACCGATGGGCTATGAATAACTGAACGTAGTATTCAACTTCGGAAGCCGATAGATCGAAAAAACATAATTTTTAATAAGGAATCACTCTACGCATACAGGATGTTGATCAAGATGACAGGATTTAATAGGAAGTTTAAGTACTACCTTAAATTATTCACATCTTCATTTAAATTAAATATAAACGTCATTTTTCTCTGGAGAATAGAGATTCAATTACCATTTTTAATTTAGTACATTCAGCCTCATCCATTATAAGTGATTTGAGGTATAATTTGAATAAAACTTCCTATCACATTAGAAAAAAATTGCTATAGCAATAGTGTATAGCGAAACAAAACAAATTTAAAAGAAAATGTGTAGATGATTTTTTTAAAAATATTATTAATACTAATTTTTTATCTTATTTATATGACTCATTTTTAATACTTATTTTAACAGAATAAACCTATACGTATTTTTAAATATTTGGATAATTTTTATCACAGACTGAAGTGTACCTAACCTTACTTTGTGGAAGTTTATCATATTACAAGAATACAGAATAATAAACTTTATGTTACTGAACAACTCTTTGTGGAAGAATTTCTTAAGGTGTTTATAATTTTTTGTAATAAAAACAACTACTTCCTGGGCTACATGCCCCAACGGACATTAGATTGCAATAGAAATCGTGATGATGCAAATGAAAGGGTTTTGATATTATTGTGTCGTCATCAGTTAGAGGTAATGCGGCAAAAGGGTATGAGGGTATCTATTACGCCAATACCTATGTAGTGAATACAAGATTTCAAGATAAAGTGCGTAAAAGCGCCATCCTACCGTGCATTTGAAAACTAACAAAGGTAACTGTAGAAGGTGGTCCAATAGATATTAGCACCTCGATTTTCAGAAATTAAAATGAAATTGTGCAAAATCGTTTGGATCCGTCAATTTGTGATTCAAGAGACACCCCCCCCCCGGGGGGGTGAGCACAACCCCTTGATTTTGTATAGGGATAAGGGGTGTTGGAATACCTCATTTTGAAGATCTTAAAGAGTAATATCTGATCCTAAAATTTAGCTTCAAACTATGGTAATGAAACAGCTAGCAAAAGAGGTAATGTGGAATTTATGTCGAGAAATTATTCGTAACCGACACATTTTAAAGATAATAAGACTACCACCACCCCAACCACCGTTCAACCAATGCATCAGTTCATAAATGAAAATGTTCTTCGAGCCTGAAGGGAATATATTGAGTGGCCACCCAGATATTTTTATTTTTTTGTCTCCCTTTGTACTCTTATTAACCCTTGCTTATAACAGGAAAAAATATATTGTGATGTGAAAACCTCACTGTAAATTTTCATTTTACCCATCGATAACCGAAAGGAGAGAGCTTTGATTGCTTCTCAGCTGTGGGTAAAATTGACAGGAACTTTTATCCACTGGAATGAGGACCGGATGTATTGAGATTTTTATATTTTCCCCATTATTACGTTGGCAACAGCTTTCAGTTGCTACGGGGACATAACCAAAAAATTCAAACAAACAAAATCACACAATTGACAGCAAAAACGTACAAACTGAAATTCGTGGGTTTTAAGGTAGTTTTTTGTGACTGTGACTAAAGAAAATGTCGACAGAAGAGAACGAAATGTCCTGTACGCCACCTGACATTCGCAATATTGCAACGACTGCAATAGAAAATCTTCTACCACAAAAATCACGGCACAAGTACGAATGTCTTATGAAAAGTTTTTAAAGTGGCGAGCAGAACAAAATACAACATCGTAGATAAAGTATAGTATCATACCGCAAGCTAAGGTTTTTATCCACTCAAATAAATACATGCAACTTTCATTTTCGTGGATAAGGCAAGGCGTACATTGAGACACAAGCGACGCAGCCCACGCAGCACAGCGTAGGCCATGAATGTGTCAAACCAGACGTGTGTTGCCCAGTGTTCGAAACACAGATTTCGTGAGCGTGCATGGCAAAATAATTGCAAAAACTGCAGGAAGAACTTATTGAGGCTGTGAGAAAATTTTCTGTTCTATATGATACAAATGATCCATCATATATGAAATCTATTATATTAGGCACTTATTCAAACTGATTTTTATTTAGTCTAAAATAATTTGTAAACTTTGAGTCCGAGAATTCAGATGCTAAATTAAACTTGCCATGACTTTGCCTTTTTTCCATGTAAATAGCTTTTCCAATAAGATTTCTTTCTTTTTTTTGAGAGGTCGTACAGCAACACTTCCGATTCCCAATGTGCGTCCGAATCTGACTCAGAACTTAAATCTAGCAATAAATTTTCCATCAAAGAATGTTTAAATTATTTATGTTTAATTACTATTAGCGCAGGAAACAACAAGCTTTTGTGAAAATATGCGTTCAAACACAACGCACAATTTTCGTGGGTTGCGTCGCTTGTGTCTCAATGTGCGCCTTGCCTAAAACCTTTTTTACTTGCTCGTTGTAATTACATATTTTTAAAAACTGATTTTTTTAGAAACAGTTTTTGATAAAGGCAATAAAAATAAATCAATATTATCGTATTACAATAAAATGTAAAAATTGGGGATTCTATAGATTTTAAAATATCTACAAACATAAAAACAATGCTTGAATTGGTATGTTGAGTGAAGTCATAATAATAAGCATAAATGTGTATAAAATATGCATATTCAAGCTGGATTACTAGTAAAATATCCCAAAAAAGGAAATATGGTGGAAAATCGAAATAAAACGATGTTGATTTAATAATTTTTATTCAACTACAATCCTTTACAATGAAATTGGAAATTTTGAACATGGCAAGCAATAAACGTTTTAGTAAGTGATAAGATTTATTTATGATTTGAAAGAAAATACCTCAGAGTAATAAGTAAACATAGAGGTGCCACAACAACACAATAACATACAGTTTGTAGTCAATAGCTATGAACCTATAATTAAGAGAGATGGAAAATAAAATTGACATTTAGAGGTGTAAGTAAACACAGCCATACAGTGGCGTGTAATTGGTTAGAGTATCACTGTAATATATAAATGTTATTTAAATAATTTACACGCATTAAAAATAATTCTTTTAATTAAATGAAAAAAAAAAACACAAAGGAAAGTATTTAAAAGAAACTTTCCACTTTTAGCTCCTAGTTTATATATAATATGTATTTCATTATTAATTTGTTTTTCTTATTTGTAATAAATTTTAATCGAAATTGCTAATTCTACGCCAATGAAGTGAATAACTTACCGGTCATAGGTTAGATTATCATTTTGCGAAGTACCACAAATTATACACGCTTTTCGAGTTTTCACCATTTTCAATAATGAAAATAAATAAAAACACTTTATAAAGTTCACTTAAATACACAAAAATTAAGGAAAAATCGAACAATAATAACAAACAAAGATACTGATGCCAAATTTTCGGTGTGGCTATTTGATAGAATTGGTGCAGAGCTTTTTTATCAGTATTATCGAAAGGTAAGAAAGTGAATATTAAATTATATTTTCTCTGACTAAAAGTTTCCTCTTAAAAGTCAAATAAAATTGTTGTAAATTATACTATTACGTTTTTGTTTCCTACTTTGTACAGTCGGCTTTAGAATAGCATATACATGTTAAATGTGAATTTCGTTTACCTACCGAAGTTATAAAAACGCCCTTCTTAAACAACATAGGAATGGCAATTTTTAAAACGCCTACATTAAATGGTTTTTTGGGATTAAGTTTATTTACAAGGGACAGGCAATTTGTCAATAAAATACCCACATTAAAGATGTGGGCGTGGACAACTGTTTAACTGATTTTAAATTTATTATTATTTAAACCGTGATTGGAGTCACCAGAGACCAAGCGAAGAACATGGCTAGAAACAAGAAGAATTGGAGGAAGTTTGTATACGACACTTAAGAAGAGACTTGAAACCCAACACCTTAGGGTAGAATGGGTATTGATTATATATATATATATATTATTTAAACCGTGATTGGTTATACACAATAAATAGGCCGTCCTTAAAATTAATTCATTGTAAGCGATTTGAGTTTAAAAATGTATATGCGACAGTACTTACAAAACACAACGTTTGGCAATGCTCTACTGGTAAACAAATCCATCTCGACGACAAGTAGTAGGGAATATACCTACTCTATGTTTACTTATTACTCTCAGGAAAATATTAATAAAATTAAAAGGTCATTAATTAAAAAATACAGGTCCCAAATAAGGCGACTTTATTACAACGCAATATTAACTCAGACAGCCACAGCCACAATTTTGTTTTAATTTAAATTTATTTACTTCTTGTAACGTTTTGTACAACGTCAAATGCCCTCCACCGATGAGATAACAAGAATAAAACGAAGATACAAAAATGGAGTAATACCTAGTGAATTAAAAAGACTAATAACGTTCCGCCAAGGAGACGTAATCAAAGTACAGATAGCTTTAATTCAGGAACTCTTAGAAAACTGATAACGACGTTTAATTATAATGAGTAGGAATTCAAGTTGCAAGCTATGACGCCGTTTCTAAATAAATTGAGACAATTCTGACTTAACCGATACTACTACCACGTACAGTTTAATGAACATTTCACTAACTAGGCACTACAAAGCGATGATGTCGCCAGTGTCCCTGAAATATGATATTCATTATCTATTCTCCTAGAAATTGCTGTTGCAGTTAATAATATAGTTGTTTTTATGTGAAACAAAATCTTTATACCTAAACGTTAAAAAACACAAAACTATTGTCAGCATTTTTATAGGGTGTTTTAAAACAAATAAAACTGAGCGATTTATCTGAAATATTTAAGGAATTTTAACTTCTGTATAGGTTAGAGTGTTTCAAATAACACAGATAAGATGAAAAAAATGATTCGATAAAATTGCCGAAAATCATAATATAAATACTGTTCTAATTACAGAATCTGCTAGAGGAAGGCCTTAGGTAAATCCTGGCAAAACCATTTTGATACCGTTCACCAGGAGACACAGATACTCTCTAACTACTACAATTATGAGCAATATCGAACTAAAATTTTCCAAGGAGGTAAAATATCTGGGAGTGATCCTGGATCAATAACTAGCTTAAAACAATCTTATTCCAAGCCTTAGTGGCCAGCTGGCCTTGCTACAGTACATTTGGGAATACTTGAGGCTTGACACCGAAAATGATCTTCTGGTCGTACCAAACAATTATCAAGTCCATTGTCATCTATGCTTTATTAATATGGTGGCCAAAGATTAAATAATTCACGGCATGTGCTAAGTTGCAGAAAGGGCAACGGCTGGCTTGTCTAGGAATAACAAGGACAATGACAACGCCACCCTTAAAGGCGATGTTAGGTCTACCCCCCTTGTAACAGTACCTGTTTACATTTTAAGCACCTGGTATCCTAAATATTAAATTAAATTAGTACTGCGATCTCCATCTTTCCGGAAGAATTCTTAATAATAAAATAATGAATACGGTCTCTATAATTATAATTGGAAGTTCAAAGTAGCTACGCTACGAGGTGTACTAATGAGTTGCCATTATCGGGTTCAAGACGTTTTAATAATTATTCCCAGTCTCATTTCTTGTATTGGTTTACTGTCATATACAGTTGGAATATAATACAGTAAACTAGAAGCATCTCTTTAATTTGAAGATTCAGTAAACTTGTAAACAGCTTGTAAACTTTAAGCTCTCGTATGCACGAACATTTTTAACTGGATCATCTCTACAACTTGGGCAGATCATCCCTCAACTCGTGATCTTCCATAGTCATTTGGAACCACCTAAACAGTGCCGTAGCGACCCCAAGGTGCTGCGAAGGATCGTCCATTATTGTTAACAGATAAGTTTGTTGTGGTATATCAAGTTTACTGTTCCCATATTTTTTTCTCTTTTATCTCCGTTTATATCTATCTTTATCGTCAACTGTATTAGAATAAGTATTTTTAAAGAACTGTTTGCGGATTATTTTTTTGTAACGTATTCTCAACTTCATTCATTTTAGCACTAAGGAAATCTATTTATCTTTTATCTGTTGGTACATTTTCATTTTTTTTTTACTTCATAGACAGTTTTTTCTGACATCTTTCTGTCATCTTATGATACTTATTTAAATCACTCAGCTTAAAACAACTTTCTTCAGTAGTATCATAAAAAATAAAAAGATTTCAGTGGCGCCCTTATAATTTCTTAAAGAAACAAATATTGTACTATAGTCAGAGCTAATGAACTTACTCACCCCTAGCCGAGGTATTTAACTATCATAATTTTTGCTGTGATAAACATTTATAAATTTTGTAAATTATTGAAATATCTTTTACAACTAATTAAAGACGAAATTAAGATTAATGGTTGTTTTATTGTAAATTACATTTTTTCTTTTGGTATATTGTTATTTTTTAAAAGTTAACTAAATATTTTTATAAATTCACTCTCAACATTTAAATCATATCACAAATCGACGCCCAACGTCATAATATGGTTACAAACTCTGACGACAGCAACAGACACAAAATAAATCTGGTGATTTGGTTGGTCATCTAAGGATCCTGGAAAACGTTCTACTAGCATCCTAAAACCAACCATTAGATATCATGCCAGTTAGGATTGAAAGAGCAATAGAAGAAGGTATGGGAGGAAAATTTTCAGAAATTATTAAACTAAGAACAAACTCAACCGAACTTAATAGTTGAAGATACTAGTAATATCCATATAGTTAAACCTACCCAAGAAGAAGTGAAGGAAGTTGTAAAGCGAAGCCCAAACGCCAAAACACCAGGAATAGATGGAATTAATTCAGAACTATTAAAATATGGAGGAGAAAATGTTTATCAACCAATTCTTAAAATATGGAAAGAAGAAAGATTGCCCAGAGAGTGGGAAAAGAAGAAAATAGTATTAATACACAAAAAAGGAGACCAACTATAGTAACTATAGGAGTATAACACTTCTCAACATAGCTTATAAAATATTGTCAACAATACCAGTGTGGATTCGTTAAGGGAACGTCAATAACCAATGCAATTCATACAATAAAACAAATAGTTGAAAAAGCATATGACTATAAAATTAACATGGACAGACCTTCCATTCGATAAATAGATCAGTCTTGGTAAAGTAATGAAAGAGCTGGGTATAGCATCTAAATTGAGGAGAATCATATGTCTCACAATAAATTCAACATCCATGAATGTCCAAACACCTAAAGGAGAAACAGGCGTATTTTTATGTAACAAAGGAGTCAAACAGGGAGATGCGCCATCCACAACATTATTTAATATTGCATTGCAATATATAACAACAAATATTAGTAAAGGAACTGTAAGTAGTGGCTTATGCTGACGACTTGGTGATTGCGGTAAGGAGAAGAGACGTAATGGTACAAACGTTGCATGAAATCTGCACAAAAGGAGAAACAGTATATAGGACTCCAACGGAAAGAAAACAAAGATAATGAGAATCAGCAAGGAGCCAGTAAGTAGAACGATATAGGGACAATAGAATTTGAAGATGTTGACAACTTTAAATACCTAGGAGTAGTTATATCCAATAAGGGCGACAGAATGAAGAAAATCAATGAAAGAATGATGGCTGGAAACAGAGCCTTTCACGCAAATAAAAAAATCCTCTATTCAAAAATACTTACACATACAACAAAGATAAAAATATATAAAACATTAATTAGACCTGCAATGATGTATGGTGCCGAAACTGCTACAATGCTCAAGAAAAATAAGAGAAACACTAAGAATAGCAGAAAGAAAAATAATGAGAACAATAATGGGACCTTTCAGAATGGGAGAAAAAAAATTCAGAAGTAGAAGAGATATTGGAGGCTCTGAAAGGTACAGATGTAGTAATCAAAATTAAGCAGCAAAAAGCGAGATGGCTGGGACATGTATTGCGAACAGATGAAGAAGACATAACAAATATGATTACAAGTTGGATACCGGCGGGAAGAAGAAGAGGGGAAGACCAAAATAAAGATGGATACTGGAAGTTAAAGATGACTTAAAAGGAACAGGAATGATTGGTGATGAGCAAGAGATAGTGAGGGACCGAGGAAAGTGGGAGGAATTTTGCAATAAAATAAAATAAATAAAATAAAGAATTGGGGCTGGCCCACCCCAAATAGAGGCCTAGGAAGCGGCGTTATTCAACTTTGAGTGTTAAGTCACATACGTACATATGTGTAGGTATATAAATTAAGTTGAAATTAAATATGTACATAAATTAATTAATTTAAGCGTGTGTTTTAGTAAATAAATAGATATTAGTTAGCCATAGTGTGTAATTTATCCCACCTATAAAAACAGTATAAATAAATAAGAAAAACATTACATAGGAATGCTGTAAATATTGTTCAAGGGATGCTTAAGAGTTCGCATAGCCGATTAGGAATCCGATAATTATAAAAATTTTGATAGAAGTTTCGATTCTCTATAACCCAATTCAGGGCTTTATCCAAAGCAACAGGTTCAGCTGTTAATATGAAGCAAAATGGGTTCAATTTGTATAAAAATTGCTGGTTACTACACACTACAGCATACAGCATACTACAGCACATGCATTAGATTTAGAACCATCAGAATAAATTTTGTAAGTAGATACTGCATTTATAAAAACATGTTTCGTACAGTGACTTAAAATAGTATATTGTGTATCTATAGAGCGGGTCACAGTTATTATGCAGCGTGGCCGGCATAGGCCAATGTAAATCTTATGGGCGAATATTCAACACTGTTGCCGCTTTGGTTACGGCTTGAACCACAATTAACTCATATTTTCCTTTAAACGCGTAAAATTTATCTAAAAGCATAATTATAAATATTCTTAATTACTCACTAAACGATTTTCAAATGAAAAATTCAGTCAACATTTAAATCATAATAGTAACACAATGGAAAGTTATATTCCCGCGCCAGTTGGAACCAAATTCGAAGAACGCCGTCGTCCATAAACGCAATGCTGCATAATAACTGTGACCCGCTCTATAGGAGTAAAAGCGATACATTCCCGGACGACAATGTAAATTGGAGTCTGAGAATGTGCTTTTACTCCGAGGTGACATACTATTTTTTCTGAAATTACATTCAATATTGCAATTTTCTATTTAAAACTGCGTGCTTTCCTAGAAAATATGTAGCAAGGGAGACAGATTTTTCTAGACCTAGGCCGGGAATATTTTTCTCGTACATTGTACCAGATTAGCGTACTTTGGGGTTAGAAATTGATCCGAGAACATAGCCATTTCCAAGCGATTTTAGAAAAAAAGATATTCCGGTTAGATTGAAGCAGATTGGGATGCGATACTGCAAACGTTGAGTTTTTATTTTTCCACCATTTGTTTGTTGGATTATTAGTTATTTTTTTGTTGTTTTGAATAATTTTTAAAAAGATGTATCTTTCACAGAAATTATACATAACAACGTGACTGATAATCAATGGTGTGCATATTTTTAACAAAGAAATTTTGCAAAGACAATGCGTCATTAGATAAAACTGGTGTAATGATATTTCAAAAAAATTGTTCGGCTATCTTCCCTATTACTGCGATCTCTACATATAAATGCATGGTCACCCTCGTCAACTAACCTAACCCCAAATTAAAAACGCAAAAACCTTCAGTTTTATCTTTTCGGTTTTGGTTAATTCCGCTACCGCGTGTTCTCAGAATGTGTGTACCCGCCATGCCAAACGGGCCCCGTCGACCGATGCAACGGTTCGCGATTCTCTGAGCGCTCATAACTTCAATCGGGTACAGTGTATGGGGAACAACGGTAATTAAGGTAATTAACTAAAACTGTAATTTGGGGTATGCATCGACCATAAAATAACGATCGATATATTTTTAGAGGTTCATAAATACGCCTTTGCCACTAACGAACGAAGCGAAGAAGCATGGAGAAGAGAAAGAGATATTTAACGAAAGGCTGATCGCGGAAACACTCCGATGGTCTTTATAACTTTTATGATAAAATTTAAAACTGTTTGGAGTAACAACTTTGAATACAGGTTCGGCTGACTTAAAAAGTCGAACGGAGAATATATCTACTAAAGACCAAGCAGAAAGTCTTAGAGTGCTATTACAGACTCACTTTGCTGGATCTCAGTCAAAATCAGAAGATAATCCACCAAGTTCTCAACCAAAAGTCTCGTAGTAAACTCAACAGGTTGAATAGACATCTGGTGGATAAAATCTTTAGATTAACAAAATTAAATGGACAATTAAAATCTTCAAACCTTTTAAAAGTTGTATGGTTTTCATAATATTGTAAAAAGTTGGAATAATGTTGAAAACATTTGTTGAATGTTAATTGTGCAAGTACCAAACAATGTCGATAAGCCAAGGACCATCTAAACGACCAAAAACAGGTCCATTATCTTTAAATGAAAAAACTCTGATTTTGAATTGTTATATATCATGGAAAAACAAGGTTCCAAGTGCAAGTGTTGATGATATTGTGGGATTAACGGCTGCTATGTTGTGTGTTGCTAAATCAACAATTTATAGATTACTAAAAGAAAGCAAGAATGGAACTCTTCAACCCCCTAAAACTCCTTCAGGCCGAAAACCAATTGAGATCGATGAGTCATTAAAACAAAGACTAAGGCGTAAAGTCCATGTATTTTACTTACGAAAGGAAATTCCAACACTTGACAAAATTATGACATCAGTGCAAGAAGATACGGACTATACAAAATTCTCCAGAATGACATTATGGAAACTTTTGAAAGATGTGGGTTTCAGATATACAAAATATAATAGAAAATCTCTCTTGATAGATAAACCGGAAAGAGACTATTTAAGAAGCATTCGACATGCCAGAGAACAAAATTTGAAAATCTTCTACTTAGACGAAATATGGATAAATGCTGGATATACAGTTTTCAAATCTTGGCAAGATGAAAATATTAAAAGCGGAAGGCAGGCATTCGTGGAAGGTTTGTCGTTAGGTTTGCAGCCACCATCTGGAAAAGGAAAAAGACTTATCATTGTCCATGTTGGAAGTTCTGAAGGTTTTGTTGATGGTGGATTATTAACTTTTAATTCAAAACACACAGGGGACTATCACGAAGATATGAATGGGGATGTCTTCGAGGAATGGTTTGTTCAAATGTTGGATCTGATTCCAAAAGGGGCTGTTATTGTTATGGACAACGCAAGTTACCATTCACGGTTACGAGAAGCATTGCCCACAAGTCGTTGGCGTAAAGCAGAGCTTTTGGAGTAGCTTATTTTGAATAATATTAAGATTCCAAAAGATCCACTAAGGAAAGAACTTTACAGAATTGCAAAAATGAACAAGAATAAATACAAAACCTACATTGTAGAAGAAATGGCTTCTTCTCGTGGTATATCAGTTCTTCGACTTTCCCCTTATCATTGTGAACTTAATCCCATAGAATTAATATGGGCTCAGGTAAAGGGGGAAGTTGGAAAAAAAATACTATTTTTAAAATAAACGATGTTGTGAAATTGTTTGAGAGTGCTGTAAGTCATGTTAGTAAGGAAAATTGGACAAACTGTATCGAGCATGTTATCAAAGTAGAGGCAAATATGTGGAAAATTGACAATATTTGTGATGATTTAATCGACTCTATTAATATTAATGTCAACAACGATTCTTTCTCTTCCGAGTCGGATATAGAATAAAGTGTAAGTAATAAATGTATTCCAATAATTATTTCTTTTCATTTTTTATTATATTATAATTTAAAACGTATTTTTTTCCCAAAATACACACCACTGCATTGCGTTATTGCTTATCTGCTAATCCTTTAACAATGAAGAAACCCTAAACTTTGCTACAACTGAAACAAATACGGGGTCGATCTACCTGGTTTTTAGATTTACGGAAGAAATGTAATGTAAAGTAAGAGATTTATCAAAAATTTCAGGGTGCTCCCTGTAAAGGTTTTGAATACTTAATTAGGGTTTATTACTCTTCTTACTTTTTGTACATACTATAATATAGGAGGAGAGACGGTAGCCGTGGCAGCAGTGAAAGAATATCCTCAAGGAGGAGTATTATCGCCTCTGCTGTGGGCCCTGGTAGTCGAGGATCTTCTGTCAAAGCTGCATAACTCTGGTTTTACGATTCAAGGGTGTGCAGATGACCTGGTCGTAACTATTAGGGGCAAGCATGATAAAGTTATCTCAAACTTAATGCAAGTTGCCTTAAACATTATAGAGGTGCCAGAAGGAAGGTCTTAAGGTCAATCTAGACAAAACCATTTTGATACCGTTCACCAGGAGACTCAGATACTCTCTAACTGCTCCAACCATGAACAATAGCGAACTAAAATTTTCCAAAGAGTAAATTGTCTGGGAGTGATCGTTACAAAACAAACAACAATCGAATATTCTATTTATGATATAAAATACAGGGTGTTCCATTTGAAAGAAGAGAGAAAATGAAAGGTTGGAGTTATCGTCCACCCTGTATACAAAAGGTAAAATTTTTTTCTTCAACGTACAATAAGATACAGAGCGTTGATTTACCTACGATTTTCACACAAAGGTGTCCATAACTTCTGAATAACTCGTATCAATACCTTATATCAAAATCTTTAAAAAAATGTGAGCAGTCCGAATTCGGTATAATATACAGGGGTTCCCATTTAAAACATCATATGTTTGGTTTGTAACGGAGTTATACAACACTTTGTATAGTTTAAGGTAATTTCAAAATATGGACCCTAAAGACAATTACTATTTTTGTTATTAACATTTTTTGATATCTTCTAAAACAACCCATATACCGAACTTTGTCATACGGTTGGTACACCCTGTATATAGAATGCTTAGTGTTTATTAAAACAGAAGTTATTATTAATTTTGTAGCCAAACTTTACATTGTGAATAATGTTTTTTGTTTAGTTAGTGTTTCTTACATTATAATTCTTCAATAGTTGACATTGTAATCAAATATAATTATAAAAGAATGACAATTTGAAAATTATTTATGAAAGCAAACAGTTGCTTGGTAAATTTAGTGCAAAAATTCATATGGTTTTTCATAAAACTGGCTGTAAAATGAAAGGGGTATTGAAAAACTTAAATTTTATTTTATTACATTGTATGGGGTTTCAGAACAAGCAAAACTTTTTATCAAGAATGATATTTTTCACTAAACCTAATATTTAAATATTTCCACCTACAGGATAACCCATCCGTGGACACGCTGTAGAAAAAAATGTCTGAATTATTAACATAATAACGGTAATTTAGCGGGGTATAATAAAAATAAACACCCAGTAGGTAACAGAAGTAAAACCATTACTTTGTTTGACACTCTGGTCATATGTTTGTGCAAATATAAGAGGTTGATTGTATCCTGCGATCGTTATCAACGTGCTGGATATAATATCCCCTTAACTTTCTGTGTAAATAAACTTTCTATGCTCAGTTTAATTACGTTAAGATTAAAAGCGACAGCCGTAAAACCTCTCATTATACAAGTTAAACAACTAAATCACAAAACTAAGTGTAATCCAAATACCAAACTAGATTTATTAATTCCGCCTCTATTAATCCAAGTAAAATAATTACCTCTTATTCAACTAAATAACACAATCAACACTGGGGTAATATTAATTAGGCTACCAACAAAGCGAAATACATATTTTGAGAGAATAGCTTTGTTCAAAACATTTGCAAACTAAATAGAAGGCCAACGTTTAGCACTAGTGTAAAGCTTTGAACGTTAATGCAGCCTAATGTAAGCGAGTAGTTGTGTTTACTAATAAAACATATCGGTAATTAAGCGTTGCTAATTTGGTAATAAGCATCCACAAACACGGAATTCAATTAACGTCAGCAGGAGGGCCGGCATATGGTTGTTTCTCTCTCTCTCTACTCTCGCATATATAGAGTGCGACCCTTTCAAATACACAAATATCTGGACTATTGTAGTAGTAATAGTCGTTAAAACTAAAATTTACCATTCTCGAATGCCATTTAACTTCCCAAAACATTGCGGGAATTCCATTATTCCTTATAAAAAAATGCATCAACAATACGCTCACAAATTAAAATATAAAAATAAATTTCATATAAATTGAAATACAGTGCGTCCATAAAGTAACGCATAAATTCATTATTGGCTGAATGAACAATAAAATTAGAAATTCCCGAAACAGGTCGATTTTTTATTTCAATTTACTATTGTTTCAAATCATAATCTAATATACAGGGTGAACCACTTTCGTGTAATGACGTCATCACCATTTTTTTCAAATGGAACCCCCCCTCTTTTTTCAATTTTCAAATTGCCTTTGCTCAGCTGATTCCAAAAATTGATAATATGTTGCTTCAAATTGGTACAGGGTGAGCAAAAATGAAAAAAAAAAATATAAAAATTGTTTATGGAAAGTAATACGTTACTGAATGTAATAAACAAGTTAAATGGAATTATGTAGTTATGTTTAAAACCTAAAATTATAGTTCCATCATATTATCCAGTAGTACCTAGCAGGTTTATTCTAAAAGAACAGCTAAGTATACGTAACACATGCAAAATATACAGATATATGTAAATCAAGTGCATGGGTTTATATACAAAACTTGCAAGAATCCTTACAGTATAAATTAAACGCAAATTCTTCAATTTTTACAGCGGAATTAGTAGCCATAAATAAAGCGCTAGAATGGATCATAAACAGTGATTCGCAATTTCAAGAGTACATAATCTTGTCCGACTCCCAATCAGCTTTGCTGGCCCTAAAAAATGTTATTAGACACATATATAGTAATACAATTATCGTCAGTATTCTGGAAAAAATATCTCATTTGAACAGCCTGAAGAAATCTGTGGAGTTTATATGGGTTAAAGGACACTCTCAAATTCCAGGTAATAAAATGGCAGATAAGCTTGCCAAAGAGGCTATATTAAGGGAAACTGGGAAAATCAATGGTCACTATTTGCAAATTATAGCAGTAACTAGATAGAAGATATACCCTTCTCTTCCGCTTACTCCTCTTGCTGGCCGAAGTCTTCCTTCTAGGCAAATATATACCATGTACACCAGATGTCTCTTTGGACATGCTGCAGTCAGATCACACCTATATAAAATGAAACTTTCTGATACAAACTGATGTGACTGTGATGGCAGTTACGACGATCTTAACCACTGGATGTTTAAATGTCGATATAACGAAGAGGCCACCAAATATTTATTCAGCTCAATATGGGATAAAAAGTTAGATCTTCCGCAAAACATAGGTTCCTTACTTTATATAAGCTCGCGTAGACCATAAGATATATTTTGTGGGAATTCCTTAAGCGTGCCAAACGTAAAATTTAAAAAATAAGTCGTACATATTATCGTTTAATGTGAATGGGTGAATGGCAGTGTATTTGATATAGTCTTGCTGTTCCTACTGTTTAACCCCTTGTATTACATACCTTTTTCCCGTTGCCTGTCTTGTTTGTTTAATAACAAAGTCGCTATGAAGGGCACCTTTAGCGTGAAGAGAGTGTTCCTGTCTATACCTTTGCTGTCTTCTTCTACATGAGTTCTGGTAGATAAGAAAGAGAATGGATGGGTGTGTATTATTGTATGTGGCAAAATGGGTCGAGCATCCAAAGCCAAAAAAAAAGTAGTTATACAATTAATGGAAACATTTACAATAAATGTTCAAATTGTTTTCCATTGACCGTTAGACAATGACTGAACCGGGCATTACTTTCGTCTCTAATATTCTGTAGAATAGCGGGTGTTATGCTCTGTATTTCTTGTCTGATTCGGTCTTGTAGTTGAGGGATATTTCCAGGTTTGTTTAAGTAGACTTTAGATTTTAAATAACCCCATAAAAAGAAGTCTAATGGGCTCAGATCAGGTGATCTAGCAGGCAATTCTACTGGTCTCCTTCTTCCTATCTACCTTTGTGGAAAAGTTGTGTTTAAAAAATCGCGCACAGCTACTGCGAATTGTGGCGACGTGCCATCCTGTTGAAACAAGATTCTGCGGTCTACATTAGTGGGTATTTAAATATCAGGAAAAAGCTGGATCAGATCAGGAATTAATGTATTTTGTAGGAAATCCCTATATAATGCTACTGTTAAGTTTTCATCAAAAAAATCTGGACCTATTTCTCACAATACCAGCCCATAAGTTAGTTTTTTGTGATCTTTGCGTATGGTACTCTTGTGGATTTTCATCAGAACAATAACGGGTGCTTTGCCGGTTAACATGACCGTTCAAATAAAACGTTGCCTCGTCCGAAAATAAAACGTTATCAATGAAATTGTTATTTTGGTTCATCATATACTTGCAGAATTCAGTTCTTCGGTCAAAGTCGTCTTTAGCCAATTCATGGATGAGACATAATTTATAAGGATGGTATTTTACCTTTTTGAAAATGTTTGATACTGAAGACTTTCCTATACCAAAACCCCTAGATAAACCTCGCACTGTACAGTGTGGATTTTCTACAGCCGACAAAATTATGTCTTGTTGAATATTTTCATCTATTTTTGGTCTACATTGCTTTGCTGCATCCCTCACATGTCCTAATTCTCTGTATTTTTGCATTAACAATACGAAACTGTGCTTCAATATTTTTGGCATTGTTGTTAAATAAAAAGAATGGTAAAAATAATGCCAAACAAAAAGATTTTTATAGTCCAGGGGCTTGGATCACTGATACAATTATTAAGAATAATGCTGGATGTTCTTGATAGTTTGTCAAAGTAGTTGTATAACAATACATAATTTCATTTAATGTGTTTATTACGTTTATTCGTTATTTTCATTACTTTGTAAGTAAATCTTTGCATTTTTGCCCACCCTGTACCAATTTGAAGCAACATATACATTTTTGGAATTATCTCAGCAAAGGCAATTTGAAAATTGGAAAAAAGAAGGGTTCCATTTGAAAAAAAATGGTGATGACGTCATTACCCGAAAGTGGTTCACCCTATATATTAGATTATGATTTGAAACAATAGTAAATTGAAATCAAAAATCGACCTGTTTTGGGAATTTCTAATTTTATTGTTCATTAAGCCAATAATAAATTTATGCTTTAGGCTATCATAATATTTAGGCCATCCTTTCGAAGGTCCTTTGATCTAAGAATTTTTATTTATATATTATATGAGCCGTAAGGATAGTTTAAAATTTCGTTATTGTGACAAAAATGTTTTGTTTAACTGACTGATGTAGATCTAGACTTGCGATCATAGTTCGTAGGACCAGTGTAAACTCTGAATATTACAAGGGCTTACTGCAACGTTTGCGAATAGATACATGGAGAAAGAAAACTGGGTTAATCGCTTCCTCCTTCATCACGACAATGCGCCTTGCCCCACCCCACTTCTAATAAGTGACTTTTTGGCAAAAAAAGGTTCCTGTCTGTCCACATCTGCTTTACTCTCGACTTTACTGCGACTTCTGCCTCTTCCCCAAAATTAAAATTTTGCTCACAGGTGAGCGTTTTAACATCATTCCCCACATTAAGAGGACCACGACGGAGCAGCTGAAGGCCGAAGGAAGCAGAAATGCTTCCAATCATAGATTCAACGCTGGGATAAGTGCATCGCTAGCCAATAAGAATACTTTAAAGGATATTAATTCAAATTTAATGTAAGCTTATTATTTTGTTTGTAATAAAATAATTGACTAAGTATGATTACCTAATAATTCTGTAATAAGATATATTTATGTATGTCTATAACAGAAGCAGATTGGATGACCAATACGAATTTTTAATGGATTTTATACTAACCTATTTATTAGAAATATCTATTTATATACAAACTAAAATTTATTGGGGATTCACATTTTTTGTTGTTGTCTCTTTTTTCCGTTTCAATATCGTATAGCAGCAACAGCAGCAGCAACGGCATCAGCAGAGCTTCGCTCGGTTAAAATGAAATATTGAGGAGCATTTATATTTCCATTTAGGAACACCTGTCATACATATCATAAAACGATTAGGATGTTTAGAAATAAATATAAATGCTTGCCTTTTTGGAGTTGTCTGTCTCAAATTAGTTCTAACCCTCGTTTCCTGTCAACTTAGTCATAACAACAATGATTGTTTAAAAGGTGGTAGGTGTGAAACGAGCTATTTGACTATTAAGAACATCTTGATGTCTTGTTTATTGTAAATCGTCAATATTTTATAAATACCTTCCTCGACGACGTTCTATAAATAATTAACCAAATGGTGAACACATGGTGTTGAAATATACATAAACTTTGTTGAATAGCGTTGAAAAATTACTCAATTTAAGTTAGATTAATTACAGATTAAAAATATGGAAATTATCAAATTTAAAAAGTAATTAAAAACATAGTACTGAAAGTTAATAATCATATTGTTTTTAAATGTTAATTAATTAACAGAGGAAGTACATTTAAAAATTGAACGTTTGATGTTTTAAGAAAATTCAGTTGAAACCCTACAATAGCATTTTTCTCTAGACAATAATTAAAATTATGATAAGGAATAGTAATTTATAGTAAACAACCCCGTACACACCTAATGGTTTATTAGATGTTTAATTATCACATTTTAAGTGCACACAAACAATTATTTTGAAGTTATTTGTAGACTTTGACAGTAAATATAACTACAGTATATCGTCGGTTAAGAGGTAAAACTCATTAAGTACAATTTTTATTAAAATAGAGTTAAATATACATAAGTGTCCACTTTTTACCATTCTTTCATATGGAAAACTCAGTGAATTTTTAAAACACGTGTGTGACGATCGGACGAGCCCAACTCGAAAATCATCAGTCAACGGAGATCGTTAGATAAACAATAAACAGTTTAACATCGACCACCTCAAGAGAGTTGTCGTTTTTGAAGAGTTTTTAAATTATTACTTTCGTCAGTGTTTTTAAATTACTATCGTGACGTCGAAAAGAAGTAGCAAGATAATTTAATTGTATAAAAAGTCAATGGTAAGTTGTATGATATGAGATTAAACCTACTCTCTATAGGTTAAAATACTATTCTATAGTCAAACATTAGAATAGCTTCATAACCAACAAAATTTCAAAGCCTACTCCAATTATGTTTTTTTGATGGCTCATTATTATAACGTTATGGAAGGTAACATCCAACTTTCTTTACAGGTCCTTCAAAAGGTTAACGAAGATTCGAATAAGTTAGAGAACTTCGTCCGCCTGCTAATTTTCAACCTCTGAGAAAAACAGTAATTTGTATGATCTATTTTTTGCTAATTTTGAAGAATTGTTGTTTTGCTTTTGAGCAAAACAATAATTCTTTGATAAATTTGAAGAATTGCCTTCAACCTCTGAGTAATATATACAAAAACATTTTTTGTACACAATACACCCTCTCCTTTTACACCTCCAAAAAATATTTTTGCACAAAACATTATTCCGCAAAGGAAGATGAACCTCTTAAGAAATTGTACGAGGATTATGTTAACAGGAAAGAGGAATGCTATTAAGCAAAACAAGAAGATAAAAGAAAAGCCAATGATGACGATTACAGACAATTACGTTTAATCTGCAGAGTGTGCTTCAACTACCATCATCAGACGTAGGATAGTTATATTATAGCAGAAATTTGTGCATGTCTAATTTAACAATTTATGAAGGGGGAAAAGAAAATAGAGGTTTTTGTTTCTGTTGAAATAAAATTAATGAAAAGAGGGGATCCAATGAAATTGCAACTAAACTGACCAAGTACAAAGATAAAATCCCCTCTAACATTACACATTTATCTATGTTCTCTGACCAAAATGTAGCAGCAGCAATGTTATATTGTGTTAAAAATCATGCCACAATTGAAATTATTGAGCACAAATTTTTGGAGTCTGGCCACTCGTATATGGAGTGCGACTCTATGCACTCAGCTATAGAAAAGGAAAAAAAGAATAGAGCAGTTTTTATAATGAACGATTGGAAGGAGATTTTTAAAAGTGCACGAACCAAAAATTAATCAAAGAAAAACCCCTATGAAGTCATCGAATTGAAGTATACGGATTTTTTAGATTTTCAAGACCTTGCATCCAATATGATTAAGAATAGAAACATGGATGAAGATGGAAATAAAGTTGAATGGTTAAAAGTAAAGTGTTTCAAATAGGAAAGAAGGAATCCAGATTACATTTTCTATATGGTTATTTTTCAGAATTTAAACGAATCTACATTAAGGGGAGAGATAGAAACCACCAAAACTACCAATTACTGATAAGAAGAAAAAAGATCTAATTAAACTCTATGATTCATCTATTATACCTAAAGAAGTGCATGCTTGGTATAGGTCATTGGCTGCTAAATCTAATGTAAAAGAAGAAGAACGAGCACCTGAACCGGCAGCTGATGAATCTGAGGAAAATTGACTTAATCGTAATACGAGCTTCACTCAGTAGTTTTTTAACTATATTTATGGATATTTTTTTTAAATAAAGTCCTTTGTTTCACTGGTTAAGAACATGGTTTTATCACCATAAATAATATAATAAGAGTAAAAATCATTAAGTACAAAAATCCTCATAATTTTATGATTTTATAAAAATTTTCATTTAATTCATAAGCAGATCTACTTAAGACAACCAGTAGTTTTATTTTATGTAGCATTTACAAGATTTATAAAATTTGACTATTTTTAACAAAAACTTACACTAAATTGCTCATTATCTCGGAATTCGGAAAATGAGACTTTTACCTCTAAACCGACGATATTAAACAATGCATTTCATATGGCTTTCTGTTATAACACGAGTGTTGTGACGAGTGTGACAACAGCCATATGAAATAAGTTGTTTATAAAATTTTTTTATATTTTGCCATTTTATGGTGCAGACATTTCAACTAGTAATTCTGAGGCTTTGTGACAGACGTCAGATTGGATTAATAATAATTTTTCAAATTATGGTGAGAAATTTTCTTAATAAATACCAAGCAAGCTTACATTATTCCAAGAAATTTTCTTTCTAGTACGAATATTTTAAATACTCGTGCCCTCAAAAAAATTTCCGGAAATAATTTAAGCTTTTTAAAAATCAAAAATTTGTGGAGAAATTTTAATACATTCTTTAAATATTTGTCTAATTCTGACAATAATAGTTTCAACGGTAATCGAGAGAGTTATTCTTGAGCGAATCAAAGATGAAACTGACGAACCACGAATCATCTCGGACTATCAATTTGGTTTTAGAGCTGAACACTTTTGTGAGCAACAGGCTCTAAGACTGACCGAATGCATACTTGAAAACTAGACTGCAAAACGGACTTGTAGCGCTATCTCTTTAGACATCGAAAAAGCTTTTGACAAGACTTGGCATTAAGGGCTAATCTATAAATTAAATTCAGTTCATTTTCATTTAAGCCTACTAAAGTTAATCAAATCTTTCATCAAATCACGAATGTTTCAGGTTAGTGTCAAATCCTCTATTTCAACGAACAAGAGAATCGAAGGCGGAATTCCTCAGGGTGCGGTTCCCTCTCCCATTCTATACAATTGGTATACGGCAGACATCCCCGAATGTATTGGACTTACAAAAATCTTTACATTTGCGGATGATACCGCGATTTTGTCAAGCTCTTGAAAATTCTCCAAAAGTGTAGAATATCTTCAAAACACGACCAATGCCTATATAGAATAGGCGGAAAATGGAAGAATAAAATTAATGCAGAAAAATCGCAACTAATTTAATTCAGTAAAAATCGTGATCGACCAAATGTCGACTTTATGCTGAAAGATTTGGTTATCGATTGGAAAACCGAATTTAAATAGTTGGGAGTCCTTTTTGACAGCAAGTTGACATGGCACCCACATATCCGTCACATCATTTCAAAAACTAACGCTTCAAAAGCCGCACTTTGGCCCTTCATATCAAAAGACAGTAGACTAAGTCTCCGCCACAAACTCACACTTTACAAAACTTTCATCCTTCCACAAATCATATATGCATCGACTGTATGGGGACAAACTGCTAATTCTTATCTTCGCAGACTTGAAACTATACAGAACAAGGCGCTAAGACTAATTACCGGGTCGCCCTGTTTCTTAAGAAACTCATACGAGACCTTATGGTGGACTTCGAAACATTGCGACATTTAGGAGATCCCATCGGCTAGATTTAGCCACTCAGCATGCTGTGGTCGCTGTTAATAAGCGCCTTTGTTTCGGCTGAATGCGTGGCTCACTTACAATTGTTCTTTTGGTGTTTATATGTCTGTGGTATTTATGTACAGAACTACAATAAAAAATGAAAAAAATCTTTAAAAAAATATGTAATCATGCAACCAATATTAATATCAGTAAGACCAGAAGTGTGCTTGTGAATATTATTCATATCGTATTTATCTTGATAATTATTAACCTCAGTTATCACATGGAGAAAAGCAATATTCCTCAGTTATCACATGGAGAAAAGCAATATTAATCACATCGCAACAATCATCACAAATATACGTAACCCACTTTCGAAATGTCATTAATGTCTTCGCTTTTTCCAAAGCAAAGAATTTCTACGCAGAGCAAAACATTCAACCGCTGTTGAATAGATTTCAAGCAGCGCTACATTCAGATAGACTTCTTTTTAAGCGATCTCAGCTGCTGGGACCTCCTGAATGTACCCATAGACTTGATCACCTTATTCCATAACTACACTTTTTGGGGGCACCTGATTACGATCCTAACGACTTTCCTCGGGCCAAACTGCCAGAACAGGTTCTTGTGGCCCATAATTAATTGACTAACGAGACTCACTTGTACTGAAAACATTCCAAATTCAACGTAAAACCACCTATGTTCACTTATAAATAAAGGGTAAAAGTTTGTCTAAACTAGCCCGATTCACCATCCAAGATCCTAGAGTAATCGTTTCCTGATCAAAGTGAGAACAATTTTAAGACTTATTTTGCGTTTTTTGGGAAAATACTATTAATTCAAAACAAAAAATAACGGAAAATTAAAATTTAAACTTGCTTTAATTTAACTAACCATACACTTGTTGGAGGAAGGTTTAATTAAGTCACTTTATATACCTTCAACCTTCTAGGCAGTGCTTAATTATTGATTATTGTTTAATTTTAATCATTTATCAAGTATTAAGTTTAGTAAATAACTTACGGAATAGATGATGGTGTCAAAGAATTGTCCATTTACTCACCTGCAACAATAAAAATGTTATTGATACTTATAAACTAATAGATTTAATAATAAAACAGTTCTTAATGAACAGACTTTAGGTCAATTAAAAATACATAATTATTTAATTACATAGTATTTTCACATATAATTATTGTAAGGTAATATTACGTAAAAAATATATTAAAAACAACAAATTATTAAATTAATTAGGAGTTTCAAATACGGATTGTCTTACTAAAAAGTCTACCTTATTGCATTCCGCAACGGTGATTCCTAGGGACGATTAGGAGCAGGATGAGTGGATGAACCGGAAGACCTAAAATGTGCGAGAGGTGTGAGGTGGAGGATGATGTGGGACAAGTGATTAGATGTTAGAAGAACGAGAAAGTGAGGAATAAGTTGGAGGGGAACTTCGGGAGGCGGTTTATTGAGAGAATATGGTGAATATAATGTAAATAAGGGAAAAAGAACGGTTGGAGGCAACTGAAGCATTATAGAGAAAGTCCATTTTATGCATCATACGTTAAATGGAGCTCCTCCAGGAACTGTCGATGCCACTGATAGGTTAAACAAGGAAAATTTGTCGAATGCATAAAGCATTTCATCCAACATGTTAAGCTAACTAAGGGAAAATCTGGTCTTGAGGGTATTTGATAACCCACGTCTTATACTTCTCATAAGTTGCGACAGAATCATTTTCGGACCATATCAGACTTCCTACAAATAAGCTGTAGCTGAATGGATTATTCAAAATTTGGGAAAGTTACTGTCACTCTACCAAATCGCGGAAATATAGGGGAACGTCTACTCAAATGCATTTACTCATCAAAATATTAAGAAGGGGTTTCGGTAACAAATATTTTTTTTAGTTATGGCATTTTTGGGATAACGAATTCCTGAATGCTTTTGTAACGAACCGCTCTATCTCAGAGGAGCAGTACAGCAGTTACCAGTTCTAAGATCATAGAACCTTATCCTAGAGCTGCTCCGAGAAAACCATAGAAGACAGAGACTCCAGAAAAGGCAGGCATAGAAAAAAAAGAAAAAAGAAAGGTTCACTGACCAAAAAAATACTTTAGGTTGAAAGTTGCGATTATGAGAATACTGAAATACCAATGAAGGATTCTAGCAGTGATGAAGAAACCGTTTGGAAAATTTGGTTGAAGAATCAAATAATAAAATAAAAACAGACACTGAAATGGAATAAGATTTTATTTGATGAGTTAAAACGAAGAAATTTCTTGTGCCATTACATAGCTTAAATCCTGAAGAACTATATCACTATATCTGAGATTCAGATATAGTGAAAATATTGCAGAAACCAAGTCATTGGAGTTACAAGCATGGAGCAATTTTCCTTTTCTGTTAATTTTATGTTTTGTAATATGTAAGTATTCAAATCTAATTTTCCAAAATTTTCCACAATTTGTCAGTGGTTACAATAATAAGTTATACAAAAAATGTTGAATGCAGAAATTAAAAATTAAAAACGTCACACGGTCTCCTCTAGATTGGCGCAGAGTACATATTATCAAAATACATTGTTAATATTAAATTAATTGTGAATAATAAAGTAAATACTAGTAATTAAATTTCCTATGTTTCTAATACCTTTTGGTTTGACAAAATTTTATAAAACCATCATTTGATGGAGGTTAATTTGATATTTTAGGTTAAAAGTATTTGAATAGTCTTATTAATATTTAACTATTTTCTTTCGAATCTAAAATCTACCTATTTTACATGTATTTATCATGTTCTGCAATTCAATTAAGGAGAAACTCTACTTTGGGATTGCCAACGGTAGCTCTTCGTTTATGCTGTTCAGTTTATAGAGCACCTTCAAGGCTTCGATGGATTCTCTTAGCTCCATCTCAGACTTATCTCTTTTGTCCCTCTTGTATTGTTTTTTGGCGGAAATTTCCTCCCTTTCCATCTCTTTCTTATTACCATCATCTTGAACATCGTTTTTCTTCATTTTCAGTAGCCTCCGTAACAGTGACCCATTAGGATAAATATTCCAGCTCTTCTAAACTTATGCATTTTGAGGTTATGGTTACAATTTAATTATTAAATACAATGTAATTATTTATTTAAACAAGACTATATTTTATAAACTCACTTCAAGAAAGTATTGAAACAATAAATGTTTTAAATAAAAACAAAAAAGACTAAGCTATATTCAGTTCTTAATATAACTGCTCTTACTTTACCGACAGTTTGTAAAATAAACATAATGTGAACCAAGGAATATTATTTTTTAAACATCGCATCCTATCGTTGAGGTCTCTTCAAAGACGTAGTCATAATTTGAATTTAAAAAAAAAACAGGTACAGGAAGATCAGCGTACTAAACGTCCATTGCCCTACAGAAGAGAAACCTGAAGGAGAAAAAGAAGAATTCTACGAGAATATAGAGAGAATCTATAATGGAATTCCCAGATATAATGTAAAATTAATAATGGGAGACTTTAATGCAAAAATAGGGAAGGAAGAAATGTATAAACCAGTTATAGGAAGTCACAGCAAACATGAGATGAGTAATGATAATGGGAAGAAGTTAATAGAATTTGCAATAGAACATGATTTAAGAATAATGACAACAAACTTTCAGCATGCAGATATTCACAAAGGGACTTGGATATCACCGGATGGTAGGACAATTAACCAAATAGACCATATTGCAATCGAAAGTAAACATGCTCAATATATATTAAATGCCAGAAGCTACCGAGGAGCAGACTTAGACACAGACCATATACTCGTTAGGGCAAGAATAAAGTACAGGCGGCCACCACCAATATCTAAAAGAATAAACACAAAAGCAAAATATTCAATGGAAAAACTTAAAGAAGAAGAGACATACAAATACTTCCAAAAGCTAATTAACAAAGATGTCAAATTTGAAAATGAAAGAAATGTGAACGAAATATGGAAAGCTTTTGAAACAATAATGGAAGAGGCTGCAAAGTTATTAAACAAAGAAACAACAAAATTTAAAAAGGCTTGGTTTGATGAGGAGTGTAAATAAATGATACTTAAAAGAGAAAAACTGAGAATGAAAAAACTGCAAAATAACACGACTGAAAATAAAGAACTACATGAAAAATACAGGAGGGAGGTCAAGAAACTGTGTAGAAAGAAAAAAAGAGAACATATCGAAAAACAAATGCAAGACTTAGAAAACTCATATGTAAAAAAACAAGCCAGAGAATTCTATCAGAATATAAAGAATGAACAGAGAAGGAACAGACAACAGAACAACACAATATTTTGTAGAAACAAACAGGGGCAATTAGTGGGGGGAATACAGGAAAGCCTGCAAGTATGGGCGGAGTATTTCAAAGAATTATATGGCATGCAAAACCCTGAAATAGACAATGATGAGGAAGAAATAATCTTAGAACACAATGACTCACAAGAGCCGCCTACAAAAGAGGATATCACAAACATCATTAATATGTTCAAAAATAACAAAGCGCCAGGAGAAAATGGGATAACAGCGGAAATGTTAAAAGTAGGAGGAGAAAAACTAGAGAACAATGTTTTCAATATAATAAGATCAGTCTGGGTCAATGAAAAAATGCCGAATAGATGGAAAGAGGCTTTAATTTGCCCTATACATAAAAAAGGCGAAAAAACATTATGTGAAAATTACAGGGGAATTGCATTAATGGACATCGTATACAAGATATTGGCAATTGCAATAAAGAACAGAATTAATACAATAGTAGAAAATAAAATTGGCCAATATCAGTGTGGATTTCGAGAAAAAAGATCAGTCATGGACCAGATATTCACCTTAAAACAAGTAATGGATAATACAATAGATCAAAATTTGCCTCTTTATATGATATTTATAGATTTTAAACAAGCCTATGATACAATTAAAAGGGCAAGCATATTTTCGGCAATGAAAAAACTGGAAGTGAGTGAAAAAGTGATACGTCTAGTAAAAATGACCCTAACAGATACAGACTATAAAGTACTAATTCAAGGTCAAACATCAGACAGCTTTAAGGTCACAAGGGGACTAAGACAGGGAGATCCGCTTTCTACAATCTTATTTAATATAGTTCTGGACATCGCTGTAAGAGAAAGTGGAATACAGACAAAGGGGACAATATATAACCAGATGTGTCAATTAATGGCATATGCAGACGACATTGTGATTTTAGCAAGAACAGAAGCTAATCTAATTGCAGCGATAAAAAAATTGGAAAGATCAGCAAAAGTTAAAGGTCTGACAATAAATCAAGCCAAGACCAAATTTATGGTACTAAAAAGTGGATCAGGTCTCAGTGATGTCTCTGCAGAATTAAAAGTTACAACGGTAGAATCAGAATATTGTTTTCAAAAAGTAGAGAGTTTTAATTATCTGGGGGTTACCATTACAAGCAGTGGAGATGAAAAGGAGGAGGTACAGAAAGAATAGCCAAAGGCATGAAATGTTTGGGAAGCATGTTGCATATTTTAAGATCAAAGAATGTCTCAAGAAACACCAAGAAACGAATTTACAAAACTATGATAAGGCCAGTAGTATTGTATGGATCTGAGGTGTGGAAACTAAACATAAAAGAAAAGAAGGCTTTGGATATATTCGAACGGAAAGTATTAAGAAAGATATATGGCGGGAAAAAAATAGATGACATGTGGGTAAGGAGAACCAATAAAGAACTACAAGAGTTATATGACGAGCCATCAATAACAAGCATATCCAGGGTTCAAAGGATGAGATGGTTGGGCCATGTGCAAAGATTGGGCAATGAGAGACCGACAAAGCAAGTTTTGAGAGGAGGCATAACAGGGAGACGTAAACGGGGCAGACCACGAACGAAATGGTTAGATGCAGTAAAAAGGGACCTGGAAGAAATAGGAATAACAAATTGGAGAAGGAAAGCTGAAAATAGAAAAGAATGGAGAAGAACTTGCTACCAAGCCATGGGCCTACTTGGCTCGCAGTGCTGAACTATATATATATATATATATATATATATATTTGAATAGTCTTATTAATATTTAACTATTTTCTTTCGAATCTAAAATCTACCTATTTTACATGTATTTATCATGTTCTGCAATTCAATTAAGGAGAAACTCTACTTTGGGATTGCTAACGGTAGCTCTTCGTTTATGCTGTTCAGTTTATAGAGCACCTTCAAGGCTTCGATGGATTCTCTTAGCTCCATCTTAGACTTATCTCTTTTGTCCCTCTTGTATTGTTTTTTGGCGGAAATTTCCTCCCTTTCCATCTCTTTCTTATTACCATCATCTTGAACATCGTTTTTCTTCATTTTCAGTAGCTTCCGTAACAGTGACCCATTAGGTTAAATATTCCAGCTCTTCTAAACTTATGCATTTTGAGGTTATGGTTACAATTTAATTATTAAATACAATGTAATTATTTATTTAAACAAGACTATATTTTATAAACTCACTTCAAAAAAGTATTGAAACAATAAATGTTTTAAATAAAAACAAAAAAGACTAAGCTATATTCAGTTCTTAATATAACTGCTCTTACTTTACCGACAGTTTGTAAAATAAACATAATATATTATGTGAACCAAGGAATATTATTTTTTAAACATCGCATCCTATCGTTGAGGTCTCTTCAAAGACGTAGTCATAATTTGAATTTTTAATTTTAAAGTATCGTTAAGTATGAAATTTTGATACTATTGCTGCCCCAAGAGTAAAGTTGAGTCTTGACTAATCTCAACGATTCTAAATAAAAATACCTAGGGTAGGTAGAAGCGACAAGAAATTTGTACACAGAGAAAAAAGAAATAGAAGCTACTCCCAAATATTAGACAATATGTTGAGAAAATAAGTAAATATTAATTTTATATAGATACCCTGCTTAACAATTGAAATAAATATTACAAAAATATGTAATTTTCTTTTGTCATTGGTTAATAAAAAATCAAAATTCGATAAAATATAAGTTAATCTTTATTCTTCTACGTTACAATATACCCAAAAAAATAAAATAAACAAATTTTTCATGAAAAAAAAACCAATTACAACAAAACAGAATAAATTGAAAAATGTTAAATCATTTTCCAAGCAGGTCATAAAGTCCTATCACGAAATTTAATATCGTGTGGGTCCACCCCTAGCTTGCCTTAGTGCTGTCACTCTATTTGGCATGGTCCATGGTGTGCTGTTCTAGGATTATGTGGGGCTGTTCGAGTCAGTTTAAGTGTCTAGATACTCAATGCAATTCATATCGGGTGAACATGGTGGCCAGTTCATTCTTATATAGTAAAACAAAATTCCTACTAATTTTAATAAAAAAAATGAATGTTGGGAGGGTAGGTTCTTCCCTAACTGTCTTAATAGTTGGAGATAACAAAGCCGGTACTCAGGACTTGGTTATCTGATAAGATGTTCAATAATAAAAAAATATACGTTAAACCGACAAAAAAAAGAGAATTTTAGGGCGCCACTAATTTTTTTTCCTAAAAGAAAATTAGAAAAAAAAATCAACTATCTAAAACAGCTAACCTTTAATTGTTGTTATTAAGAATATCTAAAATGTACAGAGATTAAATGTTCTAAAGTTTCTGTATCAAATAAAACTTCGTAAATTATAAGAAAATACAAATTTAATAGAACACTGTAGTATTGGAGTCACAAATATATGCAATAAGAAAATTTTGGTTAGTAGAATTAGCGCTTACAAAAAAATATTATAATGAACAAAAATGGCTAGTTTACATAAAAAAAACCTGATATGGTAACCACTTTCTTCAGTTCGTCTGGTAGTGATGTAGTAGGAACAGCTAAAGAGTTTCTACACCCTTAATCTTGAAGACTAATTGAAGGAAGTGTCCAACGTTCTGGACCAAGGCCGGAACTGAAGCTTGTTGTTTCCACAGGTGAAAACCAGGCGACTTAAATCACCATGAAGTGTGTTAGGTACCCAACAACTGTTTCTCCAAAAAAAATTGAGCCTCCAGAGACTAGGCCTTAGAAACTGTGCTGGTGTCTATCAGATACTGTGCTGATATCTCCCAGAAACTGTGCTATAAACATAACACGTGGTTACAAAAAATAAGAGAACAGAAAATTTACATGATACATTTCATGTTTCATGAACAAATAAATCTTGGAAGTTCTCCACTATTAAACTGTTTACTTTGATTGAGTCTTCATTTTATGCATAGATAAGAAATTATTGTAACATAAATATATTAAGTTATTGTAAAGTTCAGCATGATATAGTTTTTTCCTGGTTTTTCTATATCATTGCACAGTTATACTGATCTTAGAGGGAAATACATCCAGGATAATCCCTTAGGGCTAATAACATCCAGGCTTTAATATTGTTATGTCTTATTACTTCCTTAACTCCTTATCAACATCAAGTACCTAGTTACAAACAAACAAAATGTAATTTCAATATGTCAATCTGACGATGCTAGCTATTAGAGCTGTAATTGAATTTTAAAGCGAATTTTTCGAATAAATAGTGGTAGTTTAGTTTAACTGTTCAGTTATTTATTGTTCTTAGTAACGAATTTTAGCAAAAAAAAAGAAAGAGAAAAATAAATTATTTAAGTTAAAATACTTTTAAGAAATAATTTTATAAAAGAAAGCAAAGAAACTTATTGATAGAAGCTAAGATGTCATAAAATGTCGTAGCCATTTTTTTCTCAAAAAAACCCAGGCTGACATGTATTTATTCGATATATTTAGCTTATAAGCAACAATTTAGATAAAAAGAATTATAAATATTAACATACCAGTAGTCTACGTTACCCAAACTAGCACTCCAATTTTCACGATATAGATAATTTAAATTTGTATATTTAACTACTGCACAGTTTCACGTAAACTATTTCAACGACAATAATGCCAAAATTCCACCATGCCGATATCCTACCTCGTTTATAACAGTAGCTACCAATGTTAGAGTTTTATTTCGTTTTATTTCCGATAGTAAACCGTACTGGTTAGACCAATAGTCAATTACTCCAAAAATCTAAATATTGAATAATTTGTTAACTAAAAATGAATTTTGAAATGATAACTGTAAAGTTATCAGTTCAATAACCGATATCCAATGCAATCATTTACCATTCTCGCAGGTGCGGGAGCGCATTATCGTCGATAAAGAAAAATGTTCGCCTATTGCAAAAATGATTCAATTATTGGCTCTATAACCATGTCCCCATATCGTACAGCCGTCATTGTTATATTCATTAACACCAGTAAATCAGTGTGGTCATCATAACATATGCCTCCCCACACGCAAACTGAGCAACCACCAAAAAGAGTGGTTGGCGCCATCAAACGTTGATTGTATCGCTGTCCTCTTTCTCTCCACACCAATATTCGACCATCACACATACTCAGCCAATATCTGGACTCATCCGTAGACATACAGTATACTTCCAGTTCTGAAAATTCCAACGACTGTGTTCTCTCGCCCACCGATATCTGCATGCACGCTGATCCGCAGTCAACCGTGGATGTGAACTACGCATTCTGGCTCTTAACTTACATGCATGCAACCTTCTTCTAACAGTTTGACTAGATATTACTCTTCCGGTAGCATGCCTAAAAAAGCTGTTAATTTTCGAAACAGTAAATGTTTGGTTTCTTCTTGCAGTTCCAGCTATAAAGCGGTCTTGAGCAGGGGTTGCAGCTCGTTCTCATCCTCCTCCATGCCTGTACGCTGCAGACCCAGTTTCCAAATATAGATTCCTTGTACGACTGACAACACTTTGGGACACATTCAGCCGTGTAGCAACTTCTTCTTGACTTAAGCCGTGTATCCAACGTACTAATTGATCGAGTTGCACTGTTTCTAATCGCCGTAGCGCCTTTTTTTTTCACGTAAACAGATTTATGGCCAATAACAGTAACAATGTTAAAGTCCTACATTCCTACAATTCGGTGTTTTCCATTTTTTTCAAAATCATGCAGGAAGACAGAGCAGCAATCAATTACCCCAAAAACCAAAAAAACTTAAATTAAAAAAATTTTGTAGCATAGTTATTCCATCCTCAAATTCAAATTCAAAAATTTGCCGCGTAAACTACTGTTGACGTCACTACTCATATGTGTCATTGAAAGCGCCATCATTTTATTGTGAACAGTGTATCTGCGAGATTGTGCGAAGTTTTTTATTTATATTTATTCTCTCTTTTCATTATTTTTTGTTGATTTTCATAAAAATAAGTCAGTTAGACGTTTTTTTAATGCAAAAAGCACAATATAAGTATTTACGCTGTTGCTTTTACATTTCGAAATTTAGCTGCATTGAAACCTAACCTAACTAAACCTAACCTAACCATGAAAATGTCTAAGGATGGTAAATTGTTTGACAATGCTTTCACAAACCCTACTGACGACATTTTATGATTGCATAACACAAATAAAACCAATAATTCACAATAAAATCAGAAATAAAGGCCGGTTCATGCAACGAACATTATAATTCCATTAACATTACATTATAATTACACTTTCACTAAAAAAATGTTGTCGTTCATGCAAGACTTCATTACATTATAAATTCTGTATTAGCGCATGCGTATATTGTCCACTATTGACACTTGAAACTTATGTTATGTTCCATACATCTGCTACAATATTCAAAAAGTTCAAGTTGTTATACTACTATTCTATTTTTGATTTTGTTAAAATATTTTTTATTGCTTGTAAAACCGGCCTTCAATATCAACATAACCTAAACATAGGAATTTTTGACATAAATACGAATTCACATTTCCATGCTATCGTACTGCGCATGCGCTTTTACTGTTTCCACTAAAAATATAATGTAATGTAAATGAAAAGTTGAAAGCTCCCAACTTCTTAGTGGGCTTAATGTAATTGTAATGCCTTAATGTGTTGCATGAACGCCTCCACTATAAATTGGGTGCTCAACTTTTCTTAATGATAATGTAATTATAATGAACGTTGCATGAACCGTCCTTTAAAGTCCCTCTCTCAATTACCACACATTAAATGTAAACAAACTGTCATCGATATGAGTTTTGACGTCACGACCGTTTCGACTTCTCTATTTGAATTTATCGATTTTAACTTAATTTCAATTTGATATTATATAAAAAATAACCAGAATTGTTGCGTTGTAATGAGTTTAGGATTAAATATTTATAATTTACTATATGATTACAAAGGAATTTCATTGATTTATTTCTAATGAAAACACCGAATTCTGGTTAAAGAAATAACAGTGTATAAAAAGAAAAGGAAAACGACAAAAAAAATTTGCTATAAACTAAGTTTACTGATAGCATGAAACGTATAATTAAAATATTATTTTTGTATGCACTTCAATTGTTGAGCAGTGTATATGAAGACGATGTTGTGGTTATGAGAAAAGCATAAAATAAAATATGTGGTTTGGCTTATTCGATTCGGAAAATGTCAAGTTATATACAATAGGTATGACTACAGAATTAAAAAACTATTAAGATATTCGATAAAATAAAACATTAAAATTTTGCATTGGGCCATTTTGAGTGAAACACCAATCACAGCATATGACGTCACCACTAGGTAAACCACGCTGTCAATACTCTTATTCACTGTGTTTTGTTGTTGTTAATACTCTACTATAACACTGGAAACAAATTTTGTTAAGGCAGCAAATAATCCAAATTTGTCCAAGATTGATTCATATTGTGCGATTTCCTTGCAACCAGTGTACTTCTTATTACCATAATCTGAACGATTATAATCTTTTTCATGGATATTTTTCAATTTTCTAACAAAATTCATATCCTCCCGCATTTTGAAAAAAGTGTAGTGTCTGTTTAGAAAAAGATCCTTAAACAGAAGGAAAACTAAACATCTCCAAAAACTGCATAATCTAAACACTACAAAGAATCGAAAGAAACATGTATGTGCTTTTCCTTTTTTTGTTGTTGTTTAGTGTTAAATTACAAATAAATAAGAAATAAAATATTTTTAAATAAAATAAACCCGATTTTGACACAAAAATGCAATTTAGCTTCGATTGCAATCTAAAATACGAGTATTCTGGCACTCTCAAGGTGTGGAATTAGAAATAAATTTAGGATTTAAAGTTCGACTTTCAGGGATTTTCTGTATCAAAACAAACCCGGGAAATTAAGTTATGATTAGCTCGATAAAATATCCGCATACATTTACGAATTGTTTTTATTGGATAATACGATTTTCATGAACTTTAATGAAGCAGATTTTTTTATATAACGACATATCTCCGTCGAGTACCTTATCCACCGTTTTCAACATATTTTGCAAGTATAATTTCCGCATTTACATAAAAATCTCCTTCCTAACGCAATTAGTGTACTTAATTCATTCCGTTTTTCCCATTTGTCTGGATTAGCGGTAACTGATCGTTATACCGAAGCCGAAACGAGTAATAAGAGCCGCTACCCTTTAACAACAAACATAGATTAGGATGCCAACTCTACATGATACACGAAATTTCAGAACGCATACACATTAAAATGGCTGACAGTTAAAAAATGTTTAATCCTTTTTGATGCTACGAATGTTTGTCCAATGAAAACTGATAAGGCTGGAACAAAGGCAACGAAACGTATTCTAATTTTTGTACACATTTCTTTAAAAATGTGACATAATAATCCCTAAATGAATCGCCAAAAAAAAACGGGAATGGTAAGCGTTTATAAAGAACAAAACAAAAATTGTATAGCTTGTTCATATATTTAAGAAAGTGACTAAATCAATACCGTTAGTGAAGATCCCTTAAGTAGAAGATGACCGACCAGTTGTTATCTTATTAATCGACTAAAATGTCTTGTGCACAAAAATTGCGGACGCTGCTGTGCGAATGTTAATGATTCTGGGCAGTATAATTACATTTTCACTACAAATTTGACTGATAGGAACGTTGGCTTAATAGAATACACTGCTCAAAATAATCAATATTCTGACAGCAACATAGGTACGATATTTTGTGCAACAAACTTTCCCTGATCGTTTTTCGTATTTAAATATTCAATTCATAACTGATGTTTTTCGGCATTATTTTTATTTAAATTGTCTTCGCACCATTATAATGAGTAAAACTACAATATTAATAATTATCTCTATAATAATGTTATAATATGTAACATGTCTATCTTCATGTCACCTTGCACTATTACCGACCGTAAACGATACCGCTATTATTACCGTTAAAACCGACCCCGATTCACTGTTAATGCTACTGTACACGAGACACCCCTTATAGACGCTAACTATTTATCTGTTTGAACGAGGCCAATCAAAGAACGCGTCCCTCGCTTGCAATTGAACAACGAACGCATTTCTTCTGACAAATGACACAAACACGATTTCCGTTTTGAGAAAGACCAAATATAGGCCAATACGACAATTTTATGTCCTTTTCAACTAATACGCTCGTCTGAAGAGTCAGAAAAAACGTTCAAGTACTCATCTTGTGAAATTTCCCTTTTTGGTTGTTGAAAGATACAACTCGCTAAGTTGGAGTCAAGTTACCGCCAAGATACCGCTAAGTTGGGAGTCAAGTTATCGCTAATTTAGAGCCCAGTTACCGCTTATGTGAAGACAGTCCTTCAAACCACTTCTGAGCTGTTAAGAAAACTATTACATCCCAAGCAGCCAGAATAATAAAAGAAACTTTCATCTCTGCTGAAGCTGAAGCCGCCCTCCTAGACAGCACAGAAACTTAAAGAAACTTTCATCTCTGCTAAAGCTGAAGCCGCCCTCCTAGACAGCACAGAAACTTAAAGTTAAGTCCTCTTTTTACAACTCCAGTTCATTATCAGAAAGTACTAACATTTTCAATAAATAATCTATATTTTTAAAAAACAGTTTTATTTGTATACCTTAGACTATAAGTCTTAAGGGTGTAGCGTGGTCGGTCTTTATTTCAAGTAGCTTCTTTATTTGTTGTTTAATTAAAGTAATTACAAGGTGCTTTCTCACCTTAGTTTTTGTGTAGTTTGTTTGCTTAATCGATAGCATTCAAAAGATAGTGGCGCCCTTATTACTTATACATCCCAATCCTTCCTATAGTGAGCATTAACTTGGAGTCGAACCACCCCCTGGAGAGGGTTTCTTAGCCGGGATCTCTTTTGGAGAGTTTTTTAGTTACAAATTGGCTCCCTGCCTTTTTGGGACTAAAAAGGGTTACAAATTGGCGTCCAACGTGGGCGCCAAATTTTTTCCTCATTGAAATAGGATTATTCTCCATACAGTTGATGCTGTATGTATGTTTCGTTATTGCTGCCGTTTCTTCTACCACTGCTTGCTTACTGTCATTACCACGTTAAACGAGGGTTGGGAATAATTTCCTTAGCATCAACTGATGGCTCCATATTTTCCATGACTAGGTATCTGCCAGATAACACTAACTAGCAGATAAAGTTCCAGTTTGTTCGGAAAGGGGTTTATCAACTCGTTTTTATCCCCTAGTTAGTTATCTGATAGATAAGGAAAGTTGGCAATACTGATGGATGAATGTAAACAACCTCATTGGTTGTTACAAGAACAAGGTCATCTCACATTAATGGATATGTTACGATCGTTTTGTTAGGTTATTGTTGATTGTTTTTGTTTATGCAAAAGTTTGTGTTTTTACTTTCTGAAGAGTTTTTGATTGTTGATGAACTTCCTTTTTTTGGATGATTATATTCTGGATACCGACGAGGACGAGGATATTGTGCAAGTTCTTGAGTAAGAAGGAGTAGACAACTTCGAAATGTGGGATGACCAGGATTTTCATGCAAGATTAAGGACGACAAAAAAGATTGTTCTGTCAATATTAGAACTTATTGAGGATTTACTTGAGTTTTGTACTGATAGGTAGGTGATTTTCGTTTTCCAGGTTGCCCCATCCGTTTTTTTATTATCGATGACATCTTTATGTTTATTTGCAATTTTTAAAAGCAAATTTGTCTCATCTGCTGTGAAATTGCATCCACTTTCCAGTTTTCACTTTGATCAAACCCAAGTAAATTAGACCCACTAAAAAACTTCCGAATCAACATAAACCAACTCATATAACCTCACTTCTGCATAAAGTGAGGTTATATAATAGGTAGACCTTAACCTCCAAATATCGACCTAACCGCCAGTTGAAAGCTACAGACAAGGATTTCAAATTTTAGTTGCCGGATAAAGTTTAACTGTTGTTGATAAACCGACCTTTTCAAAATAACTGGAAGTTAAGCATTTTAACTGACAAGTAAATTGCTATTTTGATAAACCGGCCCTGAATCAGGTAAAATGACGAATCGGTAGATAAAATAGATAATTACGGACCATAGATTACAAAAAATCAATTTTTTGAATAAAAAGTGGAAGTTTTGTTCTTAAAAGTTTTATTTCTAATGTTCTTAATAAGTTCGAATTTTTTTTAATTATTTATAATTATTAATATTATGAATTAAATTAATTTGATATAATTATAACACTTTTTGAATTATTATTTATAATAAATAAACGATAGTTTATAATTATTTTATTAATTAAATATATTTTTTTAAGATTAAAACAAAAGGTGGAAAATGAACTATCAGAAGCACATAGTAGTTTCAGAAAGGGAAGGAGCACCCAGGACCACATATTTACTTTACAACAAATTATGAATAAAAAAAGGATAGGGATAAAAGCGTATTCTTGATTTGGAAAAAGCTTTCGACAAGGTCCAAAGGGAAAAGTATGGAAAATATTACACAAAAGAAGAATCGATGAAAAGTTAATTAAAAACATCCAAAGCATATACAAAACAACGAAAAATTATGTGATCAGTAAAAACAGAAAATCTGAAATATTCAATGTAGAAGGACTACGACAAGAAGGAGGCTTAAGTCCTACCCTATTTATAATTTTCATAGATAAAATAATAAAAGAATGCTACCAAACAGTAAAGGCATTGCACAGAGGATATTATATGATAGAAAAAGTGGAAAGATCAGAATCCGCTTTTGTGGATGATCTGGTATTATTCGCAGACAAGGAAAAACAATTACAAGAAAGCATAAACGTATGGAACACAACACTGAAAAAATATGGTATGAATGTCAGTAAAGAAAAAACTAAAGTAACAGGAAAAGAACAAGCAATTAACATACATATAGAAAACAAAACGTTAGAAGAAGTCCATAAATATAAATACCTAGGAGTAACAATTGGTGAAAGGGGGAAACATGGTATAGAAATAAATAAAAGAATTAATCAAACAGTTAAATATTTTTATGCTCTAAAAAAAAACTTTAGGTAGAAAATAGATAAGTAAAAAAACAAAAATAAACATTTATCCTAACCTACAACTGTGAAACCTGGATTATGACTGACAGACAAAGAAGCAAAGTACAGGCCCTTGAAATGAAATATTTAAGAAAGATCATAGGAGTATTCAAAATGCATAAAATAAAGAATGATGTAATTAGGAAAGAACTTGATATAGAATCTATTACAGATTTTTTAAAAAAGAAAAATCACATGGAAACAAGCGACAACACTGACGAATAATAAGAAGAACTGGAGTAAATTTGTATGCCAAACAAAAATGAACTTATCCTACACCAGTAATGGTAGAATGATTTTGATTTTATTTATTATTATTATGTTAATTTATCGTTTATAAATATCAACAATTTATTTATTGATAATTAATATTAATTTATTATTTTTATTATTATTTTATAAATTTATCGATTATGAATGATGTTTATTTATGAATTCACGCCAGAAGAGATAAATAAGCAAAATCCGACAGGCTTGGACGGAACAATACACTTTTTCGTTTGTGCAGCCGGTGTTCGTCGATAAACAAGACTTTATATCACGTCAAAACTGTTCAAAATTAAAGCACCTCTAATGTGCCGAATATTGAACCCTTGCGACATTTATAATACTAAACAAAATTTACACTATCACTACAGAATACAAATTTAGAAGTGTAAAATTTAGTAGTAAAACCAATAAAAAAATTTACTTTAATAAACTATAAAGTTGTCTATTTAGAATAGGTTATATGCCTTTATTGGGTCTATTTTTACACTTTATAATTATGTCTGATACACTTTTGTCACAATCATTCCAACTAGCAATTCTTTTCCCTATTTAACTATTTTAATATTTCGATTTCCATACTGTACATCAAAAACCAAAAAGTATAAGATTATGCAGCAATAATTATACAGAAAATTTAAATAAATGTGGAACACCAATAAGTGCATGTTTATGGTTTCTTCCAGCAGCAGTCAAAATTCGGGCAAATAAATAAAATTTAATAAAATATTGATGTGATTGTTTGTATATAATTTTTGACTAATTTAATGAACAAAATTCAATATAAATGGATTTGGAAGAGATATGGTCTGCTCTAAGCTAATACTTTAAGGAAAAGTTTTCAGCAGAAGGGAACCCCAAAGGTGGAGAACTTTTCAGGTAAAAAATTTCAGAACTTGGTTGTCTCCATTTAATCGAAGGCTATTTAGAGCAGTAAGTAGTTCTCTTAAAAATATACTAACTTTACTTAATTTTCTTCATTGGTTTATACGAAGCTAAAGATTCAATATGTGAGAATGAAGAATGTTGGCTGTAATTCTTTAATTTAAATATTTAAAAATCTCACACCAAAGAAAACGATATTTTATTAAATTGATTGTACTAACCCCTACTCTGTGGAAGTCCGTTTTACTAAGAATAATAAACAACTATTCGTAATGCTGTATATATAGATCAAACACAAAGAAATTTTGAAGTAAGATTTAACGAGCAAATAGATTAAAACAAACAGATAAGTCAAACTATGCAAAACACTTACTTGAACATCCAACCTCACTCATATACACGAGTGACATCCAAATACTACACAATTGTGTTAAAAAACCAAATTTAGATTTTCTTGAAGAAATTGAAATGAAAAGGCATCTAGCAAAATCCACAATTTAAAGTTATTAACGCACAAATAAATCTTGGAAGTTCTCCACTATTAAACTGTTCACTTTAATTGAGCCTTCATTTTATACAGTGTGTAAAAGCCAAATGGAATAAATTCATTATTTCGGTTACTGTACATATTTATAAAAAATCCCGAAACACTTCAAATTTAAATTATGACTTTTTTTACGTGAAAATGCAACCCCTACCTTCAACCCCCTTAGAATGACAGGTACAACCCCCAATTTTTTAAATGGGAAGTATAGGCTTGTGATATATCATTTGAAAGGTCTCTTCATTCTCTATTCAAAAATGTTATTGTTTTTAAATTTAATGCAAAAATTAACATAAAAAAAATTAATATCATGTTCTTACCGAAATTCGCTAAAATATACTCGAAACTCATTACAATATACTTAAAACTTATCTCCCGTTTAGGTCTTGATAATGAGAAAGTGAACAAAAACCATAGCAATGTGGTTTTTAGATGGTAACCATTAAAAGACTTTAAAGAATTTCCGTGGCAACGCTATTTTAACAAGCAGTAGTAAATTGTTTTATTTAAGTTGTTATTGTTGTAATTTAAGTATAAAGTTTGTTCAATTCAATTCTGAAAAATGGTTAGATTAACGGAAATGCATAAAATAACAGTTTTACAAATAATTGGTTACTTAGATAACATCCGAACACAACAGGAAGTAACTCGCCTATTTCATGAGAAATTTCCTAATTTACCGCCTATATCCCAAGGAACAATAAGTAAAATAGAAAAGCAGTTTCGCGAGTTTGGTCATGTAAGGCAGATAAAAAAAGCAGCTGCACTTGCACTGAGTGATGAACTCAAATTAGATGTGTTGCTTGAGTTTCAGGAAAACCCACATACATCGAGTAGACAGGCATCCACTACATTCAATGCTAGCCATACATCGATAGCAAACATATTAAAAGAAAATAAATTGCATCCGTATAAGATGATACCAACTCAGGAGCTCATAGAAGACGATTTTGATAGGGGAATTTTTTTTTGTGAGCAAATGATGGACATGTTGGATAACAATATTATCCAATTAGAAGACGTTATGTTTTCTGATGAGTGTACTTTTTTACTTAACGGTCATGCTAATCGGCAAAATTGCCGCTACTGGTCCACGGAAAATCCTCACTGGATGAGAGAAGAACACACTCAATACCCTCAAAAGGTTAATGTTTGGGCAGGGATTGTATTGAGGGCAACTTGAATGGCAACAATTATTTGGCACTACTTCAAAATGATGTCATTCCAACGTTGGCAAATTTATATCCTGATCCAGGTAACCCTCAAGTTCCAGCGAATACGATATGGTTTCAGCAGGATGGAGCACCACCACATTATCAACTTAATGTCCGGCAGTACCTCGATACAATATTTCCCAATCGGTGGATAGGGAGGCGAGGATCGATTGAATGGCCAGCGCGATCACCTGATCTTACATTATTGTGTTCGGATGTTATCTAATTAACCAATCATTTGTAAAACTGTTATTTTATGCATTTCCGTTAATCTAACCATTTTTCAGAATTGAATTGAACAAACTTTATACTTAAATTACAACAATAACAACTTAAATAAAACAATTTACTACTGCTTGTTAAAATAGCATTGCCACGGAAATTCTTTAAAGTCTTTTAATGGTTACCATTTAAAAACCACATTGCTATGGTTTTTGTTCACTTTCTCATTATCAAGACCTAAACGGGAGATAAGTTTTAAGTATATTGTAATGAGTTTCGAGTATATTTTAGCGAATTTCGGTAAGAACATGATATTAATTTTTTTTATGTTAATTTTTGCATTAAATTTAAAAACAATAACATTTTTGAATAGAGAATGAAGAGACCTTATAAATGATATATCATAAGCCTATACTTCCAAATTAAAAAATTGGGGGTTGTACCTGTCATTCTAAGGGGGTTGAAGGTAGGGGTTGCATTTTCACGTTAAAGAATGTCAAGTTATAATTTAAATTAGACGTGATTCGGGATTTTTTATAAATATGTACAGTAACCGAAATAATGAATTTATTCCATTTGGCTTTTACACACTGTATATAGATAAGACATAAATGTATGTAAAGATCAGCATGAGTTTTTTCCTGGTGTTTATATATCATTGCACAGTTATACTGAAATACATCCAAGATAATCCTTTAGGGCTAATAACATCTAGGTTTTAATATTTTAATATCTTATTACTTCCATGCTATAGTCTAGCCTTGACTACTTAATCAACATCAGGTACCTAGCTACCAACAAACAAAATTTTACTTCAATATGTCAAACTGACGATGCTAATTCTAGCGAAACGGCTGTCATTTTTATCTTAAAGCGATTTTTTTAATAAAAAGTTGAAGTTAAGTTTAAAGGAATAATTGTTTATTTTATTAATTAACAATAAAGTTGGAAGCTGTTAAAATAATCAAAAAAAACTCAGAAGTAACCTACTTACCGCTTAGACTCATACGTTAGAAATCTCATTATAATTTCATGACTGACAAACTCCAATTTTGTGTATATTTTTTCTAAAACCACATCTTTGTGTATGCACCCCAAGACGGCATTTTCCTTTTTTTTACTATTAGGGAAGATCCATATTTGAATTTCGTCTTTTCAAGATTGTATATTTTAAAATATTAATGTTTTTGCGATGTTTTTGTAGTAGTTAGCCATAAACCATTTTTTTCACATGGGACTTAATATAAATAATGAATATGACTTTTAGCGCGGTTCCACATTGTTCGAGAAACGAATTTATCAAATAGCCATTGTTCCGTTTAACCACCCCGATGAATTAACCAATGAATAAATATTCATATATTTTAATAACGTAAATTCTTGTTAATTTTATGGTCTCTCCGTAATAAGTTTTTCTTTTATGCATTAAAAATTAGTCACGCACGCCCCATTTTACCGAGAAATGGATTCATATCAGAAATGAAGTAGGGTTTTTATTCCAGCAAACTGAATAATGTGGAAAAATGCAAGGGAATGTTATTTTTGTCGATTCTAGATCTGAGGAATTATTCGCTCTGGTGAAATTTCTTGACCAAAGTGGTAAAAATTATTTATTATAATAAACAAACTATTAATACACCAGGTATTGACTGGTTTATTTCAATTAGCCAAATTTTTACATTTATATCTACACATGCATTTATTTGCCCATGCATTTTTGTTGGGGGGCTGCAGCCTTGCCGAAGAAACACAGCATAATATTGAATTAAAAAGGAAAAATGTACCTACTAAAAAAAAAAACATTAGAATGGGAAGAGTTTAATACAATAGACGATCCGAAAGCATTTTCAGGAGCTTAATTTTTTTAATTGGCCTCGCGGCAACGCTACGGTTCGCGTAGCTTTCTAATCTTGTGCTGTAAATTACTTAATTTATATACATAATTAATTTCTACTTTAATTTATATACACCCGGTATATCAGTCCTAATTCATTTATACCACTCTAATTTAACACTATTTATAAGCACTTATTTCAGTGTTTACTTACTTTACGCGCACTAGTTCATTGTTACCTAAGACTGTTCTAGCTGATAACTGACTTCCTCACGAGTGTATCGCCTTCTTGAACCTTTTTTAAGTTTACCATGCCGGAAAATAAGCATTCGACAGGGCCGGCTTCTGAACTTTAAATAACTGATTTTTTAACTGAATTATGTAAATGCAAAGTTTAAATATTGAGATGAATAACTAAGCTCAGAAAAATTAATAAGTAAAACTTACCTCAATAAGTTATAATAAAAAGGATATCTTAATAATTTTCATTTAATCATCAGCTACTTTTTCTTTATTCCATCAAAAGTATTCAATATAATAATTTCTTATAGTAAACATTCAAACAGACAGAGGATGTACTTGACAAATTTATCTTGGAGAGGATCCATGGTGATCAATCAATAACATTCTAAACATGTACAATTCCAATAACTATTCCCAAGTCATGTATTCATATACAATTGACATAGTTTTATTTTGAAGTTAAAGTGAAACCTAAAACAAATATAAAAAGGAACAAAATTAATCTTTTTCATGCGTTTAACAAATAAATGTGTAATTTTAAGTAGTTAAGTGTTTAAATTTGATTTATAAAGTGAAGTACTTACCAGGTTACAAGGAGACAAATATTAGTCTTCGATATTAAATAAGTATTCAAATAAATCATCGCAACCTGAGATGTACCTAAAAAACCACAAAAACAGTATAAAAAATGTAACAAACAAAGTTAAATTCAGTGTACAAATTCTTATATCTACAGTGTTGGACAGAATAACTTGTACTAATGATAAAAACACTCATATGAAAGTGAAAAGTGAAAGGAGTATTTCAAAACATAATTAATAAACATTAATAAAGAACATATTATTTAACAAAACTGTATGTAAGTTAATTAAGTAAGTTTTTATATTAGCTATAAGCTGTTAATCTTTGATAATATCAAGAAAGATTAAGTAAATCATTGTGTATTATAGTGAATACATAGTTCAAATAATAGAGTCACTAAAAAGTTTAAATTTTAGTTCTTAGAGGTTAAATTAGTATTTAAAAGTTGAAATAGGATTAGTTTAATCGATTTATGAGTAATTTTAAGAGTAATTTATAGTTTTAACTCAAACTTTAAAAGTGTATAATGTATTTGACAGGACCAAAAATAGCCTATTTCAAATCAAAATTTTATAGGGAAAAAGTGAGATAAAAATAATTTAAATTGATTTTTAGTAAATATAAGAAGATAAACTATCTTTATATTATCAAAGATATGATCAAAAATGTAAAATCATTACCTCATTTTTTGGAAATTTAAGTTATTTTTTGAAAAGGTAAGCAGTTGAAAGTTGATTTATAAGTCATTCTTGTCAGAATCTGGCGAGACTATAAAAAGGCCACAAAATTAATTATCACTCTCTTGTTCCGGCTGGATTTACATAGAAGACATCGATTGACCACTAAAAGAAAAAAATCATTAATCAAAAAGTTCATATGTTAAATTAAAACATTTAACACCAAAAATATTTGTATAAAAGTATTTTAAAAATATTAAATCACTTACCAAAGAAGTAAATTTGAAATAATAGATCCAGATTATCATAAAATTTATAAGATTCCATTCCCTCATCATCACACATAGTACAGCCAGGAGCTATATTGGATTCTGTTCCCGAGTGGACGACCGTTGGAGCCGATCTCTTTGTTTCGGCATTTTCCGCCTGACGTGGACGATATTACGAAAAAACTTTGATATACAAGTTATGTTGAATAATTAAAAACTTATATTTTCGTTTGTGACTGTGGATAATAGTGTGTATATCATTTTCATTTTTGTCAACAACGAGAAATTTATAATTTTAAATGTAATAAGCATATGGAAACCCATTAATAGTTTTTGTACATTTTATTTAATGAACAATTATAACAATTGAGCTTTAGTGTATTAAGTATATAAAAAAATTATTAAATATTTAATTTCTCTTGAATCCTACCCAAGATAAAGAGTCGGATTTCAAATTCTAACAGATAATAATTTGACTGAGCTAGTTAAAAACTTTTATATGGCGCCCAACTACATCAAACATAAGAAAAATTAATAATTATATTAGTAAAAACTATTAAACATAAAAAAAAATAAAATTATAAAACAAATAAAACCTATAAGAATATTAAATCATATTGATAAATTAATAAAATAATAAACAATTTAAAAATAATAATAATTATAAATCATACTAATTCAATTAATAAATTAAATAAATATAAAAATAAAAATAAATTAAATCATTACAAATTGACAGGCCCAACGTGAGGCTATTGAGTAATTAATAAATTAGAGCAAATTTATAAAAAAATAAAAATAAAAATAAATTAAATAAAATAAATCATTACAATATCTTAACAAGGAAATGTATTTTCTTATTCAATTCCTATAAGTAAGTAATCATAATTTCTGAAAATCAGAAAATCGTTTTAATTCTAAGTTTAATATTTAAACAAACAAAATTATTTAAACCGAACGAATAACATGCACGCCACTCCCTCAGATATACATTTATACATACACTAGTCAAAAGAGGGATCGCCTGTCAGAATAAAATGATCTTTTAATTAGTTATATGTCTTTGTGCGTGAGTGTATGTCGGGAGAGAAATATAATCTAAATCGATACTATCCCTTGCAGTCGAAAGGCCCCTATCTTAATTTACTTGAATTTCATTTAACGCCATGATTTCAATTACGATATACTGAGAGAAACCGACGTTTAATGTTTTGAATATAGCCTGACTTATATTTGCTTTTATATAATAAAGGTAGGTATGTTTGTTTCAATGGAAATGTTATGTATAGTTTAGACAAAGAGCGTTTAGAGACGTCTCTCTATGAATGTAGACGTTTATGTTACGTTTTAAAAAGTAATTTATAAAATACGGCTATTTTCGAAAGGATGTTGATACAGGGGTTCAATCCAAAAGTGTTTAAATTTCATACAACTAAAAACTAAATTTTGGTATTAAAAAACTTCATCGTCGTGTATTGAAGGTGATAAACTCATGAAATTACCGAGAGGCTCATAAATCTTTTAATAGTTGTCCAACTTCAAATATTCAAGTGGGTATAAGAGTTTTCACAATAAATGGTATTGACTGAAGGATTATAATAAAACCAATTAGACCCTTAAGTTGTAAAATCCGAGATGCACATCATAAATGTAAAAAGACCTGATTCGGGTAATTTTGTTTCTCAGAGAGGGGGTTGTAGAGGATTACAGCTTACACTTTTTCTTCTTTTTAGTCTTTGTATTTCATTGGAAGTGTTCACTTGTGTTACGGCGTACAATAATTTTATAACATTTATTTGTTATTACAGACATTAATAGCAAAGATTGTATACCCCAACTTACAGAATAGGCATCCGTGGCATCCGTGGATAAAAAGTAATAGTTCACTCACATCAACTGTGGCCTCACTACTCTTTGGCGAGCTCTGTCTGCAATGGGCTTTAAATATCGCAAAATTGACAAGAGACAAGTAATAATGGAATACACACATTTAATAAACTGGCGGTTTGAATATATAAAGTCAATAAGAAAATACCGGTCTGAAAATCGGCCAATACTCTACCTCGACGAGACGTGGTTTGACACGCATGACATCCCTTCCAAAGGATGGTCTGATTCCTCTGATAAGTGTAAAACAAAAGCACCATCAAATAAAGGGAAGAGAATCACAATATTACACGCAGAATCAGAAAATGGTCAGATCCCAAACGCTATGTGGCTTTCTGCCAAATATATTAAGGACTCTTGTGTTGATTATCACGAAGATACGATAGCAGAGCTTTTTGAAGATTGGTTTACAAGTTACCCAACATTCCGCCAAACAGCGTTATAGTAATGGACAACGCAAGCTATCATAGTCGACAATTGCAAAAAATTCCTGGCTTAAAGAATACGAAATTGGAGATTCAAAACTTCGTGGCTGTAAATGACATATATTTTGAGGAAAATTATACAAAAAAAGAACTTTTACAAGTGCTGCAGGCATTTTCTTAAAAAAAACGTATGTTTGTGATACAATTGCAGAAGAATTGGGACATACAGTGTTACGACTACCTCCCTACTACTGCGTGTTCAATTCCATAGAGTTTATGTGGCTTAAATCGAGCGTGCGCGGAAAAAATACTTCTCCGACTTTAAGTGATAGTGTGGTAAAATTAATTAGGAACTGTATGAATGACATTCCTACCGAGAGTTGGAAAAGTTCTGTTAGTCATGTTATAAATGTTGAAAACTCGTACCTTTCTGTAAAATCAATTGCGCCAATTATAATTAATTTAGATGAGGATACCGATAGCGACACTGAACTAAATATAGAATAGAATTGTAGCATTTAAATAAATTACTTTTATATCTCCTATATTATGCAGAATTCAAATTTCTTAAGTTCGAACCTGTAGCACATTTTCATTTTTGACCTGATGATTTTTTACCCAATGAGATTAAATCGGGTAGTTTATTCCAGTTAATAAGCCAATACCATTTACTGTGAAAAATACTATATAACAAATTTTTGACCGCAGAATTCACAAAGAACATTCTAAATGTGCTCGATGTACTCGAAAAATTCCAAAATTTGTTGTCCAGGTATCCTCTTAGTGTAAATAGTGAATATGAAAGAACGTCGTTAAGTGGGCTAAGTTAGTTTAATTAAATATGCGATATATTTGATAGTAATAAATTTGTTAAATTCTACCAAAGTAAATAGTTAGTGTAGTAATCATTTAGTAATATATGGGTCGATATAAACTTAACCATAAATTATATTAAACGTGGGGACATACAAGTAACCTTAAATGACATTATAAGAAGCGGTTTAATAGTAATAGAGCAATTGACAGCAAATCTCCTTAAAACCACTTTTTGTAAAACATTTTCTTCAACTCCGCTAGTATCTTAGCTTGTATCAGTCCTTCCAGCTGAATCCAGGACTTCCGTTCTATTCATATGTGTCCTGGGGCCCATAGGAGGAGTGTCCTTCTGGCCTAAATCATTTGAATATCCGACATGATCAGAATCTGTGAGAGTATCTCTCGATATTGAATTCTGCACAATTTTCGATGGCACGGTTTTCTGCTTGAAAGATGCTTAGGGATGCGCCCATGCTTTCTGAGTATTTGGCTCTCGGTCAAAACATTTGTATTCCAGTTCCCTCTTCTAGCTTGGAACCGTCCATATACCAGTTTATGGCATTTTGTTTTAATTTTTATGGTTTCTTCATTTATTTCAGATTTAGCATTCAACTTTGTGACACATTTGCTCACAAAGTTGAATTTTTTTCACATATCATCTTGGAGCATTTCCCAAGTTTGATCATATTGAAGTAACCGAGGTTTTTCTTGGATAATTCTTTCTCTAGTCATTCTGCATATAGTTTTCTTTCTTACATATTTTCCCAACATATTTTAAACTTCTACGTATATGTTTAAAAACTTTAAAATTCAACTTTACTAGAATTCCAACCCATGGAGTAAAGGTTGGTGTGGTTGGTAAGAAACTAGGGTTAGTAGATGAAGGGTTAGTGCAGATTCTGCGAGGAAGAGGACGAAACTTCAATTAACACACTTTCGAAATGTCATACCTTGCAGAATTCAGGGGCGAGATACCTAGGACCACACGAAATAGAAGAGGAGGATCTACCTGATTTGAAACCTGACCATGTCCTAAACTTTCTTAGAAAAATAGGATTTGAAGAGCTGCTATAAGTTTGAGACAAAAAAGGGAGTTGTGGAATTAGATATTTTTGGTTAAACATATTATAAATGTCTATATTTCTTTAAAAACTAATAAAATTCAGCTTACCAGAGTTCGATCACATGGAGTAAAGGTTGGTGCAGTGTTTGTCGGATTCAGATATTTAAGTTTTTATTTTCTAGGAGTAACATAACAAATTTTAGAATAAAATGATTAGTTTATGGAAATGTATTTGCGCTTTATAAAACAAGGGATCTGCAAGGGACGAGGAGTACATTTCATTTTTTCTTAAGTAGCTTGGAAGTTGTAGAAGTTGGGTTTTTTTTTTCAAACCTGGATATACTAAGTAATAAGGTTTAATTTATTTTGGTATCAGTATATCTTTTTTGCAACCTGTCTAAAGTAACCGATTTTTAATAATTGTACAAGATATTTACTTAACTTCTGACAATATTGACTTTTGTTTAATAACACTTCTTAAATTCTATCTATTTTACCGCTAGGCCTTTAGAAAGTTCTAATTCCATTATTTTCTCTCTCACTTTTACTCTATTCATACCGAAAACGAAAATTACTTTTATCGCAATATACAGTAAAATCAGTATGTTCCTTGAAAGTAGACAACACAAAAGACGTCTTAGCTCACAAAAATAAATCATTTTATTGGACCAATACAGTCCAGGAAGTTAATTGTTTCAGAGTAAATAGAAAAACTAGGTCTTAGGTATACTGAATCATATTATTGTCACTTATAATATCACAAGAGCTTAAATTATTTCCGGAACGGGGGAAGTTAAGTAAATGTCTTATTATTTTAGGATAATTTTCTTTAAATATTCGTACCCGAAAGAAAAATTCCAGGAATAAATTAAGCTTAAGTATAATTTGGAAAAAAATTATGAATCCAATTTGACATCTCTCACGAAGCTTAATAATTACTAGTTTAAAGGCCTGTACCATAGAGAAATATGATATATTTTTATTTGTCTATGGTCTGTACCATGGTGAAATAGAAGAAGAATGTGTGTTACTGCGCACGACCAATCAAAAAACTTCCAAAACGCCGCCATATTGAAAATTCAGCAGATCAGAAAATAATGCACGAAATCAAACGCTTAATATTAGAATAGAACAATTTTGTATTTCAAAGTTTATTTTTTACCGCAGAAAATTAATTATATTTTTCAGTTTTTCAGTTCCTTTAATGAAAAAAATAAATTATTTAACTAGAAATTTTAATCACTTTTTCGAACAAATGTAAAAAGTACAACTCAAATGACTGTAATTAATTTTTGTATCCTTTCTCATGACAAAACATTCAATGCAAGTGTTTAAGCATAATTTTATTTAGAAAAAAGGAAATGAAATATGTACAACTTGATATTCATTTTAGAAAATATTTTGACGGATAGCTTCATCCTTTGGGAGTGGATTTTTTTGGCTCCACTTCAGTTGTGGCAGGTGGCCACAGAACATCCAAGCATAATTGTTAATAACAAAAACTCAAAGCTCAGTTGTGCTTAAAACACCAGTTAAAAATCTCATTTTGAACGAAAACAAGACAAAATTTTCATGTAACAATTAAAAACCTTTTCACTTGACTTTTTCAGCTCAGAGTAAACAATTTATTTGAAAAATTAACAATTACGAGTAGGATTCGATTATGTAGGTTATGGACTTCCATTCAAAACATAGAAAATATTATTGGCAATATGGCGGCGTTTTGAAATGTGCGCAGAACATGACAAACATTCGTCTTCCGTGGGAGCACACCTTGTTCTTTATTTCATCATGGTCTGTACGTTGAGGTTTTAGCGTTCTCCATGGTTTCAGCTGTCAAATTAAGGCATTTTGTTGGTTTAAAAGTAGAGGTGTTAAATTTTTAAAAATAATTAAATACCTACCTGTTGATTTTATTGAAGGTATACTAAATTTTTCCTCCCTAGTTATAAATAAATTATAAATGCTAGAATAATGGTTATGAACATATGCTTTTATTCAAGTAAAAATATTATTTTATCAAAAGATGAATTATTTAAATATTTATTTTGCAAGATGGAAAAGTCCAGAGCTTTAGATTGCAATTTGTAGCTAAAGTATCCGAAAAACCAATCAGAAAGAGATTTACGATAGAATCGTCGTTGTTTAGACCCACACATCACAAATAAAAGAACAATATCTAAACAAAGTCACCGCAACAAATCAATTTTTACCCCTAGGGAAACATCAGTTATGTTAAAAATAAAAGCAGAGAGTTACATGGTAAGGAAAGCAACCCTCTTTGGAATATTAATAGGGAGTGGTCGAATAACATTTCTTTGCACTTTAAATGAGACCTTTTTAATTTTTGTTTTTTAACTTTTCTGAAAAATAAAGAGAATTAAGAAAGCAGCTTTTCTTTGAAAATTAATTGTTACAAATAATCCATATAAATGTTAGTTAGAGGCCGTAATGTCTTTTTACGCTGCAACAAAAGCTTTTTATAAAAAAAAATAAATTTTAATTAACAAAACTGAATGTGTGTAAAAGATCTTTAGCATATTTTTAATACTGTTGCTGCATGGAAAATGTATAAGATTATTTTTTGACGTTTCTTAAAACCAAAGAAATGCTTCTTTATTTATCATAAGGGTATGTTTCAACCAAGTATGTCATTATTATGGTGGGAATAAATCTCTTGTGATTATTGTCGGGAATAATCACTGTAGCTTTTATTTGCCTAACAACTGTCAGATACTTGTCAAAATAATTACTTAATTGTGTCAATGCGAAATGGGTGAAAGTCATTGGTTCAATAAATAATGAGTTTCGAAATATTTTTATTGAATATTCATGTGCAAATATTTTTGAATTTTCCCCTTCCGCTGCTAAAATATTACTACTTCTTGCCATAGAACGCAACGTATTGCTACCCAGAAATACCACAATTTAAATGAAAAAAAAAACCCTTTTGGCTGTCAAAAGCTAGGTTATATTTGCCGTATAGCACCGGCAGCTCAGGCCATAAACCACAAAGAAAAAGTTCTAATTTTTATTTCGTTCGTGTACGCCGCTTGCTACTTGTTATTGTGGTTTTCTTATCTTTGTGTATTTTATATTAACGACTTGTGTGTGTACAGTCGACAGAAGCAAACATGGTCCGCGGAAAATATGCCAACTAATTTCAAGGTTATCACAATCAGCCAATCACGAGCCAATGTTAACAATAATATCAATTTTAGTGGCTGCATAAGTGAGATGAAAATACAACTTCAGCGACAAGGACACGCCCACCCAGGGTTCATGTTTGCTTCTGTCAACTGTACCTAGAGTTCTCTTTGGATTTACTTTGGACTACTGATTACTTTTGCATGTCATGCCAACACAATTTTATAAGGGGCACGAACATTTAGGGAATTACGAGAGTGGGAGTTGGTTCGCGCATGCGGATTCAATTTGTGCCATTAACGAGATGGGTCTATTGCGTTTTTCATTGTACTAATTTAAATTGTTAATTCTTTTAATATATTTACAATCTGTCAACGATATTTTCATATATTGTAAGTAATAATTAATTAGATTAAATTTTTCAATAATTTTATGATAGTTTTATTGATCTTTTTTATTGTAAACATTTGTGAATCAAAAAATAATCTTGTCAAATATAACTCGAGAGTTCCATAAATTAGAAAATAATTTGACAAATTTTGTTCAAACTGTCAAATTATTTTCAATTTATTCTCACTCTCTTGTTGTATTATTACTGAAAATTTCAAACCTCTACTTTTTAACCGATAAGATGCCTTAATTTTATCTACTTTTCGGAAATTTTTTGGCAGCTGAAACCATAGAATACGCTAAAATATTAACGTACAGATCATAGACAAATAAAAATATATTATATTGGTCTATGATACAGACGTTTAAACTAGTAATTATTAAGCTTTGTGGCAGATGTCAGATTGGATTAATAATTTTTTTCCAAATTATGGTATGAAATTTTCTTACCGAATACCACTCAAGCTTAAATTATTCCAGGAAATTTTCTTTCGGGCACAAATATATTAAGAAAATTTTAATTTTCAAAATATTTGTGTCATCAAAAAAATTTCCGGAGATAATTTAAGCCCTTGTGATATTATAAGTGACAAAACTTGGTTAGCAAATAAAAAAATGATTAAAATTACATTCCCTAATAAATATGAAATATTAGAAGAACATTTTAAGTTTTTAAAAAATTGCTATGGATGAAACATCATTTGACAAAAAAATTATAATGCAAATGGAATTTTAGATAAATGTAAATTTTTTGTCAATATCAAGGTTATATTGAACACGTACAAATGATTAGGAACATTAAAAAATTTAAATTCAATTATTGAGATTAGTAATTCTCAATAAAAAATTAAGCGAAGTAAATCATCCATTTCTCAAATGTGACTAAACAGTGATTGAAGGGAAACACAAAATCAATGTCACAGATTTTTATTTTTAATACAATAGTGACTAGTTTCGGTCTTTTAGAATGTCATCATCAGGCTTAGTATAAAAATAGTTAAATTAAGTTCAAAACCATAATTGCTCGAACAAAAATGCTTGAGTAACAACAAGATAGCTAATATGGTAAAATTATTAATAAAAAATTGTGAAAAGGAAGAACAGGTGTAACATCAAAATTATAGTAATTAATAAAGTCTAAATGTAAGATAAATTAGAAAAACTATATGCTAAATGGAAACTGTGTATTATTAACTAAAAGTTTACCCTTACAAATGTTTATCTTTCTACTGGTGAAAAAATAAATATTTTAAATCAAACATATAGAATATTTTGGGACATGATAAGGTGTGTTTTTAAAAAAATTTCGTAGAAAAAACAATATTTTTTTTAAAAAATATAAAAATAGTAAACCAAAAAAGTTGTATTACCTTCAACTTTGTAAATTAATTTTTTTCATAGGACTTATTTTGCCGGAAATCGAAATAAACTAATTTTTACCCTTAAAAACTCACGCTCTCCTATTTTCCTTTCATTTTTATCTTATATCCCTTTTTTGTGTTCGGTTGTCATCAAATGTAGTTTATTTTTGCTTTCAAATTCAGTCTAATTACAAGGTGTTTCCATCTTTCTCATTTCTCACCTTAGTTTTGTGTAGTTTGTTTGCTTAATCGAAAGCGTTCAAAAGATAGTGGCGCCCTTAACCCTTATATACCATCAATCCTTTCTATAGTAAGCATTAACTTGGAGTCGAACCACTCCTTGAGAGTCTCAAAGCCGGGATCTCTTTTTGAAACTAGTATTGTTACAAATTGGCGCCCTGCCTCTTTGGAAGGATATTGTTACAAATTGGCGCCTTTTGGGAACTAATGGGTACAAACTAAAGTCGAACTAACTAAAGAAATAAGAGGGCTACACATGTTTCATCTAAACGAAATCCTCGTATTTAATATAATAAACATCTTTTGGGGTTGCTTCTGTTTCCTTAAAGAACTTTATTTATTATAAAAGTAACGTAAAGGAAAAATTATTGGTATGTGAGATGTATATTATTCTATAAATTCCAAATTTAATGTTCACCTTTCAAACCAAGGATTTAATGATCTGCAATGTGTACACCATTTTCCTTTTTTTTTGTGTGTGTGAGTGTGTGTTAGTGCGAGCAAAAGTTATGGTCTCTAAACTGAATTTTCGAACATGCAGTATCAATTTAAATCAACGTATACTCAAAGGGGATTTACCTGAAAGTGGCTCTACCGACCGCGCGTCTGACTGTAATGGAGTCGAGAAAAACATATTTGTTTTTTCCGCTCAAATAGAGGAACAAAATTGAAAAGGAGAGTGTAATAAGATCAGGTCCGTCCACTTCGGCCTCTCTTCTCGATGTTGGTTTTTTTATATATATAGATATATATAAATTTGTGCTGGACGGAATCTTGCATGCTGTTATCCGCTTATATCTCAACCGTTATTTACTGCCTTATATTTCCGAGGAAAATTCAAAATAAAAACTATGGGTTCAGTTATTATTCCGATGGGATGCGAGTTAGTTGCCGAGTTATTTATCTTCTTAATGCAACCGAATAAAGGAATCTGACCACTACCAAATTTTATGGACGACTATTTATTTTAAAGACGTCGTTTTATACATATTCTGATTGTTTTCTTTATTCTCTTCTGTAATTGTTTGATCTTAGACTACCAGGGGTCAATTCTCAAATGTCTATCAAAAATGTCGAATTCGAGAAATTGTCGGTTACTAATGTCTATTACTTTTTATAAAAGGTATTCTCAATCTCCATTCGACTTAGAAAAATGGTCGACATATTATTTCGAATAATACAACCTGACAACAATGTACAAATGTCTTAAATAATTAAAAGAGAAGTAGAAAATAAAGGTTAAGATTATTTTAGGGCAGGGTAAAAGGATGTATATATAATATCAGACTTGTCTCTGACAATATATAATATAAAGGGTTCCATTGAATACTAATTAGAAACATGGATAAAAAAGTTATTGTTCGAAAAAACAGAAAGACGCTCTAATTGAAATTTTAAGTTTAAAAGAAAATGCAGATTTAATGTCTGGCAAATTTGGGCCACAGTTTAGGTCAACACCTCAAAACAATCTTGATAATAATGTCTCTGTCTTTCAAAATTCGCTTGTTCTTGGTTTTCTATTGCGGCGACTATTTCCAACCCTTCGTTCATGATTATGAAAATATTTCCACAATCCAATACAATAAACTAAATATCAACAAAAGAAATTTTTAAAAGAGTAGGTAGGTACAGCAAATATACTTGACAGTCGACAAACTGAATGTCTACCGGTTTTTATCATTCGACTTCTGTGTCTACTAAAATTTGTCGATTCGTCATTCGAGAATACCATTGATCATATTTTAGTAGACATTTGACCCAAGTCGCATACGAGATTTGTAAATAGACATTTGAGAATTGACCCCCAGACATATAAAAAGAAACATTTAGAATTTTAATAATTCTCTAGTCAATACTAATTTTTCCTAATTTTAGTTTAAAAAAGATTTAGGTAGTTAGTTTGAATAAAGCCCATCTGCGCTGGTATCTTTCTTTTACAACTTTAATATCCATTTGAAAACGTTCATCCTGATCATCACTAAAGACAATAAGTATTGCTGTCAACCTAATTTAGATGTGTAGAAATTCCATGCTTATCAATAAAGTGAAAAGCACAAACACATCAGCACAGAATACTCAAATCATATGCAATTCTGTGACATCAGTTTAACCCTTAGAACAAAAAGATACAGGAAGGAGTATATGCAAAATGACCTTGAGTCCAGAAAGGAGCTTGCATATGGCGGCCAATGGACTGGGAAAGTGTGACGTCAAAATTTGTGTTCTATGCTGTTGAACTGGGAAATGTCAACGAAATGATTCCAAACGGCAACTATAAATCTCCAGAAATAACTTTTGTTTGAAGTATTTTGTTATTATTATACTTTGAAATATAACGGAAGTATCATAATTAAATACAAATACATATAAGCAAAATTTTTCCAAATTCGATTTTTAAGGTACCATTTTTGTAAGTATTCTTAAAACTTATGACAAAGGACAACTTTGAAGGTAATGTTATAATATTTTTACGAAAATTGTTCGTCTATCTACTTTAGTGATATGTAAATCATATGAATGAACACTTACCAATGAAAAAACAGTAATTAACTCCCAAAAATCAAGAAAATACAATATAATAGTTAATAACATACCATAAAAAAAGTTGTTTGGAATCAGTTGGTTTGACGCTTACGTCACTACTTTCCCAGTCCATTGTCAATTTTAGTTTCCATTGACGTACCGAAAAAAATAAAAATTATATCAAGGTTTTTATTTTTAAGAAATTTCAACCAATCAAGTGTGTGAATACAATTGGTGTTTTAAATAATTTAGTATTTATTAGAACCGAATGATACGCCTATGCGCTCATTTTTGCCATTTATATGCAAATATTGCTTTGACAGTATATTGTAAACATAAACAATGATTCATACTAGGAGCTTCAAGATGGCCTACTTCCGTCGCAAATTTTCCTTAAAATTAATATATGACAGACTCCTTCCTGTTTCTTTTTGTTCTAAGGTTTAACCAAAGAATATTCAAATCATACAATCATGGTTTGAAATTCTGTGGTTTAACCTAAACTTCTGTCAAAAAATGAACTGAAATCTTCAAATCATGTCATGGAATAAACTTGTACTTATATTATGTATTATGTAGTATGAGGTAGGCTCTGTTTTTGTCTAATTTGGTTAATAATGAACTATAGTTGGTGTAATATAAATCTCAACCCACGTGACAAATGTCTAAAAAAATTACGTGAAATTATACCAACCCAAAATATTTCGATAAATTTCGTCTGTAGGTCGGTTCGCTTGTATAACCATTAATCTGAGTGCACTGGACCTAAAGTAACTAGTCATATTTTAATATATTCACGTAGAAATTATATTTTAAGATTTGTATTGATGTATATTTAAGAAAATAAATCATAATTCGGCTAATTTCATTAATATAAGTGGATAATAAATAGTTTCTGTCAAACATTTTTGAATCGAAAGCAGTTTAGGTACAATGCGAAAAAACGTAGCATTTTGACATAAATTGGTAAAACTTCTTTTACATTTACGACGTTGTCACCATTTTGTTTATTTGCCAAGCGAAATTAATTTTAATTATTTATTAGTAAAATCTGTTCTTTTTAGAACAAAATTTTGTGATTTAATTTCAGTATGTCGCATAAGAAGTTAAATAGTCGTTGCAAAGAGCTAGTAGCTTCTTTAATTCAACATTTTACACTAGAACGCGATAATAATGGTTTAAAAATAATTCATATATTCAGACATTTTGTTGTTATTGGCAACAATGTATGACGTGACTTTTTGAGACATTTGTCACGTGGGTTGAGATTTATATTACACCAACTGTACTTTACTACTTTACAATGAGTCAACAAGGATAGGCTCTACAGCTACTAGTAAAAAAAGATACATTGTTCTATCACTTTAAGAAAAAAATTGTTGGGACATTGAGTTTTTTATTTAATTAATTGAAATTTACTTCCTAGTTAAGTATCTATCTATCTAGGTTTGTGAACCATTTTTCTTTCAATTTTATGTCAATTTATGTTTTTCTCACTTTAATAGGCATACATATTTTGTATACGAGGGTTACCTTTTATATTTCGAAATTTGGCAACCCTGGTGTTGCAATCTGGCAACTGAGAGCTCTATCGTAAAGTTGGACATTTCTGAGGTTATACGTACTCAGAACGTTTTGACATACGAGCGCTATTTGTTTTGTTTACAGTAACTTAAAAAATTCATCTCGGCCCAAAAACGGAATTAAATCGTGCTATTATTTTCGTGCTATTATTTTTTCTTTCGACGTGGATTAACTCTGCAACAGTGCATGGATGAACTTAATTCAATTTTTGCCGATGAAGCTCCATCAAGGACCAGTGTTTATCGATGGTATGGTGATTTCAATAGTGGCCGTAGTTCACTCCAAGACATATTCGTGCAGGTCGTCCAACATCAGTTGTTGTTCCGAAAACCATTGATGCTGTGCGCAAACAGATATTGCATGTGACCTATCGTGAGATTGCGACAACCTTAGGCATTAGAGGGACCAGCATACAATCAATATTGCATAAATATTTGACGGTCAAAACAATTGGTTCGCGTTGGATCTCATACAATTTGTCAAAAAAAGACTAGTGTCGATTGGTCGAAGGAAATGCTCTAAAAATACGTGGATTTAGGCGTATGCGCCCGAAAGTAAACAGTAGTCGACTATATGGGTGTTTCAAGATGAGCCGAATCCAACAAAAGTTGTTCGCGCACGAAGCACTTCCAAGCAAATAGTCACCTGTTTTTTCGGAAAAACTGGACATGTCGGAACCGTACCACTAGAACAACGCAGAACAGTCAATTCTGAGTGGTACACAACCATTTGTTTGCCAGTTGTCTTCCAAGAAATCAGAACCGGCGAAGACGGATCACTCTTCACCACGACAATGCGAGCTCCCACACATCGGCTTAAACAACTGCATTTTTAAGCACCTAAAACATCGATTTGATGAGTCATCCGCCGTATAGTCCTGACTTGGCACCGAATGACTTCTTTTTATTCCCGTACGTAAAAAACAAACAGAGGTCAACGTTTTTCGACACCTGAAGCGGTTGCTGCATTCAGAATGCATGTTTTGGAGATTCCTCAAGCAGAGTGGCAAAAGTGCTTCTACAATTGGTTCAAACGCATGCAAAACTGTATAGATTTTCATTGGGGAATATTTTGAAACACAATAAAGTAATTTTCGATGATTAATATTTGTTTTTGTTCTTTAATCCCGAAATATAAATGGCAACCCTCGTAGATTGTAATTCTTAGTTGACAGTCAGTTTTAGTTCAGTCATACAAAAATTCTTATTAACTATTAAATAGTTAGTGTATAAATTGTGTAAAAGCCTCACGTTTCAATATTATAATTTTTGTTCCCTGCTAATAGTCAGGTTTATTTGTGGATTGACGACTTGACATTTTTAAAGAAATACATGCTTTTGACTCAAATTCAGTTACTTAAGTCGGTATTCTTAAAAATTTAATTAAATTTCAAACGTATGAGAAAAAGTACTTCTTATTCTGTTTAGTTCATTTAGTGCCTCATTATTAAATGGTTTCTTTCTTTTTTTTACTTTTAAACTTATGTTCTATTAATTTAATAAAACATTGAGAAAATATGTAAACGGTTATTTTGTTGGTGACCATCTTGGATTTTAATACGCATAGTTCTACTTGTCAAGCCCTTGTCATTTGATACCAATATAGTGGTAATCATGACAAAATGTCTAAATCACCATTTCATAACGACTGCCATCTTGTATTGTAATGTTTTAATGTTCTACTAGTGAAGCCCTTTCATTTTGTACCCATAGCAGGTAGCAGCGACAAAATTTGCAAACCGCCATTTTGGATTTACAATGAAACATAATTTATTTTAAAACCAAATGAAAAACCCAAAGTCTATGTCACAGAATTTTATTATTGGAAAACAATTGTTTTCTATCAACATAAATAATAAAATTCTGTGACATAGACTTTGGGTTTTTCATTTGGTTTCCCATTAGTCACATTTGAGATATGGAGGGTTTACTTCGTTAAGAATTTATTTTGTTATATTGTCTTTATAACTGAAGGTGACTTCAGATCTGGGTCAAATTTCAATAACTAGAATTGACCCAAATTTATTAATATCTATATAAATAAACAAACAAGTGTTTAAAAGTCAGTATTTTCTTTGTTGTGTTATATATTATGTATACAGTCTAGTCAGTATAATTAAGTAATTAGTATATTGGTATTTATCGAGGCTAATTGTCACGTTAATCTACTATAATTGCATAGGGGGATTTGTCAAAGCCAGTGTAATTGCTAGTGTAGGTAGAAATTGCATCAACATTACACTAAAAGTTTTTTTTGGCTATTTTTTTTAATAGACCTACCTACCAAATCAAAAGGACCCCGTTATTCTGACTAATGAAAACAATTTAGTTCAACAATTCTACAAATTATTCCTTTCTAGTAGATTTTGGTTATGCAAGGAATGAGCTCAACGACGTTCATTTCGATAAAATAAGAGTTATTTTATTCAACATTTCTGACGATGCTAATTCTAGCGAAACGGCTGTCATTGAGGTTAAAAAAGCGATTTTTTAAATAAATAGTGGATGTTTTGTTAAAACGAAGAGTTTTTTATTATTCTCAATAAGATGGACTTCCAAAAAGTAAGGGTTAGTACAATCAATTTAATAATAATAACACATAGAATCGAAAAAAAAGCTGAAAAGAAGGGAAGAATTGGTGAGTGAGTAGGGCATCATTGTATTATTCCAACTTAAAGGGACAAGGTTAATGAAAAAACAACGGCGAATATCAAAGGTATACTGTGTTCAACAATCTAGTGCCTACAATAAAAGGTGACTAATGGTAATAAACCACTTTTCTTGCGATCGGTTTATGGCTTATGGTCAAAATTTGCACACAGGAACGGATCTTGTATTTGTATAATTTGGGTTGAGTATAATCATTTATATGCCTACTATCAGATCATTGCAAACAAGACTAAGGAGCTCCACTAAGATAAGGACACTTTTATCCAAACTAGGTTTCAAATACTGCAAAATTGACAAAAGGCAAGTTATTATGGAATCCCAACGAATTAGGCAATGGCGTTTTGAATATTTGACTACCATAAGTGATTACAGGTCTTTACGAAGACCAATAATCTATTTGGATGAGACCTGGTATGATACCCACGATACGCCGGCAGAAGGATGGATCGATGAAACATTGCGATGCCAATCAAAAGCTCCATCGAACGAAGGAAAACTGATCACGATTATTCATGCTGGATTAGAAGATGGTTGGATTCCAAACAGTTTGGGACTTTCGGCGAAGAACATTCAGGATTCGTCGTTGGATTACCACCAAGATACTACAGCCGAATTGTTCGAAGAGAGTATAAAAAAACGCAGCTTTTAGAGGTTCTAAGGACATTTAACATACAGAAGACATATGTATGTGACACAATTGCAGCATCCAAAGGACATACAGTCCTTCGTCTTCCTCCTTACTACTGCGTATTCAACCCGATTGAGCATATGTGGAGAAAACTGAAGAACAAAGTGCGGACCCAATATACTATACCTACATTACGTCCTTCTGTAATTACTTTAATCCGGAAAAATATAGATGACCCAGACGCTGATTATTGGAAAAGAACAATAAACCATGTTATAAATGTGGAGGATTCATACAGGGCATTTCATACTAACTGAAACTGAATTGATATAATAACATATTTAAATTTGTATTAAATTTTATTGTGAATATCCTTTAATATGCGTTTATATTAAAAATTATTTTTGAAAATTTAATCCTGACCTGTATCCTTTATCCAAACTTGCCAATACCTGAGATAAAAGTGCCTAAGAAGTTTATTATCATCATCAGTGGGTTTTATTGTAGGCACTATATTGTTCAACACACTATAATGAGAGGAAATTTCAGTCTGTAGTGAACATATTAAAAATAAAATAGTTTACATTATACAATAAAATATGTTTACGTGAAAATGATTCCTTATAGCTCACAGTCCTTAATATTTTAAAAATATAATCTTTTATAGTCAATTATTTACACAGTTTTTAATATACATCACTTAGTTCAGCAATAAAAGTTATATAATTATTAATGAGAATTAAAATACTTCCACAGAGACTATTATCTTTATTTCTATATGCTTTTAATAAACAAAAAGTGGCTGAATCATCTAAACGACCTATCCATTTAGAATATTACTTACAGTTAAGACATTTCTCTATTAAATATCCACATATATACAACGTTCATATCTATTACCTATTGGTACTTTATTTTCTTTCTAAATTCTTGTTGTTCAAACCATGCTATATCCAACTCAAAGTATCATTACTCTGAGCATTAACGAAGTGTTGAATATCTAAATTAATATTTGCATTAACTAATTATTTTTTGTATCTTCCAAATTGGCTGAATAAATTAAAGATTTCCCCTCAATATCTAGCTATGAGAAACTCACCATCTACGTAAGACTATTGATATATAAACAAGTGACAGAAAACTTGATTTATATCCTTAATATCCTGATGCGAAATTTAATTCCCGACTTAAGATTTTTAAAATTAAAAAAAGATCGTAATATAAATGACAGTGTTATGACGTGCCGAGTTTTTAACTTTCATTATTAAAAAATATTATTTCTGGATCTGCATTTCAATGTGCTTGGAGTCTCTTTAACTGTGACTTATATGAAAAATTAAATTATTGCTATTATTCTTTATGAGTTTTTTTATTAAAAATGGAATATGGAAGTTAATTATGTCTACGTCTAAATCAGAAACATATCTTTTCTCAATGATGGTTTAAAAGTTAAATCAATACAAGAAATTTTAAAATGTATTGTGATTCTTTAAACAATATTAGTAGAAAAAAGTATTTAATACATCAATTATGATGGTGTTTACAATTAACACCTATGGATAACATGTTTGAAAATTTACTTCGTTTAGGAGTTCACAGCTGACAATCAAGATAGGCAACAATATTTTTTTCAATGACCCCCTATGATAGCGACACCTTCCACACAGTTTTGACACTGAAAATAAGAAAGAAAGCAGAAGGAACCAAAAATTGAGAATTACTGAAAATAAACTTTGACGTCATTCGAGACGCCATGACAGTTTGACGAGTTTTAACGAGTAAATGTTAAAATGATTATTAAAATATAAAATAAAAAGATTATTTTTTAGAGAGATACTCACATTTTAAATAAATTAGACCATAAGGCAAATTAACGAATAATATAGTATAATATGTAGGTACTTTTATATTAAATGTTATACGATGACCAAAATCCTTGTTTATTAACGATAGAACAATAAACATTATTTATTTATTTATAAAAACGATTTCTAAAAACTGTCATCTACCTCGCATCTACCCTACTAGAAAAAACATTGGGATCGCAGAAAAAATCGTGTACTAAACACTTTGGAAAGTGTATTTCTTGCACCCGTCCCGTTTCCGTACTCGTGCGTAATATTTCACTTTCCACATTTGTTATGTAATATACATCTTTTACTACAGTCCTCTAAAAATACAATACCCTCAGCGAAAAATATCTTCGGATTAAAATAATTATTTAATTGCCTGGTTTCATTATTTTATATTAATTATAGGCGGGTAAACTATTTTTTTTAATTTATATTTAAATAATATACATGAATATTAGGCGATTTATTTTTTTATTGATTATACGAACTCTAAATCACCAATAAAGTCAAAATAATATTCAAAAGGTCGAAATTTTGCCGCACAAAGCAAGTGACGTCACGATTTAGTTAGAATGGGAAGAGAACAACACGGTTCCCAGTTGTCAAAATGAATCAGCAAATTTCATTAAGTTTCAGAAAATAATCACAATTGATTTCCAAATATTCATGGTTTGAACATTAATTATGAAGGGAACTACTAAACTGTTATATATTTTCTCAGATAATTCGATATTTTATATTAAGCATTAGGTGGTAATTCATACTTGAGGACATTTAGCTTTATTGACGTGACAAAATGGCCGCACACTTCTCAACCAAGAAAGAAAGAGAATAACATAACATGTTGCCAAATTTCTAACTAATATTTAGAGAACGTTTTAAATGAGGGTCAAAAATCAATTTCTTGGTTCCCCCACTATGCTAATTCAGAGATAATCATAAGGAACGTGTCCTATGTCTATTGATGAGATGAAGCATTCATTTCGAAGGAGTTTTTGGCATCCATCACTATTTTATGAAAACAAATTTCCGGTTAACTTGTTTTTAATAGGTGATTTGGCAACATTGGATGTCGAGTGGAAATGGAACATTAACAGACCAATAAGGACACCCCTTAATAAGTGACGTCATCATGAATACAAATTGGCGCCTTTCACGGATTGTTTAAAATTGGTTATGAAATTTCATGATTTCTAACAACGAATAGGCTCATAAATCGCATTTATAATAGTTTTGATGGGATGCAAAAATTAATAACGGTCTGTAACACTACGATGATGTAGTTTAGTAATACATTCAATTTTTTGGTTTTTTAAATTTTTACTTTATTGTAACATAAGCATTGTTTTAGGTATTTAATAAAATAACAAACAAATTAAGCGTACAAATATGGGTCCATAAAATATACTGCGTGAGATAGAAACCTGAACACCCAGTAAAATGGTACTTTACACAAATATCAGGAGGGTAGCGGTCAAAATTTGAAAATTTATTTGTGTGGAGTGAAGTAGAGAAGGACTAGCATGGGATCAGGAATGGAACACAATAGCCTTTAGCAATGAATCCCGATTCTGTTTACTAATGTATGTCGGTCGGGCATGAAATACATTGCATCGTACAGTTGGAATAATGGTATGGGGTGCCATTGCTTATGGCCCTAAGTCACCTTTAGAACCACAATTGCTCCCATATGCTAGAACTCTCCAAAACCCAATTTCCAACAGGATAATACAACTTTGGAATAGTTAGAAAACGCCGAAATAAATTGGCTTCCATCGAGTTCCGAATTTGTGCTAAATTGAACATGTGTGGGACATTGTGGGTAGAAATTGTAATTTACAGCAGCCACCTCAAACAGTTACAAGTTACAACACGAAATTGAGGTGGCAAGAAATAAGATATACCAGGAGAATATTGATCATTTAATTAGAAGTGTGCCTAGACGTATCGTTGACCATGGGGCATCGACTCATTGTTGAGTTATTATTAATAATTATTATTTATAAAAAATAAATTGGATTCAAGTTTTGATCGTTTGCTTACCGCTACCCTCCTGATATTTGTGCAAAGTAGTATTAAAATAAAATCATTTTTACTGGGTGTTCGGGATTCTATGTCACAAAGTATAAATTAATAATTGCTTCAAAAAGTCTATGATTTTAGCTGCATATGGATTATTAAAATAGAAGATGCCTACTATTTTGAAATCGCAAAAAGATATTTTATATATCACTATTCTTATTGATAAAAGAGTAAAGCTTTTAAATTAAAGAAGTACAATGAAATAAAAAAATATATCCGCAATCTTTAACAAAAAGTTGGGTTAGGATTTTACTAAATAAGTTTTTGTATAAGGAAATAACTACAGAGTTACAATATTTCTTATTATTCGAGTTCTACGACATAATACCCTTGGTGTGAATACCAAATTAATTACTATGCATAATCTACAAAATAATAAATAAATAAAGAAAATAAGTTTCATACGTAAGTTTTTTTTGTTTTATAATAATATGTGTATGAAAATACTTCAAATTGCACGGGAGTAATGGAAACAAAGAATAAACGTTAATTAAAAAAGGATTCGGCTAATTTTCTCCTGGTTTACTTGAAAAACAACTTTACAAAGTGTTATTTTACTGCGAAATTTTTGCCAAGTGAACTAATTGCGATCGAGTTAAATGATAAGGAGTAGTTAGGAGTGGTTTCCAACTCTGCGGCAAAGTTAACTCTACCTGTCGAGACAATGATCTAAATAACCTAAAGGCAATTTAATAAGGAAGCAGATACTTGACTTACTCTCCAGTATATCGGTGGTATTTGTTGTACTGTTTGTAGTGTAATTAACAAATTTCTCTTTGAAAACGAAAATGTCGTAAATATTCGGAAACGAAAAATAACTATGGTAGGTATACAAGATACAGTTAAATTAAATTGTAAAAAAATCCTGGGGACAAAAATAAACATAAAAAAACTGTAAAAATTAACCCAATAAACAATATTTAATAGAAGAAAATAAGCAACAATTGTTTAATAATTGTGGTAATAGCTATAAGAAAAATGGACGATTCATGTAAAAAAATGAGCCTAGATGGCTCATTTCTAATCAAATCCAATAAGATATCTTTTTGTATGCGTATAATCATCATCTAACAGAATCTGGCAAAATAGTAGGTATATTGCGTGTCACAAGGGAGGAAAATTGGCATTAGAAGCCCACGGCTAACAGCAACGGGGTGCTAAAGAATTTATGCACGTGTGACACACAAATGTTTTCCACCTACCCTTAAAATTTTTTAAAAAATTTATGGTTAAGAATCGAACTCAAGCCGTCTGCGTGAGAGGCAAGCACGTATACCACTGTGCCGCGACCAGGCATTAAAAGAAACGCTCATATTAGGTGCGTTCTTTTAGACTGAGATCTCAGCTCACTTCATTGAGGTGATCTGATATAAAGTGATGTGAGTAAGCACCAAAAAGAACGACAAACTCAATTGAAACGCACACCCTGCCTACGCATGCGTAGATCTAAAAAATAATACAAATATACCTACGAAATAAGAGAAATAATAATTCAGAAAATTATTATTATTTGTTATACCTTCCTTCGCCCTCTGTGCATCTTCAAGGGAAATATTTAAAGTATACTCTACATTTGTATTATCATCTAATAACGTTATTATTTCCATTTTATTTTCAAAAAAAAGTTAGGTTATTATGTTGTTTTTAAAACCCAAACAAATCAAATATTTCTTGCTCCCCATCACTTTATTTCCGACTGATATCCCCGCATAGCACATTCAGCATCGGTAAAGGGGGAGGAAAAATCTCAGCTCACTTCGAAGTGAGTGAATCGAAAAGAACGCGCACATTACCGATGTGAGCTGAGATTAACTGAGATCTCAGTCAAAAAGAACGCACCTATTGTAGAATTTATATTATGTATTTGCTCGCCTTCATCGTGAGGTATTCAGAATCGGAAGCTTTTTTAAAAATCGAATACATTCTTCTTGTGATGGTTTTTAGAATTTTTTGCTTTATAATTTATACATTTTTACCGAAAACCGTTTACACTACCACTACACCAACACACTCTTTTATATGTCTGACGCGCGTTTCGATAACCAAGTTATCTTCTTCAGAGACCGAAGGTAAACTAAAGCTATGTCTACAAACTAACCTTATATATATAACATATTTAGCGCCAAATGTTTTCGCGGTAAATCTTTTGGCGGCAAAGCCAATTTTTAGCGCGAAAACATTTTTACAATAAGTTTTCTTAAAATAAACTATACAGTGGACTATCTGGGATAGGTCCTTTGTCCTTATTTAATCTATTTTTACACTTAATAATTTCTATACTTTCAAATGCATCCAACAATCTATTGTTCGATACATTTTTTAACAATTTTAAACTATCTACATTTACAGAATGGTTTTTGGTAAAAGCATGTTCGGCAATACTAGATTTTTCTATGCGTCCATATTTTAGATGAGCCAAATGTTCTTTAAATCTAGTTTTAACCGATCTTTTGTTTGCCCAACATACTTTTTATCACAATCATTACAACTTATTTCATATATACCGCTTTTTTCCAGATCTTCTCTCTTATCCTTCGGATTTCCTAACAATTGTCTCAGGGTGCTACTAGTTTTATGAACTAAACCTAATCCCACCGTGCCGAAAATTGTATTCAATCCTTTGGTATACTGAGGCATAAATGGTAATGAAATGAATTTCATATCGTTGTGTTCTCGCTGGAAAAAGGTGGTTTCACAAAGAGATTTCTTAAAACTATGACGATTGATTAGCTTATGAATTAGTTTTTTTTTTAAAATCCATTAAGTACAGCTATATCCTCAATTAAATTCTTTTCTCTGTTATATCTTGTTTTGTTTAAAGGAAAATGAATTAATCGATGAACCAAAAAATGAAAACTTGCCATTTTGTGTTGACTACAGTGAAAAGAATCTACCGGAATATATCTATACGTAGCGGTGTCTTTCCTAAAAATATCAAATTCTAACTTGTTATTATTTCTTATTACTAATGTGTCCAAAAATGGTAACTGTTCATTATTTTCTAGTTCAAACGTGAATTTTATGCTTGTGAATTTTGAATTTAATTTTGAAATGAAATCTTCTACTGATGATTTCTTCGTATTGAAAACTGCGAAAATGTCGTCCACATATCTATACCATACCCTTGGGAAATACTCGAACTCTTGACTGATCTGTGTTTCAAAATTGCTCATAAAAAGGTTGGCTATAAATGGTGATAAACAATTACCCATTGCTGTTCCTTCATATTGTTGATAAACCTGATTGTTGTATTGAAAGTAATTTTGGTCCATGCATAGTTTAGCTAATCGTAGGTATTCAGTTCTAACTTCAACGCCCAGATCATTCAAGATGAGTAGTTCTTCTAGATACTGTAAAGTTTGTGGAATCGGTACGCTAGGAAATAAAGAACTAACATCGAACGAGATTAAAATTTCCCCATCTTCTAGAACAACATCTTTAACTTTCTTGATAAATTCTAATGAATTTTTAACTGAAAAACTGTTACATTTTTTGGGTAGATTTTCAAACTCGTTCGATAACCATTTTGAAATCTTATAACTAGGTTACCATTTTTGGACACATTAGTAATAAGAAATAATAACAAGTTAGAATTTGATATTTTTAGGAAAGACACCGCTACGTATAGATATATTCCGGTAGATTCTTTTCACTGTAGTCAACACAAAATGGCAAGTTTTCATTTTTTGGTTCATCGATTAATTCATTTTCCTTTAAACAAAACAAGATATAACAGAGAAAAGAATTTAATTGAGGATATAGCTGTACTTAATGGATATGATAAACTAATTCATAAGCTAATCAATCGTCATAGTTTTAAGAAATCTCTTTGTGAAACCACCTTTTTCCAGCGAGAACACAACGATATGAAATTCATTTCATTACCATTTATCCCTCAGTATACCAAAGGATTGAATACAATTTTCGGAACGGTGGGATTAGGTTTAGTTCATAAAACTAGTAGCACCCTGAGACAATTGTTAGAAAATCCGAAGGATAAGATATAAGATCTGGAAAAAAGCGGTTTATATGAAATAAGTTGTAATGATTGTGATAAAAGTATGTTGTACAAACAAAAAGATCGGTTAAAACTAGATTTAAAGAACATTTAGCTCATCTAAAATATGGACGCATAGAAAAATCTAGTATTGCCGAACATGCTTTTACCAAAAACCATTCTGTAAATGTATAGTTTAAAATTGTTAAAAAATGTATCGAACAATAGATTGTTGAATGCATTTGAAATTATAGAAATTATTAAGTGTAAAAATAGGTTAAATAAGGACAAAGGACCTATCCCAGATAGTCCACTTTATAGTTTATTATAAGAAAACTTATTGTAAAAATGTTTTCGCGCTAAAAATTGGCTTTGTTGCCAAAAGATTTACCGCGAAAACATTTGGCGCTAAATATGTTATATATATAAGGTTAGTTTGTAGACATAGCTTTAGTTTACCTTCGGTCTCTGAAGAAGATAACTTGGTTATCGAAACGCGCGTCAGACATATAAAAGTGTGTGTTGGTGTAGTGGTAGTGTAAACGGTTTTCGGTATCAGTTTCGCCAACGGTTCCAGATTCAACATTTTAGTTATACATTTTTGTTTGAGAAAAGCTCTTACTTTGTAAAATTGGTCGAAATATATATTATTTATGATTTAAAAATGTCAAATCTAAGGCACAGTTTTTTATTGCTAGTATAAAACTTTGCGCCCTTGGGTTGATATACAATACTTTCCGCCCTATTTTTGGTGATCATATGATAGGTTTTCCGGTAACGTAGGTGGAAAAATTGTTTATTACTTCAAGATGGTTCGCCTTAACTTTAATGCGGCATATAGATCAACCATTATCGGGTTCTGGACAAATAGATCTGATCATGTCAAAGGCTTTTGGACGTACTTTCATGTGCTAACAAAATCTAGTCAAAAAATTATTTTGACTCAATCACTTGACAGCCCGAATCTTCAAATTTAAGTGTCATAAATGAAATAAAATTCAGATCTTTCAAAATGAATAAATAAGTTTATATTTCTACATTATGCCGAGGCTAGTTAAACAATACACTAACTCTTGTAATGAAAAATCTATTTCTTATACACAATAAATAAAAAGAAAATATATCATTGGATAACTGAATCATTGATTAAACTGATCAGTAAAAAAAATGAAATTTATAAAAAATATAAAAAGGATCCACACAATACAAATCTACGTAGTGACTACAATAATTACAAAAAAAATGTTAATACCCAAATAAAAACAGCAAAAACTAGCTATTATAAAAACATGATTGAAAAAAAAAGAATAATTCTAAACAACTTTGGGCCGTAATAAATAAATTAACAAAAAATACAGAAAAACAGGTAATATTAAGTATTAAATCAAAGGATGGAAATTTAATTACAGATCCAAATCAATTTGTAGATGATTTTAATAACTTTTTTACAAATGTAGGGATAAACTTAGCGAAAAACATTAAAAAAACAAACAATTATCAAGAAAGAAGACAAGTATCTAACAATTCAATATTTCTGATTCCCACAACCATAACTGAAGTAAAAAATGTAATATCTGGTTTAAAAAAAATAAATCTCCAGGATCGGATAACATAACTGCGGAGACATTGCAAATCATCTTAGATGTTATAGCTGCCCCACTCACAAATATTATCAATAAGAGCCTTTCTACGGGTATTTTTCCTAGCCTTTTTAAGCGGTCTCTCATTACTCCTATTTATAAAAATGGCGAAAAAACAGAAATATCTAACTACAGACCGATAGCGCTGGTTTCTTCACTTGGAAAAAGTTCTAGAAAAAAATAATGAAACATCGAATAAGTGGCTTTTTTGAAAAAAATAAGTTGTTATCAAATGCTCAATTTGGTTTCAGGGAAGGAAAATCAACACAAGATGCAATAAGAGAACTAACTAGTAGAATTTATTATTCAATTGATAACAAAAAGCCGTCAAAAGGCATATTTTTAGACTTGGCTAAAGCTTTCGACACCGTAGACCATTGTCATTTATTAAATACCCTTGAAGATATGGGTATAAGGGGTATAGCTAATAATTTAATAAAATCATACCTAACAAATAGAACACAGAAAACTAAAATAAACAATATTACCAGCAGCGATCAGATGGTCTTATGTGGTGTACCTCAGGGAAGCGTACTGGGGCCTCTTCTATTTATAGTCTACCTAAATAATCTCTTTTTAATCGAAAGTAAAGCAAATATTATTAGCTTTGCTGATGACACAGTATTGCATTATGAAGCTACTGATGACTTAAAAATATTGGTAGAGGAGGATTTTCCCAAAATAAAAGCATGGTTTGACTACAGATTACTATCAATAAATTTTAAAAAAACACTATATTTACCTTTTTGTAGTCTAGCCTCCGGTCTCCCTCCATTTACAAATATAGCTATCGGGAACGACACATATATACTGCCCGAGAGAAAAACTAAATATTTAGGCATCATAGTAGATAACCACTTGCGCTGGGACAAACATATTCAATACTTACTAAGCAAACTACGTAGTGTCTTATTTACATTTATCAAAGTATCTTCAATGTTAGACTTATCACAGAAGAAAATTTTGTATCATAGCCTTTTTGAATCTCATCTCAATTACGGAATAATTGGATGGGGTGGAGTCACTAAAACTCATTTAAAGCCAATTGAAATGATTCAAAAGAGTTTTCTAAAAATTATGCTCAATAAAAATAGAAGATATCCTACTGAAAGTGTGTATCTTTAAACTGAGATGCTTGACGTAAGACAGTTATTCTATCAAACAATACTGACCCACCAATTTCAAAATCAAAATGAACTACAAACAGCTCTACATCAGTATGACACAAGAAACAAAGATAATTATTTGCTACCTCGAATGAATAAATCAGTCGGACAAAACAGTTACATGTTTTTGGGACCAAAAATTTTCAATAGCATTCCAACCGAGCTAAGACAAATAAAGACATTAAAAAATTTAAAAAGTGTACAAAAGAATTCATAATAAGCACACCGAGAAGTGTTTTTCGTAATATTATTGAATAAAATAATATTAAAAAAAAATTGAAAATTGTATAATAAACTGATCTAAATATTTTAAATTTTATTTCAGGTTTTGTGTGTAGAATTATTATTGTTGTTGGGTGATTGCCAAAGTATATTTTAAATAATAATTAATATAAATATATAAAATAGTTATGAACGGATGTATTTATATAACTTTTAATACTTTTAATACTATTTGTACTTCTAATCTATTATATTTTTGATATTTTTAACTCCCGTTATATTATGTTTCATCTGTTATTATTTTTAATATTATTATTGTTACTATTGTTATTATAACTATTTTCTATTTGTCGTATTTATTATCGCCCACAATCTGTCATTGTACCTGTGTACAATAGACAGATTCAGTGATATATTTGTTTATTTACATTGTTTTATAATTATATGTATGTATCATTTGGTAAATAAACATTAATATTATTGATGGCTTCTCGAGTGAGAATACAAAGATGGACTTTGGGTCAACATTAAATATCAGAAAATTTAATTCATATTAGACTAGGAAAAGAAGATTTTTCAAATGAGAGGAATAAAAGATTAATTGTTACAGATACTGTCCATTGAGATTTAATATAGCTAAATCAGGCAGGACAACATTTGATATCTTCGAGAACACATCCAAGCGGTCGTTTGATCCAAGAGTGGATGGTTTACAAGTGGATGGGAAGGATAATGATAAAATATTTAACAATTTTTTTAGAAAAGTTCTTTCATTTAACAGTGACTGAACATTTCTATAGCAGGAGGTTCAAACTAAATAGAGTTTTACGTACTTTCACACGTTTAATTTGAAGATGTGTTAATCTTAATAATGTTTTAAAAATAAGAGGCATAAGGCTCCACAATCAGTTAATCGGTTGTGCTTTTTCATTGATTGTCTTCTGATTTCTGTTCTGAGTTGAATATATCATTAAACAGCTAGCTTTTCTGTTTTTTTTTTGTTGATTTCAAGTAAGTGCAAGGTTTCAGACGTTTGGTTGTTTATTGTTCTTTTAGCATAATCATTAAGTTTTTTAAAAGTGTCAACGAATACAATCAGTGTCAAAGTACATACATTCTAAAATAATGTTGCTAGGTTTAAATGACTTTTTTACCACAAATTACATTAAAAAACTCCTCTCCATTTCAATTAAAAATATTGAATTTAAGTAATAAGGAACTTTTTTCTTTTTACAAACGAAAAACGTCGCCTAATCACCTGTATAATGTTCGTCCACAAATCATTGAAAATGTGTGACACGACTTTTGGTGTAACTTTGTTCTCGTTTTCGAAAATAAATGTCTTGGACGTTGAGCATTTATTGCCTGATCGTAGCCATTAACGTTAATGGTTCCTCAGAGAATTTACCTAAACCACAAATAATCCAGTTTCAGTACTGAATTCTTCCAATTTCAAAGAGATATATATACGAAGCAAGCCAAATAATTTTCAAATATTTAACCAAGATTGATGGAATACAGGGTATAATAATTACAAGGTATTTGAAAGAAAGCGTTATTGAAATATTTTTAAACAGCTGTTTCGATAAATCATCGTTGTCAGTTCACATTTAGTAAAATTGAGCGGAAATATAGAGAAACTGGACACGTAAATGCTGTTCGCCCAAAATTAACTGAAAATCCAAAACTTATTACTAAATGGGGCAGGGAGTCCTCAAATTATTTCTAAACAAATTGGTGAAAGAAACATTTTTTAAAAGTTCTATTTTTTCCTAAAAATAAAAGAAAAATGTCATACGGCAGATTTCTAGCCTGCAAACCTAAATATGCCAAAATTTTATTAAAACCAATGCATAAAAAAATAAAACTTTATCACTAACACAGTAATGTTGCCAACAAAAGAAGGGTCTACTTTGCATGAAAAGGAGCGTAGTAGTTTTCTTTTTATTTGTATTATTTGTGATTATTCTGAGATGCTTAATCCAAATTTTTAACCTCGGCGACCTTCCGGAGCGTAAAAATCGGCGGAATTTTGTTTTTTTTGGTTTAACCACTTTCGGTTAATCTAAAGACGTTATTGGATTATTGGGTTATGTAGTAGAAAAATCTTTATTAAAAGACTCAATGGCTTGCGCTATCAACTCCTTACCAAGGCTTCAACCAATATAAACGTCAACTTGGCCAGACTTTTCTCCGACTCAAGACGCTACCAGGTTCCATTCACTTAGAACCTACTACCAGGTACAGAAGTGGCTCTGTATTAATATCCATCATTTGAATGGGGGTGGGTTCTAACAGCACCCCAAGGGTGCTGTCAAAGAATGCGGCTCAGTCACACCTTATACAATTGTAAGAAGATATGTGGCATAACATGCAGTTGATAAAAACATGTTTGAAGTGTTCTATTATATGTGGCCAATGTAGTGGACAGTCCTGTGAGAATCCACCAGATATCTTTGTAATCGTGGACATTCCCGATCTCGCTGACCTACTAGATGGTGATGAAGTAGATAACAAAACTGGTCGGGATAAAAAATACGGGAGAACATGGACACGGAAGCTGAACAGTTTACAACGTAGGGCTTCCAAGAGGTTTAAAACCTGTTTTCACTGTTTCGAAGGACCATTTATGAAAAATTTCTTTTTATTATAACTTTTTTTTAAACAGTATTGACAATATTTTGTTGTAATGATTAAATTCTTCTTTATTCTTATTTTTAAGATACAGGCCTATAATATATAATATAATTTTGAACTTAAATTGTAGGTAATTTAATATACTTTTAAAATGTTTATGATTGTTTTTATAAAAAAGTGGTGCTTCCGGATCAAAATCAAAGGTAAGAAAAGCACAAAATTCCCATTCTTCTGCTTGTTAGCGGTGATATGGAGGGAAGCTCACCCAGGTCAAAGATTTGGACTCGGTATCTCGTACTACCATATACAACACAGAAAACGATACCCAATACCCCATTTCAAGTAAGGTAAAATATATTAGGTGATATGCAGATATTTGCATGCCCCATCACAAACTTTAAAAGGTTTACTTGATGACTTTCTTCACCAGGAAAAGTGGTTTGCTCATCTCTCATCTCTCATAAGATATCTCTAGTGAGGAAATTTTGGCTACACGCGTTCATGAACAAGTACGTAAATATACTGCAGAATGTTTCTATGATATAAGAACTCTGGGTCCGAAAATAATATTTTAGAGTACCTTTCTAGAACTAGTGCAAAGAGTGCAGCCATAAAGTACAAACTTATATCTATATACAGCTATACGGGATGTCCCAGACTAATTTATCCAGGCTATATCTCTTGAACGATTCTCGAATGGGACAAAAACTGATCTATTCCATTTCCAATACACTTTAATATGGAGTAGAAAAAATGATCCCCTAAATATCCATCCCTTAGTTACATCCCCTAGCTTTAAATTTCTTAATAGCACCCTGTACATTTTTTTATAATTTTGGATTTGGTCTTCCATTCTATATTCAACAAATTTTTCAAAAATAAAATGGGTTTTTTAGGTAATCAAGAAAATATCAGTTTATTGAGGAAGCCTTAAATCTTAAAGATACAATAAAAATAAATGTAATAAAAATAACAATTAACTAATTAATATTATTTACATTAGATGTTCGAATTGTAGTCCACCTGCTACAACACACATTTCGAATTTTGCCGGAAGATGTCTTGTACATGTGGCTTGAATCAATGAAGGAGTAAATCGATGTTTTCCATTTTTTTCAAAATCATGCAGGAAGACAGAACAGCAATCAATTACCCCAAAAACCAAAAAACTTAATTTAAAAAAATTTTGTAGCATAGTTATTCCATCCTCAAATTCAAATTCAGAAATTTGCCGCGTAAACGACTAGGGGTGTGTTCGGGGAGCACGCTATTTGCGCCATTTGGCGCTATCTAGTACTATTCCTCGTTTGCGTTCTATGGCGCTTGGCGCTACATAGCTCGAAAGCGTGCTCCCCGAACACACCCTAGATCCAACACTACACGTCACTACTCATATGTGTCATTGAAAGCGCCATCATTTTATTGTAAACAGTGTATCTGCGAGATTGTGCGAAGTTTTATATTTATATTTATTCATCTCTTTTCTTTATTTTTTGTTGATTTTCATAAAAATAAGTCAATTAGACATTTTTTAATGCAAAAAACACAAAATAAGTACTTACGCTGTTGCTTTTACATTTCGAAATTCAGCTGCATTCAAACCTAACCTAACCCAACCTAACCTAACCATGAAAATGTCTAATGATGGTAAATTGTTTGACAATGCTTTCACAAACCCTACTGACGACATTTTATGATTGCACAAATAAAACCAATAATTCACAATAAAATCAAAAAGTCCAACTCTCTCAATTACCACACATTAAATATAAACGAACTGTCATCGATATGACTTTTGACGTCACGACCAATGAAGGTGCGTTTCGACTCCTTTATTTGAATTTATTGATTTTAACTTACTTTCAATTTGATATTTTATAAAAAATAACCAGAATTGTTGCGTTGTAATGAGTTTAGGATTAAATCATTGATTTATTTCTAATGAAAACACCGAATTTGGCGACATACTTGTCTTATGTTTTCTTTTTGCGGTTTTGATTAATAAACAAAATATTTTATCACTCCCCAAAAAAATAGACAAGAAGTGACAAGTCAGGTGAGCGTGCCGCCTACATAATTTCTGGAGAGTTGTTTGCTATTCAGTGGTTATCGAAACCTTTCTTGATATAATTATCGAGAAACTCTTTTATTTTTCAGACATTCTCCATAAATCAGTATCACATCTTCAAGCGAAAATAAGGTATATATTGAAATGTTATACACAATTACAATATGTCTGGTCTAATACTTATATTCACAACGTCAAGAATAATACCTAATTGTTGATCAGACAGCTCAAATCAACCTGGTCTAAGAGCAATATCCAAGACATAAAATAACCGCAAAAGTTTTTCAAATATTGTAACTTTATTATAAGATATTTTTTTGTGAATTTTTGCACACGCATTTGGAAGATAATAATTTCTGTCTCTACGAAACCCAAATTTATAAAAACAAAAGATTTAAAAAAAATGGATACCAAAAAATAAATAAAACGTTCATACACGTATAATAGTATAATAGAAACATATTTCTAATTGAAAATTTTTTAGAAATTATAAAAAAATGTTCAGGGTGCATAATTCGTCTTGCCTATCTCTTGCATTGAATAAAAATTGCTTAATGTGAAGTCACTTCTAACTAAAATAAATCTAATCTTTAAGTTCTTTATTATTTCTTAACTTCTTTTCTTCTTCAGAACAGAGTACTTTCCAAGTTCTTTCTCCTTTCTTGTCTACTGTTATTAGTAAATTTTTATTTGGTTTGATATATTTTTTTCTTGCTATTTTAATAATGGTGTTTATATTTTCTTAGCAATTTGCAATTATAATATCTTATTTCTTTTAGTTTTATACAATTCTTCTCAAAATAAAATCTTCCCTCTTCATTCTCCTGTACTATTATCAGTTATAATTTTATTAAGTTCAATTTAATTTATTTTCTTCTCTTGTAGTTTAATTGTATCTATATTTTCTTAATAGCTTGCAGCTAGAATATTTATTTTAGTTTTTCTTATTTTCTTATTATATATTGCCTTTTTAAATCTCTCTTACAATGGACTAGTTTAGTGATTTTTTTTATATTTGCATATTATAAAATAGGTTTTTAGTGGTTCAACTGTAGAAATAAAATTTTTATAAAATTAATCCTCTAGCCATAATCGGCTTTTGAAATTTAAATTTAATGGTTACATACGTCATAAGTGGTAAGTGACGTGTTTCAATAAGATTGGTAGAAAATTTGCGATGTTGTCGATATGCTTTAATATTAACCGAGAAACTTATCTCTCTCTCTTATTTGTTGTCATTAAAAAGAGATAAACATATCGATATTTTTGTTCTCTGATTGACACTTTATCAAATAAGGAGTAAAACACTAAACAAAATATTCTGTCATTTTCGTTAGTTTAATTTGTTGTTTGGTTGTATTTGGTTTATAAAAGAAATTACTTCTATACTATTTTTGGTTCGAAAATAAAAATCCTTAACACCTTCTCTTGGCGTTAGCGGTTCCTTCAAAAATAACCAATAGAAGTAATTGTTCTCTCGCGGAGCAACCCTTCTATCGGTACAGTGAGAGAACGAATTTCAAGAATACCGTTTTGGCATTTTTAATAGAACCACGCCAACTTTCTATTGGCTATTCTATTCTATCACCGTCAAGAATAGGGGTCTTGTTTGTTTATTGCAGATAAACACGACTATCTCTCCTGTCATATATCTTGTCAACTGGTACAATCAGTTAGTCACAGAACACGGTGTTTTGTGCCGCCAGTTCTTTGAGAATACTTGAAACGAACGTAGCTAAAATGTGACAACGTTGACTTTTAAACACACTTCATTATTGGTTATTAGTTGGCGCTACGTTTAAAACTTACTAATTATTTATTGCTAAATTTTACGAAATGAGAAAAATTAATTGCAAAATGAATACCAATATAAGTAAGTAGGTATCTTATCCTAAATATATATTGCTATCATTGTGATTAATATGATCCTACTAAACTAGTCCACTACTTGACAAATCTCCCTCTCTGATCATCCCTGTCAAATTCTATAAATCCCCTAGATTCTGCCTCGTCAGCCTTCTATTTCAATTTTTAAACCACAGATCTTTCCTTTCTCCACTCTTTTTTTTTAATTTTTTAACTAATTTGTAATAAATTTTTAACGTAATTTTGATCCCTTATTTTCCACAACAATATACATTTAACCATCCTTAAAAGTTTTGCACAATTCACGCCACTGATCTATCTTTGTGATAAATTATACAATTATACAGCATTACTTTAATATGACACTTTGTTGTTATCTTCATCCATACCAACTGCAGCTGATAAAGCAAAATTAAGCTACTTCCTTAAATAACAATTTTTAAAACATTCTATAAATTATTAAGATTTTATTTATTATTGCTGTAAAAATAAAAATATAGTAGTGTTTGTTAAAAAAAACTCCCCCTTTGTATTTCGAATGAAGAAAATAACTATTCCATTTAATAATGAACAGTATACTATCGTTTACTTGGAAATACTTTAATATTTTATCAACAGACTTTTTCCCAGTAGATCCATCTGTTTTTCTACCAACGCGCCTTTATTAACTATTAATTAAATTCCGAAAAACAATTTAAAACTAATAGTTCCGGATACTCGAAAATTTATAACAGAAAAAGGCAATACTCTTGGCGATTTTTATTTAACTCAAACGGACGGAAACTCATCTAATGACTGTAATCTCTAGAGATATTTCCTGAAGATCTTACTCCCCAAGAAATGTCGCTAAACATGGATCGAAAAACGAATACCAGTATATTTTAACCGTAAAAAATAATAAAGTAATATAATTATAAGTAAAGCCGACTCTGTCGGCTGTCAACTATCTCCGCACATCTCAATCTCTCTCCTGCTGTATCATTTACGACTTTAACAAAGTGAACCAATCTACAAGTTATTCCTGTTGTTTTTTTTTGCAATTGCAATACCGAGAAGTTTATTTCTTATTTACTGTTTAATAATTCATTTTATATATTAGTCCTGTTAGTGCGATTTAGTTTGTTGTTTACATTACTGCATGAGGTCTTCATTACCAGGATATTCACCGCTTGTGTAACACGTGTTTCACATATTGTTTATCAAAAAGAAGGTGAATGTTTCTTAAATTGCTGATTTTATACAAAATTCTGTAACGTAAAATAAATAGGTAGTTTAAAAATACCGTTGATATTTCAGTAACTATAGACATTTTTAATTAATCGTAAAGGCACAATCGATAATTGCGAATACTCTTAAAATGTCAGCACATTGTTAGAAGATATTAAAATGATCCGTGAAAAGTAAAATTTCTATACAAGCTATTAAATTTCATCTTTTGACATTTCATGCATGAAAAAAACGAATTCAATCAATAGCACGTTATTTATAATCACATACAATTTACAAGAAAAGACATATCATTATTCTTATAAGTTTCAGATATGAATATAATTCCACAATTTATATATATTATATAATACCGGACACAGTTTACGCTACCACTACACCAACACATACGTTTAACTCTCTAACGCGCGTTTTAATAATAATTTTTCCTGTAATAAACTAAATAGTGGAGTGGAATAGATCCTTTGTCCTTATATAATCCATTTTTACACTTCTGTACTTTGAAATGCATTTGATACATTTTTTAACAATTTTAATCTATATTTATCGAATTATTTATTGTTAATAAAAGAATGTTCGGCAGCACTAGATTTTTCTATTGGTATGTCCATATTTTAAAGAACTCTTTAAATCTAGTTTTTACAGATCTTCTGGTTTAACCAACATACTTTTCATCACAGTGATTACAACTTGTTTTATAGATACCACTTTTTTCCAGATCCTTTATTTGATTATTTGGATTTCCTAATAATTGTCTCAGAGTGGTACTAATTTTATGAGCTAAGCCTAATCCCATGGCCGTATCTAATGCGTGGTAAAGGTAGCACTGGCCACGGGCGCAGGGTCCGCAAGGTCGCCAAAAAATAGTACCCACAAAAGTTAACTCCTATTTTTCAATAATTTATCAATAATAATACAGCATCTGTACCATAGATGCAGAGCATTAAAAGCAGATGACTAAGATAATACATTATGTGCAAATTTTTTCGTTCTTGGCATAGACAAAGTCATTCTGCCAGACATTTTGTTGTTTTCTTGATCAGAATAACAGTCTGGTCATTGCATAATCAATCAACTATTTTCCAAATCAAAAACTAAAAAACAATCCATGGAAACAAAACGATGTGCATATATACCTATTGTTGAGAGTTAACACAGCAGTGGTGGATTTACAATATATCATTTAAAAAGAATTTCTAATATACTTGACGTTTTTTATTAATCAAAAATGACACGCACATATATTATGTATAAATTAACAAAAAACTAATTACAATATAAACAAAGCTAGTCAATGTAGTAAACTATCTACATCAACACCTATTACACAAGGCTCGCACATTTGGCGCCCAACGTGGGAAAAATGTAGTATTAAAGAATGTTTTATTGGCTTTACAACTACTAGCTGAAGGGCTTACAAAAAAAATCGTGAAAAAATTGGTTGCTACCTTGATTTATAAGATTTTGAACATTTTACGATATTTTTTGCTTAACTATTCAAAAAATCTTTTGATTATATTCATTTTTATTTGAAATATGGGCAATAGAAATAAGTAAATATTAAGAATACTGCTTATTATTTTTAAACCGCAATATATGACCAAAATTGTAAGATAAGTACCTACTAGTTAAAAAATCTACGAAAATAGGGGGCGCCAGTATATTGCCACAGGCGCAATACGAGGGTTGCCTTTTATATTTCGGAATTAGAGAACAATAACAAATATTAATCATTGAAAATAACTTTATTGTTTTTCAAAATATTCCCCATAAAGATCTATACACTTTTGCATACGTTTGAACCAATTGTCGAAGGACTTTTGCCACTCTGATTGAGGCATCTCCAAAACATGCATTCTGAATGCAGCAATCGCTTCTTCAGGTGTCGAAAAACGTTGACCTCTCAGTTTGTTTGTACGAGAATAAAAAGAAGTAATTCGGTGCCAAGTCAGGACTACGACGGATGATTCATCAAATCAATGTTTTGGGTGCTCAAAAATGCAGTCGTTTGAGCCGATGTGTGGAAGCTCGCATTGTCGTGGTAAGAGTGATCCGTCTTTTGTTGGATTGAAACACCCATATAGTCGACTGCTGTTTACTTTCGGGCTCATACACGTAAATCTACGATTCATCACCTGGCACGATATCATAGACGTGTTTCGAAGCACCGCGATCGTATTTTTTGAGCATTTCCTTCGACCAATCGACACGAGCCTTTTTGAGCGATTGACAAATTGTGTTGGATTCATCGCGAACATTTTTTTTTTATTTACGCAATATTGAATGTAAACTGGTCCCACTAATGCCTAAGGTTGTCTCAATCTCACGATAGGTCACATGACGATCTTGCAATATCAGTTCGCGCCCAGCATCAATGGTTTTCGGAACAACAACTGATGTTGGACGACCTGCACGAAATTCGTCTTGGAGTGAACTACGGCCACGATTGAATTCACCATACCATCGATAAACACTGGTCCTTTTGATGGAGCTTCATCGACAGAATTTGAATTAAGTTCATCCACTGATGCTGAGTTAATCCACGTGGAAAGTTGTAAAAAATAATCGCACGGAAATGGGCACGATTTTATTCCATTTTTGGGCGGAGATGAATCTTTTAAGTTACTGTAAATAACACAAATAGCGCTCGTATGTCAAAACGTACTGAGTATGTATAACCTCAAAAATGTCCAACTTTACGATAGAGCTATCAGTTGCCAGATTCAGGGTTGCTAAATCCCAAAATATAAAAGGCAACCCTCGTAGTACATAGATACGGCTCTGCCAAATCCTTCGTCACCTAAAACTGTATATAATCCTTTTGGTGTATAATTTGCTAGTTTTTTATTATTTATAATTATTAATGGGTCTTAATATGATAACTGGTAATCAATACAGGACCGGAAGTGCCCGTTTAGTCTTGAACCGAAATCATTACTACCTTGCAAATGATTTTTTTCGTTTTTTTCATTGTATTTTTTGAAATTTATGCTAAATATTTTAATACCTTGTAGTACAAAGCGAGTGCAAACTGGTACAATGTTCACAATAGGGAATTTCAAAAAATGGGGTGATAACTTTATGCATATAAAGTTTACAATGTTGTCTATGATTCTGTCAAGGTGTTGTTTACAGCAGAAGTAAGGGTAATTTTAAACATAATGCGGTTTTGTCACTTTAATGTTGAGTCTATCGTAAGAAAAATAACTAGAACTAATTTTAAACGAAGTAAATTATCCATCCAACTTAAATGTGACTGATGGGAAAACCAAATGAAAAACCCAAAGTCTATATAACTGAATTTTATTGATTTTGATGGACAAACAATATTTGCGACTAGTTTCGGCCAAACATTGAAGCCATCATCAGGCTATAAAAAAATGTTTAATAGTGCAAAATAAGATAGAAAGAACCCACCTTAGTGCAAAAATAAAAATAAATATAAAGTGGACACAATTAACTCGAAGTACTTTTTTTTCATTCGGTCTTTAGAAATAATTTTAATTTATTATGGATGCCAAGTAAAAAATAGGATATTAAACAACGCATTTCATATGGAATTCTGTTATGACACGAGTTCAAGTTTAAAAAACGGAGCGATGAGTTTTTTAAAGAACGAGTGTCACAACAGCCATATGAAATAAGTTGTTTATAATATTTTTTATATTTTGCCATTTTATCATTTATTAAATTAATTTATTATTTTTACGCAGTTACGAAAATTTTGATTTTAAAAAGTATGTCGGTAGCACTGTGTAATTTATAACATTTGACAGTTTAGACATTTAAATTATGAAATGTTAATGTATTCAAATATTTTAGATTGACTAATACACGAATAATAATATATTATATAAGTAAAAGATGATATTCACATTCATAAAAACTTTCTTAAAGAACAATATAAAATTAATAAATTGCTATTAGCCACAAATGTCATTGTCAAATGTCTTGTCATTAGATACTTCACTCATATCGCCAACCATTTAAAACAAAAATAAGTGCAAAATATAAAAATATATTTAGTTACCCCTAAACAATTGGGGAAAGATTTGAAGAATGGTGCGCTGGATGTCCAATCTCAAGTTATCTATAATTAAATTTAAAAATTTAATTCGGTAAATTTTTTCTGTATTAATTTGGAGCACTTATTGCAAAGAGATGAGACTTTTTCAAACTTCATTTCGAAATCGATCGCCGTGCGATACAAGATATGAGTTCCTTTCGTTCGTGAACGACAAACTTAGTTATATATATAGAGAGAGGGTAGTACAAGGCAAAAAGAAAATTGTTTTTTTTTAGATAAGATCTTCTAAAATTTGATCATTCAATTATTCCAATAATTTGGTAGCTGTGTCTGGCTGGATGCATATTAAGCACTATTGACTTTATCTGCAGTAATAGTATATTATTTAACGAGCGGTAATGTAGGTCATAACTCACGTAGATGAAGTTTGCAGCACGAGCCGCAGGCGAGTGCTGTAATTCATCAAGTGAGTTATGACCATTACCGCAAGTTGAATACTATACTTTATCTACGACTTTAACAATAAATAGATGATTAAAACGTTTGAATCATTGTGAAATCTATTAGATAGGTACCTTTGTCGCCAGATATTTTTCATGAAATTATTAAGTTGTTCTGGTGTAAATGTTTTTGCCTTTTTAGCTACATGATTATCTGATTGACGTTTAAGAAACGCAAGTAATTTCCAATAATTTTCTATATTTATTTCGAATAATAAAAAACTCTTCGTTTGAATGCAACTTCCAAGTTTATTTGAAAAATTATGGTTTAAATTACAATGACGGACGTTTCAAACGAAGAGTTTTTTATTATTCTTAATAAGATGGACTTCCAAAAAGTAAGGGTTAGTAACAATAAATTTATATTTATTTCATCATTTAAATTGAGTGTGCTTCTCAGCATAGAGTATAAAGTCCACAGAGATGCTTTATACTTACTGCTCAGTTCTTTAAAATATACCTAAAGAACAATTCTGGAGGTGTACATAATAATCCATCTTCACTCTTTGAATTCATCTTTCTTAACACCTTTATAATTTTTAACAGATTTGAAAACGTCAAAATATCTTTTTAAAAATATCAACTGACATTACTCCCCTCAATTACAATAATGGACTATACCTTTGGTATTCAGTTCTTAAATTGTGATTTAGGTATTAATTCTATGGATTGAGTAGACATTTATGTAAAAAATGAACACAATTAACAAAATTAAAAAAAGGTTTGGTAGGCAAAGGGGATCGAACCGCCATTGATTCCGTGGCAGTATATAGTTACTGTGACAGTATGGTGTAATAACTCTCTAGAGAGTTATTATAACTCACGCTTTTTGTTTATGGATACTATTAATTTCTCAAAAGCAGTTGAATAATTAATGTATAATTTAATAGGAGTAGATAAACCAATTTATTACCAAAATATTTGAAATAAATTTAAATGTTCATAATTTGATTTGCCCAATCAAAAACGATTTAAAAACGTTTCAAACAATAAAAACATTTGAATAGGAAGTTAACGGAGATAATAAGTTTATCATAATGTTGGTAGACCATTAACCAACAAAAAAAATGTTGGAAAATCACATATTGTGAATCATAATCCAACAAAACTGCATTATGTCAGCGTTGATAAGGAAAGAAAAAATTATCTTTTTCATAATTGAATAAATTTTAAATTACTTTAAATTTATTTAAAAACTAGCTGACCCGACAGACGTTGTCCTCTTTTAACGATGAATATTGAGAATTGAGAATTGGTATAATTAATAAAAAAACTTCATATTAAATTGAACTTTTAATATTATGTGTACCTAATTCAATTTTCTTATATCCTTTTTTCGGGATAAAGTAAATTCATTATTTTATCAATAAAATTGAAGCATTCAGTTTTTTCACATGCTCTTTGATGATATTTGCAGCACGCATTTTGTCAATTCTACGAGAAACGTCATAATTTTACATTAAAAAAGTTTACATTGTCCAAAGCGGTGAGGTTAGATTAATAGTAGTATAAGTATTCTTAAATTTTCTAACTTCCCGAGCTATTTTGTGACTTTTTTTCTTTCATAAGAATAACCTATTCCTGACAATAAAAAACACAACAACAACAAAATAGTGAAACTGGTCCAGCCGTTCACGCTTGATAACCATGGAAAATAGGGATACATTTTTATACACAGGGTGATTGATTAATGTGAGGAAGCTCAGTAGATCTGTAATAGTAAAAATTCCAAAAAAAAAGTTATTAACTCCACATAACTTTCATTAAAATTCAAAAGCAAATTACTACTTTAATATTTACTCTTCCATTTACTGTATTGATAATAATAATGAAAAGTAATAATTATTAATAATAGCAACTCTTTTCGATAACAATAAAGGGAGCAATTAAGTATATGACCAAACCTCAACATTAAATATCCTAAAATCTCTTTATACTTTAAAAATATACTAAAATTATTAAGAATTATAAAAAAAATCTTCGTTTTAACGCAACTTCCACGTTTCATTAAAAAATTAGGTTTTAAATTATAATGACAGCTAGAATTATCATCGTCAGATTGACATATTCAAGTTCCGTTTTGTTTGTTTGTAGCTAGGTACCTGATGTTACCTAGATGTTATTTGCCATATGATACATAGGGCAGTTTCACTTCCAATGGACAATATTAATTTTGATAAAGCAATTGATATCATAAAACAAATAGCTACATCCAAAGGCTACCCAATTCATTTGATAAATAAATTAATTAATAAGAAATAACCGAAAGTGTCACTACAACTAATGTTTCCTAAACAAGCTAAAGAAATTAAATGTTATAGAAATATTGCATATTGTGGAAATATTTCCAATACAATTTCACAAATAATATAGAGCAAATGGCAATTCACCTTATTAGTATTATTTGACAATGGACTTTCTCAAGGATTCATAATAAGTGTAACATTGTTTTAAGCCATTATGAAATAGCTAACGATATTCAGCGACTGATAAAAGCAGTTCTTTGCGTTGATAATCTCATTTATATAAAAATTAAAAACCCAACACAACTAAGTAGAATAGAATAATGATGCAATAGAATGAATATGAAAATATTTGATCTTATATTACAAGAAATTAGTTCACCAAGAGGAGGAGTACAATAAAAAGTTAGGTATCACTTTTAATTCTCAGTTAAAATGAGATAAAGATATGATCTCAACTCGGATCTCAATTTAACTTACCCCAACTATTTTTAAAGTTACACTGACTCATCCAATATACACTTCACAATAGTGTATAACTCTGAAAATAAAAGTATATTCTAAAGACCACAAAGAACATAAAATGTTGCCACAGGTGTCTAAAACACCAGCCTTGTTCAGAGTTTACAAATAATTTCAGGGAAATTGCCTCTTGACCTCCAATTCATATCACAATTCAATTGGTTGTTAAAATGTCTACTTGTAATACTTCCTTAACAACTTTCCTAGAAGACTATAATTCTGATAGTTGCTCCCTAAGCACAAGATATAATGTATCAAAAATCCCCAAACAATAAATTTTCATTCAATTCAAATCAGATTGTCCCTAATAGTCGGAGGGATTTTCACTCCTAAAAAATATAATATTACCTAATTACCTAGCGAACGACAGTTAGATATATTTTTTAATTATATAAATATCTTGCATCCTAAAATTAATTTTACTTTAAAAGCTGAAGAAAATAATTCAATTAATTTTCTAGACTTAAAAATTGAAAAAGTTAATAATTTACTTAATTATTTAATATACAGAAAACCAACACAAAAAGATGTAACCATACCATATGGTTCAAATCATCCTATAACGCATAAATTAGCAGCTTATAATTCTATGATACATAGGGCATTTTCACTTCCAATGGACAATATTAACTTTGATAAAAAAATTGATATCATAAAACAAATAGCTATATCTAATGGCTACCCAATTCATTTGATAAATAAATTAAATAATAAGAAATAACAGAAAGTGTCACTACAACTAATATTTCCTAAACAAGCTAAAGAAATTAAAAGTTATAAAAATATTATAAATTGTGGAAATATTTCCAATACAATTTCAAAAATAATACCTTCGGCAACATCAGCATTAATATCATTTAAAACCCAAAATAATGTTGGTACAAAATTGTTAAATGTAAAAACAAAATTACCCAAATTAAAAAAATCTGGTGTTTACAAAGTTAATTGTCCAAACTGTAATGCTGTATAAATAGGTCAAACACAAAGAAATTTTGAAGTAAGATTCAATGAACACTTAAGAGCATATAGATTAAAACAACCAGATAAGTCAAATTATGCAAAACACCTACTTGAACATCCAATCTCACTCTTACACACCAATGACATCCACATAGTACACACTTGTGATAAAAAACAAAATTTAGATTTCCTTGAAGAACTTGAAATAAAAAGACATCTAGCAGATCCACAATTTAAAGTAGTTAATGAACAAATAAATCGTGGAAGTTCTCACTATTAAACTGTTTACTTTGATTAAGTTTACATTTTATACATATATAAGACCTAATTGTAAAACACAAATATATTAAGTTTTTGTACAGATCAGCATGATATAGTTTTTTCCTGGTTTTTCTATATCATTGCACAGTTATACTGATCTTAGAGGGAAGCACATCCAGGATAATCCCTTAGGGCTATTAACATCTAGGCTTTAATATTTTTTGTCTTATTACTTCCATACTTGGTCTAGCCTTAATACTACTTAAACAACATCAGGTACCTAGCTACAGACAACTTAAATGTTAATCTGACGATGCTAATCAGCGAAACGCCGTCATTGTAGTTTAAAACATAATTTTTTAAATAAACTTGTAAGTTAGGTTCAATTGAAGAGTTTTTTTATTATTCTTAATACCTAGATTATTACTTCATTACCAAAAATATTACCTTAATACCAAAATCAATACCTTAATACCTAAATTCGAGCCTAAACTATTACCTTATTACTTATGTATTTTTGAATACCTTATTTAATACCCCTTACGCATAAACATCTACCTCTTTTTATTTTTTAAATATAACCTTTTAATACCTAAGTATTACTTAATATTACCGAGATAATATCTAATATTACCATACCCAAAAAGTGTACACCTAATACCTAGAGTGAAAAGTCCAATAGTTTTCGAGGTAAAATTTTCGAATGACATTTTAATTAATGCCTGTTAAAGAAAAATTTGAGAAATCGTTCTTTTAAATCCAACAAAATAAACAAAATGAAACTGAATATAACATTATTTGCTCTTATCGTTGAATTATAATTGCTGTTGATAAATTCTAGTAAGGGCAATTAGGGTAATTGGGATAATTGGATATTGTGGAAAAAGGACTTACCTCCAGCTATATTAAACGTTTCGCTGGGAATAGATTTGGTGAGAGTAAACGTAACTGAAAATGTAATCAATTTGGCTAAATGAAAATAACACATATAAATATGTTGGAATTAATACAAGGTGGAGCACCCAAATTCACTCTATTTAATAGGGAAGGTAAGAACGTTTTACGCTTAATTAAAATAAAAAAACCTTTTTTTTATGACTGTTTGTTGCAGATATGTTTAATTTTAGATAACAATATCCGTGGCACTAAAACAATCAGCTGATTATAATATAGGCGGTACTGTTCACTATGTGCCTTTTTTGGTTACCCAAATTTTTCTGTCTTTTTTGTTTTCAATAAAGTCGATCAATACTAAATTGTGTAATCAGAAGACATTAACTCTTTCTTTTTCTCTCATTATTTCTTATTGCAATCTATTTCTTCTCTAATGTAATTACTTCTTCTTTTGACACTATTTTCCTTGAATATACATATCAAAAACAAGAGACTAATAGTAATTTACGTAACAAGAGTGAAATAGTGAAATTGCCTTTTCACTTCCTGCGTAATGGGATTACAACTCGTGTAACGTACTATACTTTTTCTACGCCCATCTATTTTCTTCTATGAAATAAAGCAAATCCAATAATAACTATTAGTATTATATCATTGAGTAAATCGCAGTTATTTAAATTGTATGATGTGTTGTGACATTTAGGGGCATTATTCTTTTAATTTAAAAGGTATTTCCCTAATACTCAAATATATGGCGTGCCGTTTTGATATTTAATGACAACATTTAAAAAGCAAGAATAAAAAATAATATTTAGTTTCAAAATTTAAATTTCGTAATTATTTATTATTTTTTTACAGAATTAAAGTTATGTATTTCATAATTTTAATACCCGTATTTCCATTATGAAAAACATAATAGATATTGCCGATTTAAAATTATAAAATACATAATAGAAATTCAAATTCAATTTCCTAACTAGGTATATAAGTGACATATGTATCTACCTGAAATGCATTACAGCAAGATAGGCAACCGCAATACATAATAGAAATTGAATTTCATATTTCATAATTTTAATTAAACATTATTGTCCTTGGTGTCAAAAATTTTACAGAAAAAATTTAAAATATTGATAGATTCATTAAGTACTATCAAAAACAAACATTTCACTGAAAATACAAAAGGAAAGGAAGGAAATACAAAAAAAATGAAGGAAACACGGAAACTATTGGAAGAAACTAAGAACGCCAACGAAAAACTTAGGAAAGAAAATGAAGACAAAAAGAAAATAATGCAAAACCTTAGAAATTGTATTTATAAGTAAATCAAATTTGGAAATAAATGTCAAGATAGATATTAAAGCAAGCTGTATATTTTAAAAAATATACAAATGTTATAAAGCTTTTGTCAAAAACATCTAATAATTTTAAGGCAAAACACAGCGAATATACTTACAAAGTGTTTTTAAACATAATTACACAATCAAAAAAATTACAGGCACAGAAATTCTCGGTAAAGCTCAAATTAAAAATAGAGTATGGATATTTTTAACTGTAAATTTAATAAATGCTTTTACCTTGGCTTAAATTTTTAATTGCAATGGCAAACCCTTGAATCGGTAATTCTCACTGTATCGAATACATATCAATCACCTTTTTTTATTGCTACAATTAGAGGAAGACGAAAACATCAATGCCCTTTTTCGAGCGGACTAAGTACATTGTGATGTAGTCACGTAGAGTGTCCCCGTCTTTTATAAATAATGTACTACCTCCTCTTTGAGGACTGTATATTTATGTGTCGTCCTGGTGCTTCTATTGATTTTTAAAAGTATCCGCAAAATACGAAGGACATTATACAGGACATTGAAGGAGAGTCTACAAGACAACATTCATGTTATAAGAAAAATGATACGAGTAGATATAATTTGGAAGATTGTAATATACATTTTTAGAATAATTTAATGTTGTACTAATAGAAGCGGAAAAATGTATCTTTTTATTTAATTTTTGTAACAGGTTTTAATAATGATAGCAATGAGGATTGTTGAGATTGAGAATTAGATATTGTTTCCAAAAGAAAATTGGTACTAAGTTTGAACGACATAAAGAAAAAGTCTTGACTTAGTCCTTAAACTACGATGGTTGTGCATGGATGAACTTAATTCAAATTCTGTCGATGAAGCTCCATCAAAAGGACCAGTGTTTATCGATGGTATGGTGAATTCAATCGTGGCCGTAGTTCACTCCAAGACGAATTTCGTGCAGGTCGTCCAACATCAGTTGTTGTTCCGAAAACCATTGATGCTCTGCGCGAACTGATATTGCAACCTATCGCGAGATTGAGACAACCTTAGGCAATAGTGGGACCAGCATACATTCAATATTGCATAAATATTTGACGGTCAAAAAATTAGTTTGCATTGGATCCCACACAATTTGTCTATCACTCAAAAAAAGACTCGTGTCGATTGGTCGAAGAAAATGCTCAAAAAATACGATCGCGAAGCTTCGGAACACGTCTATGACATCGTGACAGGTGATGAATGGTGGATTTACGCGTTTGAGCCCGAAAGTAAACAGTAGTCGACTGTATGGGTGTTTCAAGATGAGCCCAATCCAACAAAAGTTGTTTCAAGCAAATGGTCGCCTGTTTTTTCGGAAAAACTGGACATGTCGCAACCGTACCACTAGAACAACGCAGAACAGTCAATTCTGAGTGGTACACAACCATTAGTTTGCTAGTTGTCTTCCAAGAAATCAGGAAAACCAATCGCCGAAGACGGATCACTCTTCACCACGACAATGCAAGCTCAAACAACTGCATTTTTGAGCACCCAAAACATCGATTTGATGAGTCATCCGCCGTATAGTCCTGATTTGGCATCAAATGACTTCTTTATATTCCTGACGTAAAAACAAACTGAGAGGTCAACGTTTTTCGACACCTGAAGAAGCGATTGCTGCATTTAGAATGCATGTTTTGGAGATACCTCAATCAGAGTGACAAACGTGATTTGACAACTGGTTCAAACGCATGCAAAAATGTACAGATCTTCATGGAGAATATTTTGAAAAACAATAAAGTGATTTTCGATGATTAATATTTTTAATGGTACTTAGAGATTATTAAATGCGTTTTCCCTTTATTAAGGAATTAGAATTACATTTGTAATATGAATATGTACCAATCTCGGTATCAATATTAAAAAAAATTAAAAAAACCATAGATATAAAAATTTTTGACAAATAATATATAAAAAAAGAAACAAAAACAGCAGATAAAGAACGTAAAAAAACAAATAAATTTACATGGAAAAAAATGAAATGCAATTTTTAAAAATAAACAAAAAAAATAAATTTAAGAATAAGAAAAAGAATATATTTATTTAAAAAATAACATAAAATGGATGATTAATAATATATTTGTAAATATCTAGAATAAGTGTATTAATAATAATAATAATAAGTGTATTATCTTAAATAATCAAATTCTCTGAATTATACATTAATCTTGTATTTTACAGATACTAATTTAAAATAAAATAATTTAATAGACTACGTCCACAGTCAAAAAACTTGAACACACACACAAGGTTACTTAGACAGACAAATATTTTTGGTGAAAATAAACCTAGACTAGCGCATAAGAAACAAAACAATAAAAAAAGCTATTAAAAAAGAAGTAAACGAAAATGCTAACTTGTTTTTCTATAACTAATTGTTAAACTTTCTACACACAATTTTTTAACTTCTGTATTTATTAAAAAATGAACACATACTAAATGAATTTATCGGTATTTTCTCTTATTTATAAACGTAGATTCAATATACTTTTTAAATAAGAAAACAATCCAATTATTATTACCCAAACTCGCAGTCATCCCTCTTACTATTCGCCATAGTCCGAGGTATAGTAGTCTAAATTCGAAGTATGTTCGGTCATTCCTCAGTTAAATTCGCTCTCAAAACGCTAAATTTGTCAAGAAGTAATTGGTGTGGACGTTAAACATCTTAATTTTGTTTCGCCAGTTTCGCTTTATCTGTATATCGAGTTCAAAATATATAATGTATATGTATCTACAGCGTCAGCGGAAATGGCTAATTCATAATTTAATCGTTTTATCTGTCTTTATTTACAGACATTCAGAATAAATAAATCATTGAGATGAAAAAGTCATAAACCGAAGTATACCAAGTTGGCTAGTGTAGAAATAATAAGAAATTTCCTTTGGAGTAAATACTCATCATTTATAAAAACAATTATGAAAAAGTTTATGTTCTTTGGCAGTGAATTAGTTGTAATTTTTTGTCTGAAAGTTTGCTATTTTGAATACCTACTTATATGAGACGATAAGATTTATTTCCATTTTACATAGGTAATACAAAATGTTTGAGGGAAGACTTACATTTTAGCACAGTATAAATAAAATAATATTTAACAGATATAAATAGATAAAAAACATGGAAACGTTTAAAAATTAGAATAACATTCCTATGCTCTACAGTTGTAGTAATTACAGTTATTCAGTAAATTAGCAAAAACTTAATCGACAGAATACCACATATAGGTACCTAAGTATATGGAAATAATACTCAAATATAACAAATTTCTTTTTTAATGGTAGTTTAGAAAATCAGTCATCTAATAAATAATAATTTTTTTAGAGTATCATAGATGATTAAATTATAAAAAGTTAATGCATACACTAATTAATATATATGGACTTTAATATAATAATATTGCAATATTATTGGTTTTTTTATCATAAATAAGATTTAAAATAATAAATGGTACTAAATAATAACCAATTTAAATTATAAAAACTTTCCAACGGGACAAATTCAAGTGGTAAATCAATTATTCTATAATATAAAACAGTTTTATCGAATTTTTTTTATTTAAAGATTGAACTAAGTATATGAACAATAAATAGTTGTGTTAAAAACGTTATTAATTAATAGTGATTTAAAACTGTTTACATAACAGTGTGTTGGTAAACAAATGCACGTGACTGTAGATATAAATAACATTATTCAAATAAACAAATAAAATATAGCATAAATATACTTACCCCCTTAATTTTGATAATATTTTTTCTTCACCGACACCAAAAAACACAGTGTTCTAACAAAAACACTTAAACAAAGTAACGAACAAAGTTCACAGTGTTAAAAACGTTGAAAAGAAAACCTTTAAACGGACATAAAAGTTAAAAATTGAACAGTTTATTGAACGTTTACGAGAATGAAACGACTATCAACAATACGCCAAGTCATAGCGACAAACTTTACGGTGTTTTTATTTTAATTGAAACGAGAAGCAGTCAATCCTGCCTCGATAAGCTTTCGACTCCGAATGAATCGAGCGCGAATACGGGGGCATCTAACGAAAACTTGCGAGTCAAGTGCAAAGAGCTTTCGGACGAGTTTTCGCACGCTTGGACATCCTACGGCGCGCAAGCCAGTATTAGGGGACGGCCTAGGAGGAGGTGGCAGAATTCTGGAAAATAGAAGAGGTGGTTACTGTCGGATAGCTCGTTTTCAAGTGTACAGTAACATTGAACATAAGTTTTGATATTTTCTGGAATATATCTACACGTTATTCCATCATGGAAGCACACACATACTTGTTTACCTCAGAAAGCGCAAATTTGCACCTGAAAGCCCATAAAGATCTGAAGATTTTGCCCGGAGCATTGTCTGTTTGTTGATGTTTTTTTAATGTTATGTGATATTCCGTATATCTGGGAGTTTCAGAAATAAGAAAATGTGTTCTAAGCTAGAATCAGCGATGCATTTAAATATGCTTTATTTTTGGGTTGTGCATCATATTTAACGACCGGTTTAAGAAAAAAACAGATGCACTAAATAATAAGTATCTTTTCTATAAACAAATAAACAAATATTTTTTAAGTTTAATTACAATAAAATTAAGTTTGTAATGAAGGAAACAGACAAACCCCACTGGGGATTATCGATAAGTAAGTTGCTTCAAAACAAATTTACATGTTTTGTTTTTTATGGTCCCCCATGATCAATGAAGGCAAACTTTTTACACCCAATCACTTGTAACAGGGTTTCCTACCTGCCTGGAGGCATATGAAATATACCAAATTTGCAATTTAGCTTATAGGGAATATTTTCAAAACATTTTTCCACATACTGGGTAGTTCTTGTAAAGTATAAATATGTTAAACTAAAAAAGTAGTCGATATGTGAAGGATGAAAATGTATGTTAACAAAAAGTATTTGTACAGTTCAAAAATATTAAAAAATAAAGATTTAGTGAATAAAGTTATTGATTTGATTACCGTTTTAATTTTCTTTGTTACTCCATTTTTATTTAGAAAAGTTTTGAGGAATTATTGAAATCAAACAAGTTTGGCAAACCTAATGATTTTTACTTTATTTTTTTAATTTTAATAAAAAACCTACACTATATTATCTTTAAAATTACATATTAGGTACATTAAAAAAGTTGAATTTGGTACTTTCCAACCAAAAGAGTTTATGAGTCAGTAATACACAAAACTCCTCGTGCTTACAACTTTTCACTAGTGGGTAATTGGCATCTTATCCTACAAGCAGTGCCGGTTTAACAGGGGTTTTTCAGGTGCAATAGCACCGGGTGGTAAACTTTTTGAGGGCGGTAAGAGCGCGTACCGCTCTCTGACAAAAATTTTAAAAATAAACAATTGGGTATAAAACAAAAAAATCTGTTGCGACACTGGACACTGCACCCTACGATGCGTGTGCGCGCCCGCTGCCCTGACGTAACGCACCACGACCAATTGACTTTTATCTTAAGATATTGTAATAATCAAGGACTTCCAGTAGAGAGATTTGTGGGCTTTTATGAAAACACTGGGCATTGTGCACAAAAACTTAAGGAGACTGTTATCAATATATTAAAATCACTAAATCTAGACATTAAAAATTGCAGAGGACAATCCTATGATAACGCCAGTAATATGAGTGGCAAGTATTTTGGATTACAAGCTCGTGTTAAATTACATAATAATTTGGCTGTGTTTGTACCATGTGCTGCTCACTCATTAAATTTAGTTGTTCAAAATGCGGCGGACTGCTGTTTAGAAGCAACCTCCTTTTTTATGCTGGTACAAGCCAGTACAAGCCTGGTACAAAAATATTCTAGCATCTGCAACTCAATTACAACAAATCTACGTGGAAGATTTAGATGGATATTTTCCTCAAGAATGTGTCCATCTTAAAAAACTTTCGGATATAATAATAGAAACTCCATTAGAACTCGTACAAGTTTTATATGAAAATAAATTAATATCTTCATTTCCGAATGTTAATATTTGTCTCCGCATTTTTTTCTCCATGATGGTGTCAAATGCAAGTGGTGAACGCTCTTTCTCTTCTTTAAAAAGGGTTAAAACTTACCTAAGAAATTCAATTGCACAAGAAAGATTGAATTCCTTGGCAATTTTATCCATTAACCAAGACCTGCTAAATGAAATAGATGTAAATAGTGTTATAGAGCAGTTTGCTTCAATGAAAGCTAGTTATTAGTCCTTATGTGCCTATTTTTTTTATTTTTAGTTAAAAATGAAATTTATTGTATAAACCCTTACTACGTTAAAGTCCATCTTATTAAGAACAGTAAACAACTAGGTTGAATTAACTTTCACTATTTATTCGTAACGGCCGTTTCGCTATAGAATTAGCATCGTCAGATTGACATAAATTGAACTTCAATATCAATATATAAAATAGCGTTGAAAGGCCCAAAAAAAGGGCGTGGCACCAAAAAATGTTTAGCCTACGACAGTATCCATCCAGCGGCACCTTCGACAGGCTCTTTTTTGGGGCGTTTTGTGTGTGGCAGCACCGGGCGACGAACTACCTTAAACCGGCACTGCCTACAAGGTACTTAATATAATATATTAACCCCCAGTTAATCTACCTATATATTCTGATAGTTAATGCAATGCTTATTTTAAGTATACTTTGTCTTAGATGATTATCCATAATCCAATTATATTATTACTTACAATATTCCTACCCAATTTTCAATATTTAACAATGACATTTGTTATTTAAACTATTATTAATTGTAAGACAAAGATCTAAATAAAGAAACCGTCTAGTTTGCATTCCAATTAATAGGTAATCTTAATTAAGTAAAAGTTTCTGGAATGATGGAAAGCAATAGCGGGAGTGCTACTGTTTCCACTTAGTTTGAAAGAACATGCAAACCGGCTCATGCTAACATGTCTGGACAATTAGACCACCTTAATTTGACAACTATTTCGTTTTAAAGTCTAGCCTGTGTTAAATGAAGATGTATTAACGTATTTTAATTGTTTTTTTGTTACTATTATTCACTATCGTTAGGTACCTATCCTTTTTAATCAGCTGACTGAACAAATTTAAAACTTTGTACAACATGTAACATTTGTATGCCTTAAAATATTTTCCAATTTAATGAAATTAATTGAAGTAACCTTTACTTTGTGGAAAAGGTAGGAAAATTGGTACTTAAAAGACAATAGGTTTGGTGTGTAATTTTTATATAGAGATAGAGATACACTAGTTAATATCTGCATATAAAGACTTTAAGATATTCACACATGTATTACGTGGGTAAAGTTCTTCTGATTATTTTAAATAAACATTTTGCTCCTAAAATGAGATATAAATAAAAATTAGCTTAATTTACAGAAATATGTTGAGTAATAGTAATTAATTAGTGATATTTTCAGGAAAGAGATTGTAGGTATAAAGTTCTTCACTAGTACGTAGTCATTATTGACAATTCCTTCTTATACTAGTTATAAAACGATGTAATATAAAACAATAAATGCTTAAATAATCATCTACTATCAGCATAAAAACAAAAAAAATTATAATTTTGTATATTTTACATCACAAATGTCAAAAAAGGACCATAATGGGAATATGTCCATATGGATTTCGAAGATAAGACTTGAATTAACACGTGTAGAATAAGTGTATAATTATTAGATGATCAGAAATATATTACATTAGGTTTAAAAATCAAAATTATGCTGCCACTATACCTACTTTATTGACACGTTATCCTTTAGGATATACGGTACCTTGTTCCCAGAGGTTGAAGGATTTATGATGGCTATTCAGGATCAAATTATAAACATTAACAATTACAAAGAATTTGTTATCAGGGACAAAACTATTACGTCGGTGCCAACAAATGTCAGAAACGATACAACATATAAGCCAACACGGATTATTTACGCATTATTAATCAGAAATTGGCCAATAAATATAGACTGCTCAATACCTATACATCATATTTCAAATAAAACCAACAGGCAATACTCAAGATTGCAGATTTTAGACTACTACGATAGGTCCATCATCACCGATAAACAGATGACGGATAATCGACCCGATATTGTGGTAGTGGATAAAAAAGCTAAATCGATGCTCTTAGTCGATGTTGCAGTTCCAAACAATAACAATATTTTGGACAAATATAATGAAAAGTACTTTGCTATAAAAGTAGGACAGATGTGGTACGCAGAAAACGTGGAGATGGTACCGATCATCGTATCATCAACTGTAATTTTAAATACATGTCACACTGTTCTTAAATTTTTAAATATGTAATTTTCGAGCCTAAATCCATTTGCGTTTCCTCTCAGAATAGGTAAATATTACCAGCGATTGCTGAGTAGGTGTAAGTGTATGTCTTACTCAGCAATCGCTGGTGTATGTCTTGCTGCAATGGAGGTGATTTTAAACTTGACCCCACTGCACATTCTGCTAGAAAGTATAAGGAAGAATACAATATATAGAATGATCAAAGAAGGAATTATCAGGGAAAAACCTCGATCACTTCATTTTGATCAAACTTGGGAAATGCCCCAAGATAATATGCCAAAGAAATTCAACTTTGTGAGAAAATTCATCACAAAGTTGAGTAATAAATCTGAATGGGATGAAGACACCATACAGAATTTAAACCAGAATACCATTAAAGTGGTATACGGACGGTTCCAAGCTAGACGAGGGAACTGGGATAGGAGTTTTTGGACCGAGAGCCAAATACTCAGAAAGCTTGGGCACATACCCGAGCATCTTTCAAGCAGAAGTCCGCGCCATCGAAAGATGTGTGGAATTCAATATTGGAAGAAACTACCGCAGACAAGAGATTGTGATCATGTCGGATAGTCAAGCAGCCATCAAAGCGCTGAGCTCAAATATAATCAGTTCGAAGATGGTTTGGGAATGCCTAGGCAAACTAAATGAACTAGGCCAGAAGAACACTGTCACCCTCCTATGGGTCCCGGGACACATAGGAATAGAGGGGAACGAAACAGCAGATAAGCTGGCAAAAAAGGAGCTGAAACCCCACATTTGGGACCAGAACCATCTTGTGGGATCAGCAGTAGAGTAATCTTAGGAAAACTAAGGGAAGAAATGGAGAAGGAAAAATTCAAGTACTGGAATCAGCTGGAAGGACTGAGGCAATCTAAGATACTACTGGGGAACTATGACCAGAAGAGATCTCTTAGCTGCCTCAACCTCAGTAAAAAAAGGCTCCTAATTTTAACGGGAATATTAACCGGGCATTGCCGGTTAAGAAGCCACATGAAGAAACTAGGGTTAGCAGATGAAGCAAAGTGAAGATTCTGTCAGGAAGAGGATGAAACCTCAATACACATACTCTCAGAATGCCCTGCCTTGCAAAATTCTAGGGCTAGATACCTAAGAGCACATGAAATAGAGGAAGGGGATCTACCTTATTTGAAGCCCGACGATGTCCTAAACTTCCTCAGGAAAATAGGACTCGAAGAGCTGCTATAGGTCTGAGGAAATATCAGAACATGGCAAGTAAAGGGCGACACAATAGATCCTCTAGGTCGCAGTGTAATTATCACCCCTAACTCATACATACATATACAAGTGTATGTCTTTTAATAACAATTAATAATAAAGTTATTATTGAAACAAAAAATCACAAAAAGAAAATAAAAATAATGACTAATAACACAAAATAAAATTCAATTAGGATAAGTGTGAAAAGTGTTTTCCGTTTTCACGAATACATTTGAAGTCTATCCTTTTTTGTAAAGAATCCATTAATCTGCTAAATGGTTGGGTATCAGCTACGATATCATTAAAGTGGCGCTGAATTTGGTCTTCCAATATTTGACATGAATTTATTTCTGTAGCATAGAATTTTTCCTTAACAAGTGACCAAACTCCATAATCCAAAGTACCTACTTAAATCGAATAACCGAGAATGCCATTTGATTGAAGCTTTTGTGCCTCTACCAATTCACTTTAAATAACTCTAAATATTTTTTTAATTGGTAAGTTATTTCTGGGACACTGCACTAGAATTTTCTAAATATTCGCTTAACAGAAACAACATGTCGGTGTATTGAGTACATTTTAATTATTTTTCTTCGATTTCTATGATCATCAATGGAGGTAAGCGATTATCGTACCAAAACTGTCTTTATCTTCTGCCGTCCTGATAAATTCTTGGAACCCCCAGTCACGTCCAACTAGTTACAAAAAGTAAGACGTTTTATAATGACAATCAGTGAAATGACAAAAGTGTCATTTTATATGTCAAAATTAGAAAGAGCACTTTTTTAAATATTAATGGAAGTTTTGTTTAAATAGTTTTATTTTTAATGTTCTTATTATAATTAAGTCTAGGGTTAAAAAAAATGTTACTAAGTACCTATAACGACATTTATTCCTTTTATTGATAATAAAAACATCAGCTTTTGTGTTAGATTTTGGTATTAAAAAAGATAATTTTTTTGACGTGTAAAAATACATTTTATTTTGAAAAGAGTAAAAAATACTGAATTGTACATTTTTCCAGCAACAGCCAATATTGTATTTAGTGCACAATAAATATTCAGCTCGGAACGTCTGTATAACTCCCGAGTATTGGAAATTGAATTTATAAAATTTTCACGGTGTAGCATTTTAATTGTTTTCTGCCCGTTTACCAAATTTAACTTACATCTACGAAATGTCCAAACGATTGTGTATACTGAAGAATAAAAACCCAAACAGAAATTCCGTTCTGGTTTTACGGAAGCGCTTTGAATATGTTTTCTAATTCAGCCATTACAATGCTAAGCTTTTCAAAACCGCATAGAACGTCAGAGGAAAGGACATATGTGAGATATTTCAATTATTATTTTTTTATTTTACGTTGAGAGGACAACACACATAATACACAAAACCTCAAAGGGAGTACCGTATCAAAGACCGGCGAAATGTCAAAATGAGATATTTTAATTACATTGTCGAGCAAATAATACAAAATCAAAGAAAGAATATACGAGGTCTACAGTAAAATTTAAACAAAAAGCTTTGTACGTCATAAATGTTTAATAATCAGAGAACTCCTGTTCAGATTTGTTAATTTTATTACCATCTTTATTACCACAATATAAGGAGAAATAACCTTAAATATGTAGTTGTTTACAACTTGATAATGACAGTTTTCGAAACTAAGTTTTCTTCTTTTAATATTTGGAGAAAACGAAGAGAGCAGTAGTCGCGAAAACTTCAAAGTGGGCTACATCTATTGGGATAATATAAAAGGTCAAATGAGGGTGAACAACACATCAGTGTGCCATTCACAGTGCCATTAACCTTGTGGTGTAAGTATTTTTTGTTTTGCTTTTTTTTCGGGCTGAGATGGAAAAACTCTTGTGTAATGTATCAAGACAAGAAAAATAACAAAAAATGGGAACTTATATATTATATTCTTAGTGGAAACAGTAAAAGCGCATGCGTTTTACAAGCAATAAAAAATATTTTAACAAAATCAAAAATAGAATAGTAGTATAACAACTTCAACTTTTTGAATATTGTAGTATAGAATATAACATAAGTTTCAAGTGTCAATAGTGGACAATATACGCATGCGCTAATACAGAATTTATAATGTAATGAAGTCTTGCATGAACGACAACATTTTTTTAGTGAAAGTGTAATTATAATGTAATGTTAATGGAATTATAATGTTCGTTGCATGAACCCGCCTTTATTTCTGATTTTATTGTGAATTATTGGTTTTATTTGTGTTATGCAATCATAAAATGTCGTCAGTAGGGTTTGTGAAAGCATTGTCAAACAATTTACCATCCTTAGACATTTTCATGGTTAGGTTAGGTTGGGTTAGGTTAGGTTTCAATGCAGCTGAATTTCGAAATGTAAAAGCAACAGCGTAAATACTTATATTGTGCTTTTTGCATTAAAAAATGTCTAACTGACTTATTTTTATGAAAATCAACAAAAAATAAAGAAAAGAGAGAATAAATATAAATAAAAAACTTCGCACAATCTCGCAGATACACTGTTTACAATATAATGATGACGCTTTCAATGACACATATGAGTAGTGACGTCAACAGTCGTTTACGCGGCAAATTTTTAAATTTGAATTTGAGGATAGAATAACTATGCTACAAAAATTTTTTAATTTAAGTTTTTTTGGTTTTTGGGGTAATTGATTGCTGCTCTGTCTTCCTGCATGATTTTGAAAAAAATGGAAAACACCGAATTGCGCTTTCTTGTTAAACAATACCGCTCTAATATTACTAAATTTTAAATGGGACATATTTTTATTTTTTAAATATTCTGTTGCTATCACTGACAAATGACGGGATTGAAATTTATGACGTGTAATGCTTTTTGGTTTAATTTTACTGTACTTAATATATAAATGAAACACCCTGTAAGTATTCCCTAAGTACTTGGGAAACAAAACGTGATACATTAAAATAACTACTACTTATTAATGCTGCGAAACAAAATGGTTCGGATTAAAAACGCAGCAAATTATGTAATAGGGAATAAAATAGCAGTTGAATGTTATTTGATGTAGACTTTACGAATTGTTATGATAGAGGGGTGGCTGTGTAGTTGTGCAAGAGAGACAACACTTCGAGTAAAGGTGGGGTCAGTGAAATTACAAATTAAATTGAAAGTAGAAAATGTAATCAGGAAACTTAATAATGGCAAAGCAGCAGGAGGAGTTGACATTTCGGGTGAAATGTTAAAGTATAAGGGGAGCTGAAGGTAGTCGAACTTTGGTGTATTATGGTTTTTTTTTAATGAGTGCTGAGAACCGATACAATGTTAACAAACATAAAGATTTAAATCATTTTTATAAAAATAAATTTAACCAATGAAAAGGGACACCTTATTGTCAATTAAATACTGCAAAATATTTTTAGGAAAAGCGATAAATTGCTTAGGCCAAAAACTAAAAAATAAAACACAAATCGACATAAAAGAGTAATCACTGCTCTTAATTAAAAACCGGGTGATCAGTATATTAATAATAAAATTTATATTGGTATATAAGAGAAAGTTGTGTTACACTATTTATAAATCAAGAATGGTCCAACAGTTATGGCTGAAAATTGGTATGGAGTTAGCTTAGAGCCACGGACATAGGATACTTTGTATCCCATTCGACCGCGTTAACAAACGTGGGCTAAAAATTAACCCCTGAATATCATGATACAACTAAACATAAGGTATGATATCTAGCGGTTCAAAACTCCGATCTGCGCGTGTGACGTCACCTTGTGATATTCTATAGCTGGTTTCAACGTTAATATATTATAGAAATTTGATATTTATTTGGTCAATTTATTGTTTAAAACTTTTCTTTGTTGGTTATTCAACATTATTTTTTAAAACAAAATTCAAATCATACATGTATGGCTTAAAATTGAGAATAAAGGTAATTTTGGTCCAAGTGCTGCTACAAGCAGTTAAACCTACTTCCGCTAATCTTCTGCGAACTGTCCACACACTTACATGAACGCCGCGAACCTCTCTAAGTTGATTTCTTGCTTTAACAGATGTAGAGGTGTGGTTTCGTAACGTACGTAAGGTTCATCATCAACGGCCGTTGTTTTTCGTTTCTTGCCAGATCCTTGCCTTCGTGTGTACCTACCAGTTTCTCTAAACCTTTGCACACATTTTCGAACCGTTGTGTGGGTGCAATGAAGGAGTCTAGCATTATAACGCAAACTGCGGCCATCTTCCACAAGAGCTATAGCTTTTGCAGAATCTTCGGAGACGTATAAAACAGGACAATATCCAGAATAATTAAAAAAAACTAAGATACAATCACAAAAACTGACACACAGCAATGTTTATCTGTCAATGAAATTGAGACGTTAATCACCTATTTTTGACAAATAAGATATACAGTGAGAGGAAAGGTGGTCATTGTTTTTTCGGTTAAATCACGTTAAATGTTACAAATTTCATGAATTTATTAATTACTAATAGGTGGAAACTTTTTATTGCACCTGAGTGTATACAGGGTGCGGCATTAGTGCCAATTACTCATTTGTGGTAAGATATACGAAAAAAAGTTATTTAGGTAAAAGTAGGGGGATTTATAGGACCACACCACTTGTCTGCTGTCCGTAAGGATACGGATGTTTTTGCCAGTGATTTCTCTTATGGTAATCTCTTTTGCGGCTATGGAGACGGCAGTTAGCTCTGTCTGAGCTATAGTTGCATTACAACCCATTGCCTATTTTATATTTAGGTTTAGGGATCTGAAGTAAATTCCACATCCTGAACCTTCTTTTGTCTTAGATCCATAGTACCTGTCGAATAGTTTGTGAGTTATTCGTGATTTTTGAGCCAAACAATAATTTTATTAGGTTGGCCGTGGATATATTCAACAGAAAATAATTTTTTAAATAAAATAGTAGACTGATTCTTAATTTGTTAATATTAGATCGGATATCAAAATACATAAGTAGTTAACAAATCAACATAAAGTGATGTGACGTTTAATACACAAAAAAATTTAATTGAAAACAACGTATTTACAAAAATAACAATAAACTCGTTGAATTTATAATAAATGTTCAAAATGGTTCAAAATGGATTTGTTCTCTGTTTTTCTGTAACTTTTGTTTTTTTGTAACTGGTACCATTGGCTGTCATGTTACTGTCATATTGTGAGAACGAGAGAGGCTCTCTCGGTTTTTTGCATGCCAGCTGAATGCCAATTACCTATTATTTGTTCTCTTTGAGTAAATTAAAACAAAAGTACATTTTTTTATTTTTTTTAATTGTATACTGTGTATTTATTATTGTAGGTGCTTTAGTTTTGAACCTATCTGTACAATTATATTGATCAAGTATGGAACGCTTTGGAAACAGTTTTTTGTATCACTGACATATATCTACCTTTATTGGTCTTTTTTTTTATTCTATGAGTGCTATGATTGTTTTTACTGTTATTTTTCGCCATTAATCGAAATAACATATCTGAACATATTTAAAAGTTATACCTTATAAGTTGAGAAAACTAAGCCAATAAATACCTAGACTATTTACATTATAAAATATAAAAAAATCTACATAAGTATTTTGAACATTATTTTGAACAATACTAAGTGACTTAAAAATCCGAACAATTTAAATGATTTTATTTTATTACATTTTGTTTAAGTACTTACTGAAGCATAACTGGTAAATGATAAAACTTTCAAAATTATTGCATTGCTTTAAAGCCCTTTTACCTTTGTGTGTGTGGATGGATCCCAATGTGTTACGCATTCTCCAACGCGCCTAGGCATGCTTCTGATCAAGTGGTCAATGCCCTTTTGTGGTATCTCATTCCAGGCAAGCACCAACTCCTCTCGAAATTCTTCTAGAGTCTGAGGAGGACGTTGCAAATTGAGCATTCTCCTACCCATCATATCCCACACGCGTGTGCTCAATTGAGGATAAGTCGGAAGATCTTGGTGGTCAAGGTAACAATGTAACATCATTATGTTGAAAGAAGTCTATTGTGACTCTTGCGACATGTGGTCGGGCATTATCTTGTTGAAAAGTTGGATTTGCCAGGGTGTCAAGATAGGGTAAAAGATGGGATTCTAAAATTACCATAAGCTATAGCACCCCAAACCATAACTCCAACAGTTTGATGAACATACCATTCAACAAAAAACCGTAGATTTTTCCTTTCACCACGTCGTCTTCTAACCCTCGCTCGACCATCGTGCATGTCTAAACAAAATCGAGACTCGTTACCAAAGACACTACTGTTCCACTCCTGGTCCCAGAGTGACCGTTCGCTGTACCACTCAAGACGATTACGTCGGTGTTTTGGAGTTAAAGGGAGGACCCAGTGTGGTCGGTATGAAAACAGGCCAAAACGTCTTATTCGTCGGTAAACACTTCACAATCCAATAGGTCTTCCGTGTTCTACAAACCATTCATTTGCAATGGACCTGGTAGTGGAAATACTGTCCCCTAAGGCCAATAATCTTAGGCGGCGATATTCACGGTCTTTTGTTCTACGGGGGCGTCCAGAGCCCCTTGCTCTTTGCGTACGGCCTTCTCGAAGTCATGCCTGACAACATCTAACCACGGTGTCTACACTTCTTTGCACTCTAACTGCAATTTCCCAAAAAGAAAATCCAGCTTCCCGAAGTTCCTCTATATACGATCCCTATCAAACTCACTAAGTTGAGGAAATCGTACAGGTCTCCGTAACCTAGGCATCGTAATCAATCATAAAGAATGTCAAGAACCAAAATCCGCAAAATTTGGATCTTTACTACGGCTACAATATTCATTTTTGGATTGTTAGTGGATTTCAAAAAAGCAGTATAAAAACCGGAATCTTTAACTGATAAGGCTGAAAATTTTATCAATTGTTTATTTCAGTAAAATAAATAAATTCACCAAATTTTATTAAAATAAAATCATTTAAACTGGGTGTTCCGATTTTTATGTCACTTAGTATATATAATTTGTAAATAAGTTGATTTTTTGCCATTTCTTGCAATTCTCAGCGGAAATCTGTCATGCATATTACAAAATAAACAACAATTTAACAATTTTTCTGCTACGACTTTTATTAAAACAAATTAAATACATATAGATACATATTGGATCTATTTGGAATAACTTACTATGTACATAACGTAAAACATCTTATTTAATGAAATTTATTGTATCAACCCTTACTATGTGGAAGTTCATCTTAGTAAGAACATTAAAAAATTAAACGTAAAAAAAAGTTAAAGTTTTTTTAAAAAGTTTAATTTTAAATATTATAAAACATTTGCAGTTTGAAATAATATACAAAATATTCATACATATCTAATAAATTTTTAGAATTAATAATAAGTAGGTATTGTGTTGTAAAAATCACTATGAAAATGCATGGATAAGTCAATTGATTTTAATTTTTAAATAGGTAGGTGGATAAAGAAAATATTTTTTATTTTGTCTTTGCAACAGTTAACTTCACATTCTATCAAATGGATTAAGATTTAGAATTTAGGATAAAGAACACTTTGTATTTTTCTATCTTGGTTAATAATGAACAACTTTACTACCTCAAGTAAATAAAGTTAGGTTCTACAGCTAGTAGTGAAAAAAGATATTTGTTAAGGTACTAAAATGTTGAAAGTAATCGTGGAATTTTTTATTTTGTTGTTTTGCAATTTTTTATTTTTTATTTTAGTAGAATAATTGTTTAATTGTTTTGTTTGTTTATATTCTACGATTTTTAATTTTAATCGAATAAATTACTGTTAAACATAATTCCAAGTTCATTTTTTGTTATGCATTTAAAATTTCGGGTGATAATAGTAAAAAAAAATATTCACAATGCACGTATGCCATACTTTATTGAACAATAAAAGGAATAAAAATATAACAGTCAAATAAACATTTTACTTGATAAGAATACTTCAAACATTAACTGATTTTTTTTAGGTTAACAACTCTTATACTTCGGTTATTTTTCACTTTAGTCGCAATTTATTACACATTTCTTTAATCTCGCGGGATTTTATCCGTGAAAAATTGATCAGTGCTGCTATCGAGAGTCGATAAATTTTTAGGTATCCAGTCGCCTAATCGCCACATAAATTTCAAAGTTACTGAGCATATCGTTTGTTCAATAAGACGTTCACAGGTTTTCTGATAAATTGTCATTTGCAGTAAAATGTTTACCATTAAATATACCTATTTGAAAAATTAATCTAGGATGCTATTTGCCACTGTTGTCGGTTCCAAACCAACTGAATTAATACTGATGTTCCAGAGTTTCTCAGCGCTTTCCATGTCACGTGCACTCGCTGAACAACAAGTAGCTTTACATTCCGAATAATACAGACCAGTCTCATTCGCGCACTCATCACTTACTGCGCAATAAATTTGAGTTTGCGCACCTTGCTTGGGAGTTTTTAAGAAAACTCGATACAAATTGTTATATATCCAAGTTAAACCCGGAAATACGGAATTGTAGTGTCTCGATAGTTCTGTTCGGATAATTCCTGGATGAAGACAATATACATTTACTCCTGATATGTTGTTTTCTGTAAAAAACAATATGAAATTAAATAAAAGTATGCAAGCATATTAAACATAATTATTTATTTTCCAACTTTGTTATGTGTTTTTTTATCTCTGTCATTTGTTAAGTATGTTGTTGTAGTTATTACAGCACCTAAACTTTCTCGATCGATCGATCTTTCTCGATCTCGAAAAATCACAAAGTATGTTTTCCTGCGACCCCTTATGAAAACGACACCTAACACACAGTTTTGACACGAAAATTAGTAATATCACAAGTGTTCGGAAAATTAAGAAAAGAAGAAGCAATATCACACACGTGCGATATTTTTTAAAAACGCACAGAACGTAATAATTTAAGCAATATTAGTAAATAAATCACTTTAATTTGTTCAATTTGATAAAAAAGTATTATACTTTTATCAAAAAAATTGTATGAGTTGCATTATATATGCAACCAAATATACATATATGGTATAGTTTTAGTTCCAAGGTATAATCCTTCAAGAGTAACAGAAAGAACAAAAAATGGAGAATTATAGGGGTTAAACTAATACATAATGTTCCAATTAATTTCACCAACTGTTCCAATAACCATTTTACTTTTAACTTTCATGGACCCTACGAAAAAAAACTAAAATGTCATTTAGCTATTTAAGAATTCTCCGGTAAATTTTATAACTTCATGATTATAAAAAAATATTGGGATCGTAGGAAACATCGTATACATAACTCTCGTATAGGAAAGTGTGTTTTTTGAATGAAGAAATTGAATAAAGACATTACCTGCTAATCGTTTTGCTAACTCTTTGGTAAACAGAATGTTTGCCAATTTGCTTTGTTGGTAAGCGTGAAATGAATTATACTTCCGATTTTCAAAATGAATGTCACTATAATCTATTTGACCATAAACTGAAAATTATAAAATTAGATTAATGTTTCGGCAAACTGATTTAATCGCCACAAGGAATCATTCTTTAACAAAAATACTTTTAAGGTAGTCTATACTACTTCAAATCAACAGATAACAATCAAGAAATAATATCTATAAGGTGCAGTCAATATAAAACTGAAAAAGTGGAAAAATCGTTTCCACCTGCACCCAGGGTAAAGAAACTAAATAGTTCCTATACCAAAGCTTGACCGTTTTCCATGAAAAAACAACTACTTCCTGGGCTATATTCCCCAACGGACATTGAATTACATTCCAAAGAAAACGTGATGGCGACCGACTCAGTCGATACTTGCAACCATCTCGCCAACTTCAAATCAGTTGGCGAACTAAACGAAGACCCAATGAGATACGAATGCAGAAAGAAATTATATGACGGGTAGTCCTTCCAAACTAAAAGCTGGGGTCGTCAAAGATTTTTCCAAAGTTCTTATTTGATACTTTTTAGATACAATATCCGTTGCTAACCTTATATAAGAATGACTAGTATGCAGATAGAAAGTATCATTGTTGTACTCATTGGCGTAACTACGGGGAGGCCTGGGGGGCACGGCCCACCCCCGAAAACCCAAAAATAAGAAATTGAAAAATTTGCTTACACAGTGATTAAGAACTATTTATTACGAGTAAAGCGAGAGCAAGTTTATGATGCTGTTATTGGATAAATAATAATCGAAATGGTTGCGTGAAATACCAGCCGACAGACTACAAAATTACGAAAAGTAAGCAAATTTGTTGGAACAGGCTGGTTTTTTTAGAGATTATTTAAAATATAGTAAACCAAATCCTTTATAACTCAGCACTTAATTATTCGGGAGAAGGCTGTAAATAAGTAAAAACACCTTGAAAGCGATTAGTTGCATTGAAATTTCGTTATAACCGAATAAAGTATGCGCTAAGCCTAGCCATATGTGAAGCATTCTCTACCCGGCCACTTTTTTTCGATTCTTATTTTTACTGGTTTTAATAAATAATTGTTTTTTCTTTGAAAGAAAAATAAAAACATTTTTGCAGTGTGGTAAGTTTTCTCTCAATATATATGTAGGTATATAAAGCATAATATGTATGTACTTTTGTTTCGTGGATCATATTTACGTGGAGCGAAATGAAGGATGACGGCCAGGCCCCCCCTAGAGAAAAGTCCTAGTTACGCCAGTTGTACTTTTAACACGACGAATTCGTGCAAGAGATTGATAATACAAATAATATTTAAAACATGTTTGCTATGTATATGCGACATACACGCGTGATTTAACACAAACAAATTGATGATCATCCAAAAATTCCACCTAGGCTAACAGAAGTCCGTGGTGACAGTGAAAAATTTAAACACAAGATTTTTTATTGTACATTACTGAAAAGTACCTGTTCGCGGAATCCTGAACGCAACATGTTTCTAATAAAAAAAGATAATTGTCATTCAGTTATTCAAGGTCATACATTTTTGCGATACGAATTTCAAAGGATTTTCACTGGCTTTCGTTCCTTCTTAGTAAGGGTGTCCCTAGATACTCGTGGTAGCTATATGGACAGGGTAGAAATAAAAGAAAAGAACAATACTGATTATTCCTGAAAGAAAACTGTTCCTGAGAATGAAATCTCCTTGGCAAAACACCGAAGAGAGGAAGACACTGATGGACGAATCTACAACGGCTTCTGAAGCAAGGGAAAGTATTCCTGAGTAGGAAAACAAAAACAAACCGAGTTCTTCTAGTAAGAATAATCTAATAGAGATGGGGGTTGGGAAGCTGCAGTAGGCTAAAACTTTTCTGGGTAGTGGGACACAAGATAAACACGGTCAATGAAAGGCTGATAAGTTGACCCAGAAAGGTACAAACACCCCATTGATATGGGAGCAAATAAAGTCTCTTGAATGGTAGGAAGGTGGCACACCTAGACAAATGCAGCCATAAGGGGATATTCGGCTAACGAAAATCAGTAAAACTGAAAGATTACACCAACTAACAAGAAACGAAACTTTATAATGACAGTTGTCATTTGCCAAAAAACAACGAGTTAATAAATAACTGATCTTTTCAACACTATAATGGTTTTAAAGCCATTAATATCACTGATATTTACTTATATGTCAGTTTCGGTTATTCAAGGTCATACTTTTTAGTAATACGAACATCAAATATTTTTCGCTTCTTGGTAGTTAGGGTATTCTTTGGTAGGACCGGACACTGCAGGCTCATTAGGCACATGAGACTTTTAGAACAGCCAGGTTCTGCCTGGAAGGGGAGGAAGATTGCCACTATGAAGGCTTGATCAAACTGCGGTTTCTAGAACTTGGAGAGGAAAAACTGGAAACAGAAGTGTAAGAATAGCAGGAGCTGGGTGCACCCAAAACTCTGCCTTATATAACATCATATAATTGGGACCTGATAAACGGATTTTCTAAGTAGGGATTAGGCTGAAGGATTATCAATCCATTCAAAACCATTTCTTAGCATATTAAACAGTCTAGCATTGGAACACCATCGAACTGGGTATATAGAATAAAAAGTTTCCAGTACAAGGTTGATCTGACGATACAGTCGTTTAACCGAGCATACGAAAATCATTGGGCCGACAGAGAATACAGATTCTGCTAGATTGAAGTATAATTTATGCAGCTGTCGAGAGTTTCAAAGCCAGAAAATCAATAAATTTAGACTGTATCATGTCTAAACAATGGACCTCATGGTCCAAGTGTCGTCAACAACCCTGATAATATGCATTAGACATCTCCTTGGCAGAAGTGAGTAGCAAAACCAAGCGCCATTTGCGTGGGTGTCCAGTCATAGTGGGTGCAAAGGGGGCTAGTCTGAGAAGGCTCAGCGAAGTCTCTTAATGGACCAGAACCCTTCTGTGGCTAACAAAATCAAGCATAAAGCTGCAAATGAATAAATGGGCAACAACGAAGTCTCAGAAATGGTGGACAAGCTCACCAGGAATGAGACAGGCAAAGGAATTCATTAACAGATCCGACGTCAAAAGTAACAGAGTATCTGCTAAAGCACAAAAGACATAATACGAGAGTACTCGTAAGGTCTTTTAACAGGGCATAAAAGTCCCAATAAGCACACGCAAGAGCTAAATCTAACAGATTCTGTCAGGAAGAAGAGGAAACATTCTTTGTGAATGTAGAGGCGAAGAAAAGCCTACCACTAGAAGCTCCGAGAGGGTACAGTTTAGTGAGTCTCTTAAAAAAGAGCATACTGGAGCAGATTGTATAGAGTTAAAGGACTACCACAATAGATCTGAAAATGTCGAGGTGGAAAAAGGCGTGTAGCTACACAGTCCTTACATAATATATTCTAATCTAATTCACATGAAACCCAACCTTACCTTAATATATTTTTTACATATTGTATTAATTTTTTATTATTAATTGATATTGATATCTAGTTATTTTTTTTAATTTGAAAGGAAAACAATAATTTAAATATCTACAAATTTTTAAAATGCTATTTTATATTAATAGAAAGAAACTAAAATAAAGTAAGTACTTTGTTTAAAAAGATCTGAGCTATCAGTGTATTTTGGAAAACAGTTTGGGAAACCTCGTTTTTTAGATTAAAACAGGAACAAAACTTACCCCAGTGTACAATGGAAGATACGTTCACTATCCTGGCTGGTGCGCTTTTGCAAATCTTCGGTAATAATAATAAAGTAAAGAGGAAGTGACCCAGATAATTGCTAGCAAACTGCAGCTCGAAACCATCTTTAGTTTTAAAATATGGACACATCATAACTCCAGCGTTATTTATTAACAAATTGATTCGATCTTCAGTATGTAGAAGATAATTTGCGCATTTACGTACTGATTCCAAACTACTTAGATCCAGCTCTACGACTTTTAACTCTCCCAAATTACTTTTATCTGCAGATTCCATTTTAATATCTTCTATCGCTTCGTTTGCCTTTTTTAAATTCCTACATGCTAATATTACAGTTGCACCTAAAACATTTTTTTCATAAAATTTCTTACTTACTTTCTTACTTCTAGTTACTTGCCTCTTTGATAAAAATCCTTTGCTGTTTCTTTACCTATTCCCGAATTGGCTCCTGTTATGACGGCAATTTTTCCATCGAGTCTGTTCGTTGAAGTACATCTGGTACTAAACAGCAAGCCCATGATTGTAACTATAGAAAGACCAACTATTTAAAACTGAGTTAAAAGTAAAAATAAACGCAACTAAGTGGATTACCTTGCAAAATTAAATAAACCCAACTTAGTCCGGTATTTGGACACTATCGACTTTAAAATATGAGGAAGTTTAAGAAATTTCAGGACAGTTTTAAAGGTGACAATTATGTTTTCATAAACGTTTGTCAATAAAATTTGCTTAGAAACAACACAAATTATTTAAGACTGAATTGACAGTAGCAATAACAATCAATTTAGGAATAATGTCAACACAGATGTAGTCGACTGCATTTCCATTATTCTTAAAGTAAGTAGCTTAATTCTATTATTCAGTTTAAAAACTAGAAGTAATAAAATGTATTTATTCTTGGGGAAGTCGAGTAGTAAGTATTTAGGATGCAAAATAAACAGAAATTATTAATTTGTTGTTTATTTGGTATTCTAAATGGGAGGTAATTTGAATTTATATCCGTATTTCTATTATTCACTTATCGGTTAAATTACTCTAGCTAAAATATATAGTCTATAGTCTATTTATATACTAAGTGACATAAAAATCCGAACACCCAGTTTAAATGATTTTATTTAAATAAAATTTGGTGAATTTATTTATTTTACTGAAATAAACAACTGATAAAATTTTCAGCCTTATCAGTTGAATATTCCGGTTTTTATACTGCTTTTTTTGAAATCCACTAACAATCCAAAAATGAATATTGTATCCGTAGTAGAGATCCATATTTTGCATATGTTAGCTCTTGACGTTCTTTACGATTGGTTACGATGCCTAGGTTACGGAGACCTGTACGATTTCGTCAACTTAGTGAGTTTGATAGGGACCGTACATATAGAGGGACTTCGGGAAGCTGGATTTTCTTTTCGGGAAATTGCAGTTAGAGTGCAAAGAAGTGTAGACACCGTGGTTAGGTGTTGTCAGGCATGGCTTTGAGAAGGCCGTACGCAAAGAGCAAGGGGCTCTGGACGCCCCGTAGAACAACAGACCGTGAAGATCACCGCCTAAGATTACCTACGAATAAGACGTTTTGGACTGTTTCCCTTTAACTCCAGAACACCGACGTAATCGCCTTGAGTGGTGCAAAGAACGGTCACTCTGGGATGAGGAATGGAACAGTATTGTCTGACGAGTCTCGATTTTGTTTAGGCATGCACGATGGTCGAGCGAGGGTTAGAAGACGATGTGGAGAAAGGAGAAGTCCACGGTTTTTTGTTGAAAGGCATGTTCATCAAACTGTTGGAGTTATGGTTTGGGGTGCTTATGGTTCGAGATCACTTTTAATCTTCATCAGAGGTAACATGAAGGCGCAGCGTTATATGCAAAAAGTTTTAGAACCCCATCTTTTACCCTATCTTGACACCCTGCAAATCCCACTTTTCAACAAGATAATGCCCGACCACATGTCGCAAGAGTCACAATATACTTCTTTCAACATAATGATGTCACATTGTTACCTTGGCCACCAAGATCTCCCGACTTATCCCCAATTAAGCACGTGTGTAATATGATGGGTAGGAGATTGCTCAATTTGCCACTTAATTCCTCCTCAGACTCTAGAAGAACTTCAAGAGGAGTTGATGGTTGCCTGGAATGAGAATTTTTATCATTTACTTATTATCCTTCAGTAAGTACTTGTACAAAATTTTATAAAAATAAAATCATTTAAACTGGGTGTTCGGATTTTTATGTCACTTAGTATATTTCGGGAATAGCAAATAAAAACCAATAATTTTTAATTGAAAACGACTACATTTTTTTCAAAATATTCTGTTTGATAACCGAACTTTTACAATAATTTAAACCATTTCGATCCTCTTGGGACAACTCTAAAATATGGTTTCTGAACGCTTCAACTGCTTCTTTGGCAGTTACGACCAATTCAGTAATTTCAAATCTCTTACTGAAGAAATCGAGGCGCCAGTATGAAAATGCATATCAGCAAACAAATTGATAGGTAGTAATAGGTACTTGGTGTAACAAATAACTGTATAGATATGTATTCTGTTTCTTCAAAATCTTGTAAAATCTCATCATCGCTCTAGAAATCATCAATGATGTTGCTCTTTTCTGAAGCTAAAAGAAATTGACTTATTGCATCATTAGGATCGGGTGGCTGACTGCATGAGGATTGATGCACTAATGATGCAGCTGAGTGGGTTTTTAAAACAATGTTTTGTGTTTTAACTTGTTGGTTAACATAATTTTTTAGCTGCCTACAAAACTGAAACCTATCTATATTTGTAAGGATTTTTGTTCTTATTTATTTCCAATTTTTTGAACATAATATTAAATTATATAGTTATATTAAAACAAACTTTAAAAAAATGTAAACTTAACCACAAAAACAACAACACAATTTTTACAATATAAAACTCTATTGAATAAAACAAACAGTTGACTTTTTTACGACAGTCATAATTGGTACAATTATTGTCATAATTTATAAAAATTATATAGTTTAAAAACCAACATAATTAAAGTCTAAAAGTATTCTTATAGTCATCACTAAATCGTAAAATTATAACAGTTTTAAATGTCAAACGTATAACCTTATTAAGACGTTATTAGGACTAATTATAAATGTATTACATTTAAGCATTATATAAAATGGTTTGTAAAACTAAATAAAGTTTTAAAAGACACTCTAGATATTAGTCTTAATAAGTTACTTACGTATAAGTCTTGACAACGTTTTTTGAAGTTTTAATATCTTTCTTGTAACTTTGTGTGACTATACCAGAAAACAGTTGCCATCACTTTCCCAGCCGAAGGAACAACCTTTGCTTTTTTTGGAGCCGATTCCCCCTTCGCAGTCCATTGTTTTGACTGTGTTTTTGTTTCTGCAGTATAATGGTGTATCCAAGTTTCATCTATAGTAATTAATCGGCGCCAAAACTCTGATTTATTGCGCCTAAACTGCGCCAACAGAGAGTTGGAACTGTTCACTCGAACACGTTTTTGGTCCAAAGTGAGCAAACGCGGCACCCAACGCGCGGACAGCTTTCTCATGCCTAAATCTTGATTCAATATGTGACAACGTGTGATTCAACACTGTATAAAGCGTTGAATTTCGTTAAAATGACAAGTTAAATAAACAAATTAGTATAAATGGCTTTGGAGAATAGCACTACAGGCACCATTTGCCAACATAAACACCAATGTTGCGGCTATGACGGTGGTATAGTTTTAATAACTAGGTCCAAAAAAGAAATACAATATATCCTAATTGGATGTGAAGGAAGAGCAATGGAATACTGTATAAACGACCAAAAAACAGAATATAAGAAAATGAGTGAGAATACGCATATACACCGACTAAGAGCATGCCAATAAACATTTTTAAATACTAACCTAGTAAACAAACACACACAAGTGGGTAACCAACAATTTTTAAATACTAAACTTAGGTACTCAAAAAAGAAATGCACTTTTATTTTGTTACAAAGTTAAATTACGTATATTTATATCATCTGCGAATGACAATATTAGAATTTGGAATTTATTAAAATTAGTTATCTTTATATGATACTGATAATCTGATAAAAATGATAATCTTCAATAATTGCTTAATTTTATTAAAAATATTTGTTTTAAACACCTTAGAAGACTTCTGTATTTCAGCTACTGGACCAACTGTTCTATGTTGAAAGGTGATACTGAAATAAATATTACATATTTACTTAAATTTCTTATATACGCGGTCTGGTTATTAAATAACGAGACTGCGCGCGCAGAAGGCTTCCAGCATTGCTTTGACCAATGAAAAAAACGAATGGAATAGTGTGTATCGAGTGAAGGGGAGTATATTGAAGGAGAGCATTTGATTGTAGAATAATTTTTAAAATAAAACTCTTTTTCTTAAGCAGCCTCGTTATACAACTTGGAGTAGTATGCTTTCCTATTCTTCCCTAGAAATTTTTCTTCCGATGACTCTCATGCTTTACTAAAAACTTGGGGACAGCTCTTTTTTTGACATACTTTATTTCTGTCTAATTTGGAACTAGAATTTTTCTTCTTCTAAAACTCTTATAAATATACTGCTGGGTAAAATATTTACATCATTTTAAATGATTTACACCTAGTTAAGTGTTTATAGTAAAACAATAAGTGCTAACTGATTGGAAATAATTGGAAAAATCTCTGACTATTCTTCAAAATTTTAATAACGGTGATGTGCACTTTCAATATTATTTATAACCTATAATTTTGTCTGTATTTTCGGCTTTTGTACAGGGTTTCTCATTATACAGTATCCGCCAAAATAAATAGTACCGAAAATAAAAATTAATTTTTAATTTCTGTAATGTAAGTGTTTAAAATGTTCACCATTTCGATGCAAACAAGCTTCAAATCGATTTTGTAAGTCAATCAACATATTTATAAAAAGTGGTTGATGGAACTGCCGAAAAATATTTTGTATTATTTACCGTAGTTCGGCAATATTCGCCGGCGGATTTTCCGAATGAAATATTTTTTCCTTCATTATGCCCCAAATGTATGCGTCAGATGGCGTTAGATCAGGTGAATGAGAAGGATATTCGAAGTCTGTTCCCCGAGAAATTATTCTATTATCGAAATGCTGACGGAGTAAGTCTAAGGTGCAAGGTGCGCATAGATGTATGGCTCGTTGCACCATCTTGTTGGAACCATTGTGTGCGAAACTGTAGATTTCGTGCAATTCGTACAATTCGTACAATTAAGTCAAATATGACAAATCCATATTACATAAACAACTCCACAGCACTCTCTGTTTCGGTACTGTTTATTTTGGCAGATACCGTATTTTGACCCCCACTTATTTTCCTTAATTTCGGGAATACAAAAAAAAGGTTAAAATAAAAGTTGTATTATTTTACCTATACCGACCAAAAATGTAGCAACAGACCGAATTTTGTACACAGGGAGTGCCCAATATTTTAAATGGGACACCCTGCATTTTTTTATAGTTTTGAGTAGCCTTGCTTTTCCTGACTACAAATATTTAACATAGTGTAGCATTACCACATTACCATAGGTGGCTATGCAACTGACATTTCCAAATGAAAAAATTATTAATTTATTATAAATTTTATTATATTATTTGTTCTTATAATTTTTTACATAAATTGAGAATATATCTTAAATTTATTGTACTAACCCTTACTTTTAAGATTAATAAAAAACTTTTCGTTTTAACGAAACGGACTGAGAGTTTATTCTAAATTTATAATTATTTCATTTTGTAATGTCAATTAAAAACCTTATTTTTGAAAATTTATCTGGTTTCTCAGACCAAGAAGAAAACGAAAATGAAGTTTCTTCAGAAGAAGCAGCTCTTCTTGAAGACGTTACAGTTGCTCTAGAAGAAGTTGCAGTAGATAATCAGCCAGAAAATGATGATTTATTGATAAATCAGTACCTGCTCATCTAGACCTGCTCATCTAGACAATTATGCACTACTTACCGAAGAAGTTCCCTTAACTTTTTAATCTGCAGTATCGCGCGATGAATCTGATCATTGGAAAGCTGCTATGCAAGAAGAAATGAAGCTCTAGAAGAAAACTGTGTACTTAGGACTATACGTAGATGGTCTTCTGCTTTCAAAGAATGAAAGTGCAATGGAGACAGTTTTAAATTACTTAAAGGATGAGTTTCAAATAACTATTGAAGAGGCTTCACAGTTTGTAGGTATGGAAATTCAAAGAAATAGAAGCAAACGCGTTCTTAAAATTTCATAAACTGCATATATTAAGAAGAAAATTGTGAAAAGATTCTTCATGGAAGGAGCAAAGCCGTCGGCGATCCCAGCCGAACCAGGAGTACATCTCAGTAATACCCAAACACCAAAATCACATGAGGAATGTGAAAGGATGGCAACTTTTCCATATCGAGAAGCTGTAGGATCATTGTTGTTCGTGTATCGTGTGTCTCGCCCGGATATTGATTACGCGGTTAATCGGGCTAGCCAATTTCTGTCAAAATTTGGCAATTTGTTAAAAAAAAATATTCGTTTTTTGTGTGGTACATCCGAGTTCGGAATAACATTCGGAAATTTAGTGTATAAAAATAAACTAATGGGTTTTACGGATGCTGATTATGCTGGATGTACAGATACGCGTAAATCCACCAGTGGTTTTGTTTTTATATTAAATGGTGGTCCGGTCACGTGGTCTACGCAACGTCAAAATGTCGTTTCACTATCGACTACAGAAGCCAAATACATGGCGTTGGCTCATGGTGTTAAAGAAGCAATTTGGTTAAAAAATTTGCTTGTGGAACTTGGTATCTATGTAGAATGCGTTCCTATGTATAGAAATAATCAGTCAGCAATAAAGTTAGCAAGTAACCCTGAGTTCCACAAACGCTCTAATCATATAAGTGTGCGTTATCATTTTACGCGAGAAGCGTACGAGCACGGAGAAATTGATCTGATTTATATTCCTACAAAAGATCAGTTAGCAGACTTGTTTACTAAGCCGCTGTCAAAATCCCCGTTATTGAAATTGCGAGATGATTTGAACATTGTTGCCAGTTTTGAATAAGTGGGAGTGTTGAATAAAAAATGAAGAAATTAGAAAACTGGCAAAGCTATAGTTACTATGGTTTGTTTAGACTAGTCTGTCATTGTAATTTTTGTCATTGTCATTGAATTAATGTTTAAAATTTTTCCTTAAGAGGGGCGTCAAAAATGTGACAGCTGAAAACGGGTGGCAAGTCTGTATTGTACCCAAAATTTCAATCATTTTGTAAACAAATAAATCTAAAGAACGCCTTTAAATTGCGTATTCAAATTTTAACAGGATATAGCTTAGACCTTTCTCTATGAGATAAGGTTTTTTAGTTGAGTTTTATATTGTAATAAAAGAGATATTGGCGTTTAAGGGCTGGTATGTTTTTAAAAAGTTTGACAATTTGTGATCACGAATTTTAACGCCAGAAGCTTAACTCCTAAAGAAAGCATAGAGAATGCGGCTAGAAAAATATGAAGTTAATAAAAGGTATATTTTTGAGATTTGTTGCACGCAAAATTTGAATATTGCACCAATCTGTCAATTTAGTTCAACATTTTTGGTGGAGCTTTTTTCCGAGACGTATGTCTATTCCAATTCTCCAAATCCAAACACAAACTTCACTTAACATAACCTAACCTTATTTCTCGTTTATAACGTCAAAATATTTTAATTTTAAAGTTTTGCTTTTAAATATATAATTGTCTATATTAAAATTCGTTTATAATTTACCACAAGTTAAAAAAAAATTAATTTTAAAGCTATAGAAATAGCATCGTCAGATTGACATATTGAAGTTACATTTTGCTTGTGTGTAGCTAGGTACCTGATGTTGATTAGGTAGTATTAAGGCTAGACCAAGTATGGAAGTAATAAGATATAACAATATTAAAGCCTAGATGTTATCTAGATTTTCAAAATGGTTTCGTACAATTGTATAAGCTGCAGTCTCTCAGTAAGAAAACACTCGAACCACCTGATCGAGGTGCCTCTAAATCCATAGTACTGCAATTTATTAAGTAGTATTTTATGATCCACACAATCGAAAGCTTTTGAGAAATCACAAAATATTGTAGCTGTAGAGTGTTGATTGTTTAAGCTGGAGTAGACATTATTAAAAAGAGAAAACATTTCATCATTTGTGCATTTACCACTTAAAAATCCAAATTTATTTTTAGCTAGAATATTGTATTTAACCACAAATGAAAGAAGTCTTTTTTTTACCAACCTTTCAATGATCTTGGATAACGTAGGAAGATGTTGGATAGTTAGGCGATAGTTAGAAACACTTGATCTTTATCACCTCCTTTATGCAAAGGAATGATTATGGCTGTCTTAAGGCAAGTAGGAAAAATACCAATTTGGAACGATTCATTAATCAAATTTGTTAGATCTAATACACAGTCCGGCAGATTTCAGGGTAAACCCATCTACTCCAGATGCGGATTTGTTTTTAATGTCTCGAATTGTACTACGGAGCTCTTCTGTTACTACAGGTGACAAAAAGAAACGGTTTAAGTTCTCATTAACATTCGGTAAATAGGAAAGTGGATCAAGAATGTAAGTTATAGAATTAGTTAAGTTTTTGGCAACATTTTATAAAGTATTTATTTAGGCTCTCAGGTGAAGTAGGAATAGTGCTGGGCGAGAAAACTTTATTTCTTAAATCATTAACTATGGACTATGTTTCCTTAGTATATTTTTGGATCCGCTCAGTCTCCTACTATAGTAGATGTCCTTTATATTCACAAATACTTTTTTAAAGAAGAATATAACACAAATGTCATTGTCAATAGTCTTGTCATTAGATACTTCACTCAAGTAGCCAACCATTTAAAACAAAAATTTGCGTGCGTAAAAGTTACATTACGATACGCAAATGAAGATTTTTTATAAGTGCAAAATATAAAAAAAGCATTTTACTATAAACATAACGTTATAGTGTTCTCCAATTGGTTAATTTTTACCAACTTAGCATTGATTCCTTTTAGAGTATACAATAAATCAATGTAGTTGGTCATTTTTTCCTAAAGTACGCTACTGCTAATACCGTATCAAAGGATATCTTAAATGATGCAAACATTTTACGTGCTACCACGTAGTTGAAAGTAAATTGCGACATTTTAATCTCTGATAACAACAACAATGAATTCAAAGAATGGAAGAAAATTAAAGCCATTGTATCCGAAGAAATTTATGGATTCGAATTGAATGGTCAATCCCAAAAAATAACAGAAAATGGTCGGTCAGGGCTTTTACGAGATATACTGTAATAGTGTCCGAATGTCTAATATGTACGGTTCTAACAAATAAAATCACAAAAAGGATTGATTATTTACTGATACCCGTTAGAGATATACAAAGATTGGTTTTATTTTTGAGTAAGATACTATTCTGTGACGAGGCATTTCAATCGAAAAAGTATGATAATTTCCAACAAAAGGTAACAACTGACTATAAACTGGCATCAAAAAAAATATTCACTGACGAGTAATGTATTTTGACCACAACAATTATCTGACAGTCCTAAGCTCACTATGAAATAAGATTTCAAATCCCCTTCCGATACTCTGAACTGCTCAATTGTGATTTTCTCAAAAACGGATGACAATATCGTGTTGATGTTTCTAATAAAAATGACTAAAAGTTTTCGTAAAAAAAAGTTAACAGTCGATTTCAACATCAGAAATCCTTCACGAGGCTCCCCTTAAATGTCAAATAATACATAATAAAGATTTTAGTGCAATTTTTAAGTTCTTGGAAAGTTCAAACTGGAAAATAAAGCATACAGGGTGGGTTAAAAAGGATGTCCAGTATACAGGGGGCGAATAAAAAGTTTAAGAATGGTTTTTCTTATTAGTTATAGGAAGGTTTGAGTGAAATTTTAAAAATGAGATTGCGTGAGGTGCATTTTACTAAATTTCATAACTCTTCCTCATATACGAGGTCTGGCTATTAAATAACGAGACTGCTTATAAAAAGAGTTTTATTTTAAAAATTATTATACAATCGAATCCATTCGTTTTTTCCATTGGTCAAAGCAATGCTGGAAGTCTTCTTTTGTAAGAGCATTTAGGAGCTCCACCGATTTTCGCTTCACCTCTTCCATCGACTCGAATCGGATTCCTTTTAAGGCAGATTTGATCTTCGGAAACAGGAAAAAGTCACAGGGTGAAATCCATTCAGTCATCACGATGCCGTTGATGTCGAAATAAACGAGTGCTAAATCAGGCGAGTACAGCGCGTGTTCGAGTGATAATGTTTTCCATCAATTCAGGCTCTTCATCTAACCTCTGAAGAAAATTTGAGTGGATCTGTTGATGGACGAGCTTTTGGTCAAAGGTCAAATGTTTTGGGACCAACTTCATGTTCAATTCGTCATATAAAATTTTTCTTACAGTTCTCTTACAGTCTCAGCAATCATCCGAATGTTCTTACGACGATCTCCGCGCCCAATTTCATTTATTTTGGTTACTGTTTGCAGAGTTGAAACATAGACAGGTCGACCTGGACGTTGGTCATCTTCGGTGCTCTCTCGACCTTCAGAAAACCTTTTATACCATTCAAAAACACGCGCACGAGATAGAGAAGTCTTACCATTGGCCTTTTTCAACAACTTCTAGCACTCAGTCGGAGTTTTTTTTTAATTTAACGAGAAATTTTACATTGATCCGTTGCTTGTGTTTTTCGTCAGACATTGTTATCGGCACGAGAAAAAAACACGTTCGTTTCTAACCTCTACAGAAAGAATACTACTACAGCAACGTGTTTTCGTACTGCATGGAATAGACACTTCCAGCTATCTAACGCTGCATTCGTTTCCCACCCTACCCCTCTAGGACGCTTACTGCGCGCGCAGTCTCGTTATTTAATAGCCAGACCTCGTATAGTTACTAATGGAATAACTGTAATATTTAATGCGTTAGCATCCTACGCTTTCTACTATAAATTGACTTATTCTTTCAATAACTTATATTTTGGAATTCAAAATTATTTTCTTTTTTTAAATCGGTTAGCAATAAAACCGTGTTTTTTTTAGTTTTTTTAAACTTTAATGTAATTTTCAATTTTTTTTTTCGATTTATTAATTGTGGACATGTGGTATTTCTTACCAATCATTTAACTGTTGCATTGGGTTTTTCCTGTTGACTTAGAGCAATCAAATTCTTCATTATACAATATTATTGTATATGCCAGGATTGATAAATTTTAATCATTATTATTATTCAGTATAATGGAAACCTGATACGTATGCAGTTTCAAATTAATCAGAACCCGGTGAAAATTACGCTTGAAAAGATTCCTTTATATACATATCTACAATCCAAACTAATATAAAAGCGTGTTCATGAATAGAATATTGCTAAGAATAATAAACAACTAAACGTTTGTACTAAACTTTCACCTTTTATTTAAAAAATAGATTTTTAAAATGCAATGACAGCTGTATCGCTATAACGAGCATCGTCAGATTGACGTTAGATTTTGTTTGTAGCTACCCGATGTTGATTAAGTAGTATTAAGGCTAGACCAAGTATGCAAGTAATAAGAAATAACAATATTAAAGCCTAGATGTTATTAGCCCCAAGGGATTATCCTGCTGATCTTTACAAAAGTTTACAAGATTATAAATTGGGTCGGCTTGCAGTCTGATACACTGCGATCTGTGCAGATCTATTGTGCTGCCCTTCTGCAGGCGAACCGATTTTCCAGTACTTTTTTTTATATCTTTACCTGAAAATTTTTATTAAAAATATACCTAGGGACTATTCAGTCTACGGGCATCTCTAAAACACAGCCTGCTTTTTTCCTGCTATAACTTTTCCTGGTCGGTACCTTGCTTATAGCTTAGTGGGACCTGACCTTGCATTAGTCTATGTATCTATCCTATTGATCGCTGGTGGCTTTAAACCTTGTAGTGATCTTTTTCTAGTGAAGGCCACCACTGCTGTATTATAAGGATTGACCGATATACCCACATCCTCACACCAGTTGGCCACTTCCTTAGGAGCTTCCTGCGTGAGCCCTAAAACTACGCTAGCAAATCGTTCTTTTACAACGACTGCCAGATCATCTGTATATCCGAGACAATAAAATCCTTTAGCGGATAGCCTCCTAAGTAGATCGTTCACCAAGGTAGTCTTCAGCAGTGGAGATAGTACTCCCCCTGCGGACATCCTCGTTCTACCTTTGCTCCAATGGAAACTTCGCCTATCGAGGTCATGACTCGCTAGAGCAGTTTTTATCCATTCGGTTATAGAAGTAGACACTACTCTCCTTTTAAGAGCTTCTGTCACTAACTCGGGAGACACGTTGTTATACGGCCCCCTCCCACTTCTAAGAAAAAAGCTATTACTATTTCCTTGTTCTCTATGGAATTTTAAAGCAATCTATAAAGGTCGTCCAGCGCCAAGTCCTTTGACTTGCTCGGCTGCAACGAGTATTGGCGATCGCTGAGGGGATTTCCACTTTCGCCCTGATGTACCTGTCTGAGGCTTATTGGTCGGTATGACTTGGGTGTCTGGTCGGTTAACCTACCTACTTTGGGTATGTAGATAACCTTAAACCCAGACTGGCTTTAAAGATTTTATTTAGTAGCGGTATGAACACTTGCTGTCCTCTCTGTGAGAAGGTAGCTATCTTCCATTCCGCCACAGTTCGCCTTTTGCTAGTTAGATAATCCGCAAACACATCTGCTTGGTTGTAGGGTAGGCAAAATGTCCACAAACGTTAAAAGAAATCTTATCAATCTCACCAAAATTCAGATTGATATTGATGAACCACACTATTCAGTAAGTATTTTGTCTATATTTAATTATAATATTTTTGCTAAATAATAGAATTAAATTCAACTTTTGGTAAAAGTGAGTTTATGATACTACCAGTTTTTACTGCATTCAAGGCGTCGAAAACCAAAATTCACGGCCTTTTATACCTTTTTCCTAATTATGACACTAATGATATTAAATTAGCAATCAATTGTTTCAATTTGCAAAATTTAACCTAAATTTACATAAAATGATAAAAATTTTTAACATATTTGAATGTTTCTTTGATAATATATAGAAAATCTGCATTCTTATATTTATGAAATAGCTATTTAAATTATTTTTTCGTCGACCTCTACGAAAAGTTACATTTTACGTACTGATTTCCGGACGAAAAATCGACTATTATTGGAGGCAAGTACTTTTCGTCCGCAAACACTTTTCGTCCGCAAACACTTACACTTTTCGTCCGCAAACACTTTTCGTCCGCAAACACTTTTCGTCCGCAAACACTTTTCGTCCGCTGCGGTTGCTATGGTACGGCACTGTTCGAGAGCGGCGATTGAATAATTTTGTAGTAATATGATTTAAATAGAGAGTTGTTACACTTCAAATCAGAATACATTTTTTATAATTTTATTTGAATTATGATCGAGTCTGCAGTTGGGAGAGTGGGACGTAGCCGGGGGTAGCAAATAGGTGAGTTCTTACTTTCATAAAAGCGTAGGGGACGACGAAAAAATGTAATATGCACCTCGGCGAAAACTGTCTATTGTCTCGCCTGCTTGCTAGCCTCGGCTGCGCCTCAGCTAGCAATTTGCATGCTCGACTATAATAGACAGTTTTTCGTCCTTGGTACATAAATAACTATTTTGATCACTTTTTCCATATTACATTGATGTTTGAAATCTGCTAATTGTGGCAGTTCCAACTCCTTAAATTTATACAATTTTGAGCAAATAACATGAAATGGATATTAATAATTTGTGCATAAATCTTTTAAGATAGTTTTATAATAATGTTTGCATACCAATTTGATTTAAAAGAATGGAAATTAGGCTTTTTATTTTAATTTATAGTATGAACTTGACAGCTACTATTATCCTATTATATAAGTTTTTTATGTGAAATTTTCTGATATTATCAAAGAATAAAGAGCTTCTAACTAATGTACAAACTTAAATTACTATACTACATACATTTCTTATAACTAAATTGCTTAACATTAAGTTTTATCAACTGTTGTTGAAATAGTTTTTAAGTGGTTACTATGTGAGTTTTGGTAATAAAATAGGGCTACACTTTTTATCACTGTAACATTTATAGTTAATACACTGATTTCACCCTTGTCTGATAGAATTTATTAACACAGTTTTTATATTTTAGGTATTTCTCAATATTAATATTAATATCATTTAAAACACAAAATAGTATTGGAACAAAATTGTTAAATGTGAAAACAAAATTACCAAAATTAAAAAAATCTGGTGTTTACAAAATTAATTGTCCAAAATGTAATGCAGTATATATAGGTCAAACACAAAGAAATTTTGAAGTAAGATTTAATGAACACTTAAGAGCATATAGATTACAACAACCAGATAAGTCAAACTATGCAAAACACCTACTGGAACATCCAAATTCACTTATACACACCAATGACATTCATATACTACACATTTGTGATAAAAAACAAAATTTAGATTTTCTAGAAGAACTTGAAATTAAAAGACATCTAGCAGATCAACAGTTTAAAGTAGTTAATGAACAAATAAATCTTGGAAGTTCTCCACTATTAAACTGTTTACTTTGATTGAGTCTTCATTTTATACATAGATAAGACATTATTGTAACATAAATATATTAAGTTATTGTAAAGATCAGCATGATATAGTTTTTTCCTGGTTTTTCTATATCATTGCACAGTTATACTGATCTTAGAGGGAAATACATCCAGGATAATCTCTTAGAGCTAATAACATCTAGGCTTTAATATTGTTATGTCTTATAACTTCCTTACTTGGTCTAGCCTTACCTCCTTATCAACATCAAGTACCTAGTTACAAACAAACAAATTGTAATTTCAATATGTCAATCTGACGATGCTAGTTATAGCGAAACAGCTGTAATTGAATTTTAAAGAAAATTCTTTGAATAAATAGTGGAAGTTTAGTTTAACTGTTCAGTTATTTATTGTTCTTAGTACTTAACTACATAACTATTTATTAAAAATATCAATTTAATTAATAGTTTTAATTATATTCTTTTGGTTTTAGATTCTAACTTTAACTTCCAGTTTGAATTGATTGTTATTAAATAGTACTTATTACTGAATTCTATCCAAGATATAGTCGTTAAATGAATTCTACCTCTATTTGAATGTTTAACATTTACTATTACCATACTAAATTTTAAATACAAATGAAATAAAGAAAAGTGACTGATATATTCATGAGAATTATTCTAATATCCTTTTATATTTTCATACTTTGGTAAGTTTTACGTTGTATTTATTTTTGAGCTTAGCTATTCATCTCAATATATTTGTGTTACAATTTCATCTTATCTATATATATATAAAATGAAGACTCATCAAAGTAAACAGTTTAATAGTGGAGAACTTCCAAGATTAATTTATTTATTAACTACTTTAAATTGTTGATCTGCTAGATGTCTTTTAATTCTAAGTTCAAGAAAATCTAGTTTTTGTTTATCACAAATGTGTAGTATTTGTATATCATTGGTGTGTTAGAGTAAGTTTGGATGTTCAAGTAGGTTTTAGTTGTTGTTTACTGTTCTTAATACTATGTCAGTATTTCCCACAGGTTAACCAGTCCTGATTGGACTTGGCTTTGTTGAATAACCTTTTTACATGTGCCTCAAGCTATGTTAGTGGTGTACTTATCCTATACAATAACTTTGTGGGCAAATATATATTTGTGTTACATTTAAGTTTTATCTATGTATAAAATGAAGACTTAATCAAAGAAAACAGTTTAATAGTGGAGAACTTACAAGATTTATTTGTTCATTAACTACTTTAAGTTGTTGATCTGCTAAATGTCTTTTTATTTCATCGAATAACTCGAAATAAAAAGCAAAGTAAGGGTAAGTACAATAAATTTTTAAAATAATATTGCCTGTGTACAATTGTGATTCTTTGTTGATATTGATAACAATCAATAAATAAACAGTAAAATTATTAGCAAAATACGAAAAAAAATTCAACTTCAACGCTCTTTTTCTTTTTTCAAAGCAATATTTTATTGAGGTATATTTGTTCCTATATCGTCATATTTTAGTCCAATCTGCCTTTAGCCTATGTCCCAATAATTATTGATCACCAGTATAGTCCATCCTTTTGATTTTATCAAATTTAAGAATTTCGCTTATTTTTTCTTTTAATAATATCCTCAGTGTAAATTCTTTCACGTATGCGTATATAATAGCGAGACATAGAAGTGCACTTATAAGAAATTTAAAATATGTTCTCGTTGTGTTAGCATAATGGGAACTCCATGATTAATGTTGGACTCACTTTTGTACTAAGTATCTGTCTTGGGAATATTTATATCAATTTACTTAGTTTCCAATCGTCTTTCTCAACGTCATTTGTCAATAAATTACCGACACTAATATTTGGATTACCTTTCTTTATTCAATAATAATGGATCAATTTACTGTAGCTTGGTTACATTAACTAGCAAGTAACGAATTAACGGAAATTAAATTTACTGTTTCTTGTGCTCTTAGAATAATTACAAATTTTTTTATCAACTATTTACACCCAATTAATTATTTCTACTGATGGAGTAAAACAAAATAAATTTAATAATATAATTTCATTAAGTCGACGGACAATGGAAATAAAAATGACTGCGCGAAAGAATGCCCGTAGTTTGATTGACGTTAAATTCGGCGATAAGAAAAACAAAATTAATTTGAAATGTAGTCGTTTATGCTCGACTTTTTAATTATCTTGTTTGTGAATCGTGACAATTTGGTGATCGATCAATTTAAGCGTTGTACGGAGATAAAAATATTGTATAAGGCTTGTCATAAAAAAAATAATTAACATTTTTAATTGCTTCATCTGACTGTCACTTTTTTGTTAATATTAAAATTATTGACGCGTCCTAATCATCACCTATTTTCATGAAAAGCATTTCTTATATAACTTGTCCAGTATAAATATAGGTGCACGTGAAAAAATCGCTCTGTTCGTTTGCTACTGTAAATTAGTATCTTTGTTCACTGTAAATTTTGTAAATATTGAAATTCGTAGGCCGCAAGTTATTACAAAAAATAAATAAATGCTTTAAGAAAGGTTTCATAATTAATTTTATACAAAAAAAATACAACTCCTGAACTAATAAAATATAAACTGCAAACGAACAAACCTCATGCTAAAATACAAACATGATTTATCAGATGAAATTTTGATATTCTTGCATATTACATGGACGTATCTGGTTTCTGCAATTTTTTTGTGGTAACCTCCAATCGTGTTCTATTTCACTCATTTAATTTCATTATTTTTGCGTTATTAAAAAACTGTTACTGCTACCTTTGAACGTTGTAAGAGAAGTAAGTTACCAGAAACTATATAGGTACCTACTTAATTATATAATAATAAAATATATGCCAAAATATAGTTTATAATTTCTTTTGTGTAATTTATTTATATATTTCCAATGTAGTTTTTTAATAAAACAGTTTTGTGAAAATTGGGTGGTATTATTTATTGATTTACTTCAACGATAATTTTAAAAGGTATTAAAATATGTATCAATTCAAATATGAGCAAATATCATTTTGTTGAATGATTCTGAAATTAGATTTGTTTAATTCCATTTTCACTTGCAGTAGAAGTAGAGGTTGATGGCTGTAACAAAATAGTAAATATTAAAGTGGGTTTGTTAAAATGTCATAGAAGATTACTATAAATAATTTATCAATATAAAAATCATAATAATATTTATTACTTTCAATTATACATTGTAACAAATACAAATTAGTCAATAATTTGTACTTACTTTGATTAATAAAATGAAGGGTGTTGCTATTATTCTTGTTCCTTTTCTCGCTACGCTCCGCTATGAAACCAGCCAAGGCATTAAATCTGCTTTTCTGCCGTGTGAAACATATAATTTTTTTCTTCAAATTTGTTCCAATTCCACGCAAAATCGACTTTTTCATATTTAAATTGCGTTCCATTATCAATATCCAAATAACTAAATTATTTTATCAAAGGTAACTGGGCCCTGCGTTACTATGTTTACCGCTGATGACGTTTGTTGAATATGTTTGTTTACTGTTTACTTTGTCATTGTCAATTTTGAAAAGTTGTCATGCTAGAAATGGATTTACTGCAAAGTGAGGATGAATTGATGCAATTAACACCACCTGAGATAAGAGACCAGGCGCGAGATGTGGAATTTAACCTTTTACCGGAAAAATCAAGAATTGTATATGAACTCACGTACAGCAGATTCATGGAATATAGACAGAAGAAAAATATAGGATCTTTCTCTGAAGATGTGCTGATTGTCTATTTTTTCGATCTTTCAAAGAAAATAAAGCCTTCAACGTTATGGTCTACCTATTCGATGTTGAATGCTACCTTGAACATAAAAGATAACATTGATTTGGCAAAATACCTGAAGTACCGGGCTTTTTTGAAACGCCAGTCAGACGGTTTCCACGCAAAATAATCACGAGTTTTTCAAAGAGAATAAATCGAGAAATTTTTATCAGATGCCCCAGATGAACTGTATTTGTGTACGAAGGTAGGAATATATTGAAAATGATCTATTATGGATTAAAGAACTAATTTTCAATTTATATTTTAATATTTTAGGCTGTACTTATTGTTGCAGTCGCTGGGGCTTGTAGATGTGATGAGCTTTTGCAAATGAAAACAGATGATATTAATGATATGCTTGCTAATTATGCTACCAAATACTAAGACCAAAAGATCAAGATCTTTTGTAGTTACGGAATATTTAAGCGTTAACAGAAAATATGCAGCCTCCAGACCCTGGAATTTAAATAATCGGCGTCTCTTCTATAAGTATGCGAACGGTAAAGCACATCATCAATTTATTGGCATTCACAAATTCGGTAAAATGCCAGAAGAAATTGCTACTTTTTTAGAACTATCCCATGCGAAAGAGTATACCGGGCACTGCTTTCGCAGAACTTCGGCCATGTTTTTGGTGCATTCTGGTGGGGACATAACAATGTTAAAGCCACATGGAGGATGGAAGTCTTCCGCTGTCGCAGAGGGCTATATTGAGGACTCGCTAGCCAATAAGTCGAACATCGGCAATAAAATATTTTCTGGCGTTTCCGGAGTATCAAGCGTGGATACCAAAGTTGTTAATTTTACTGGAAAGGAGGGAAGTGGACAGAGTTTAATTGTATTAAATATTTATTCACAATTCGTCATAAATATATCTAATAAATAAAAATTTCGTGTTGTAGTTTGTAGTTTTAATGCAATAAACCAGGTTATTATCATCAGCATCATTTGGAGTTTTCTTAATGTCATTGTCAATTTTAATAACCAGTTTGATTTAAATTATTACTTGGAAGGTTGTCTAGCAACGAACTTTTTCTGCCTAGGCAGAAAAAGCCTGCCAAGTGTCATTAAAAGGCCGCTTTTAATGTCATTTGGAGAAAAATAGTAGATTATATCACTAGGAGTAGAAGTGACTCTTTTTGTGTTGAGTCCTTAGTTTCACAAAAAGAACGTTCTACTCCGTGTAATATATACTATTTTTTCGTAAAATAAATAAAAATCAAACAACAAACTTTAGTTCTCACTGAAATAGTTGTCGCCATCTTACTTTTTTTTGACAGTTATCAAAGTAGTTAGTATTCGCGTATTGGAAAATAATATTCAATAACAATAACTGTTGTTTAATATATACTTTTTTAATTTGCATAATTGACAAATATTAATTTAATATTTTGTATAAATATTGATCAATAAATCGGTATTATTATTTAAGAAAGACGTACTTTTACTACGTATATACATGCACATAAAGATGCATTTATTGACCGCTTGAAGAAAAACACTTTTTCTTTATTCAGAGCAATAAACAACTAAAAGGTTGAATTAACTTTCACTATTTATTCGTTAAATACTTTAAATGTAATGACGGCCGTTTCGCTATAGAAATAGCATCCTTGTTGGGCCTTTTTAATTACTTTTTGTGCTTCCTTTGATTGAGTTTTACATTTTATGTTTACATATTTTGGTATTACATTTTTCTTGAGACATTCTTGGTTAAATCAGATGTTTCGGGATGCCTTACACCTTTTCTCATGTAACTTCTTATACAATCGGGTTGATTCTTATAATTCTAATAAATAGTGAAAGTTAATTCAACCTTTAAGTTGTTTACTGTTCTGAATAAGATGAACTTTCACATAGTAAGGGTTAGTACAATAAATTTCATTTTTTCTTTAATCTCTTCTAATTATACTTATCAGAATAGGTAAACTATACCTACCTATAAGAATTGTATTCGTTTTATATTGGTAATCCTGGCAAGAGTATTAAGTAATAACTAAAACACGTACACTTGAAACGCTGAAAGATTACCCGTGCGTCATTGTATGTAAGCATACGAATAGGAGAGAGAAGACAACAGTTTATAATTTAATATTATCGTTTGATATTTATAGAAAAGGACAGCACATAGAAAAGGTGTCGGTGATATGATCGTTGAATCGTGACGCAGCGATTCAAGTGTACAAATAATGAAATAATTTAAGGATAATAAAAAACTCTTCGTTTTAACAAAACTTCCAATATTTATTTAAAAACTGCTTTTTTAAAAGACTCAATGACAGCCGTTTCGCTAGACAACTAGCATCGTCAGATTGACAGTTTTTAAATAAATATTGGAAGTTTTGTTAAAACGAAGAGTTTTTTATTATCCTTAATAAGATGGACTTCCAAAAAGTAAGGGTTAGTACAATCAATTTTACAAATAATTTACTTATGTACTATATACTTGGATAAATACTCGAATTAATACAAAGTGATTACAAATAGATCTCTTGTATAACCACTTTCCTTTACGTAAGCACATAATACTCGTATACGTTTTGTATTATTTTCTTATAAATCCATTTTAAAATATGCTGCTACGTTATTTTTTATTGAATAGATGCAGACGACGAAAAAAAATATATAGTGGCTGCAACAAACACGTTTCTGTTAGATCCAACCAGAAATCAATCAAAGCGGCACACGCATTTTAAAAAGACCAAAAGACCGAATAAATCCGGCTTATGTAAGGTCTAATTCGCATCAAGGGCGATGCCGTGGGAAAGGGATGATTCCTCGCCACCCTATTACCCATTTATTGTATGTAACTGTCCCGACTTTATACACATTATATTTATTTTTGTACAGTCAGTTTCGCTGTTGCGTACGGGTGGGAAGACAATAATCGAATGATTTTATAATTTAATTATACTTGGGTTGACTCTGAAAGCCACAATGGAGTGAAAGAAGCATTTTTTTGTCAAGTCGACTATAACGATTAGTGTGTGCTCAATAAGCTTACTCTAATTCGTTATACAACGCATCCCAAGAGAAACAAAATAAAATATGTTGATAACCATAACAATTCTTAATATATTTTCTGACGTCTGTCAAAATGCTTTTACGTTAAATTTAATACAGACATAATTTGATTACCCTGTTTAATAAAAAAATATATAAATACTGAGTGATGTATTAAAAGATGTAACAGAAAGATTATAGAAACTATAAGAAACTATTGACTTCTTTAATTATTTTACAGATTGATAGTTATTTTGTAGAAAAAATATTCTAAATATTGTAGTAGAATCCAATGAGACATCTGGCGGAAAAATTTTAATTGTCTAAATATTCATTTTACATTCTCAAAATTTACTAAAGCACAATCAAAGAAAAAGGAAAAGTTAAAACAAAAACACATACTTAAAATAACTAAAAATAAAATTTCAAAAGGCTTATCCTGTAGCTAATTTGTTTTATTCGTTGCTAAGATGACATTTACATTTTAGAGCACCAAATTTGCAAAGAACCTCAGTTGTAAAACATCCAGTAGCCCTATCTTCTTTAATTTAGATGTAGTCATTTTTCCTGAGTCTCTCAAGATGTCTCATATCAAAACTGATAGATTTAACTTGGTCTTATTGGAGTCAGTCAACGAGGAGTATTGGGTCTCCAAATCGACTGATTGGGATAGTTACAAGGAACATCTCGAAATTGAGATTGAAGAAATAGAATTACCATTCGACAAAGAAGAAGACCTCGAGTGAGCAACTAGAAGACACGTGCCTTTCTGTAATAAAGAACTGGGCAAAATCAAAAGAATTTGGGCAGCTCCTCCACAGACCTAAAAGTTTAATAACGTACACTACATAAAACCTCTGACTGGGTACAATGAAGAATTCCAAATAGCTAAGAGGACATAGCAATTGTGCTAAGGGATGCCATACAAACGGGTTCGGCTTACTTGAGAAGTCGAACGGAGAATATACTGAATACCAAGAAAACAAAGTATTATTACTGACTCACTTTCCCAAGTCTCAATCGAATAGAATCTTTACAACCATAGGAATTAATTGGACAATTAAGAGTTTCGAACCTTTTAAATAGCCAGATAAGGATAAAGTTTTTCCGGCCTTATATTCTACAAAGAGGGTTTGAACATTTACAGCCGTATTTACGGCTACTCAGAACTAGCCTTATGCTCTACAATACTTAACTGAAAGCATAGAGACACCAGTGGCTAAAAGATAGCCCTTTGCACTTTCATTGATATAAGATTTTTTAAAGATGTAAAACATCTAGTAGTGATCTTGGATCAAAAACTAACAATTATTTGAAAATAATCCTACCCAAAGTCTTAGTTACGAAATGGATCTGCAGTAGAATATTTGGGAAGGCTTGGGTTTTGGAACCGAAAATGATCATCTGGTCATAACAAACAAATTATCAAACCTATGCTTCACTTGTGTGGTGGCAAAAAATTCCACAATTAACGGCATGTGATTACAGAAAGTGCACTAGCTAGTTGGTCTAGGAATAACAGGGGTAATAACAACGTGCCCCACAGCAGCCCTACAGGCAATGGTGGTACTGCTGCAAAATTGCATAATGAGAGAGGCCTCAGCTGGTGCCTTACTAGTGCAATAGACTTAAAATCTGGTGGTTTGGTTGGTCATCTCAGAAAAGCTCAATACAGTTGGAGAGGTCGAACCAGAGCTGGGAGTATTCAGTCGGGTGGTGCCTAGAAAGGTCCAAGGCACGACAGAGTGACGGCCCGAATTTTTGGTCATCCCCAACCCTTGGTATCTTACACCCAAGCAGCTTTAAAGGATCTGAGTTCTTTTACGTAAGAGTCAAAGCTGGCAAGAAACAACAAGGTAACCTGTTGTGGGTGCCAAGTCACAGAGGGATAATAGGTAATGATGATAGATAGATAGACTCGCAAAGGAGGGGCGAATACACCTTTCCTTGGTCCGGAACCCAGTTGTGGTCTCATAAAAAGCCACATTAAAAAGGAACTCAGTCCGTAGGAACAAGATGGACTACGATCGTGTTGGATAAATATGTTAAGATTCAGGCAAGCTAAAGAGTTTTGGGCATATCATCAGAAAGAGCAAAAAAAAGCAAAAGAAGTCAAAAAGTTAACCGCAGAACTTCTCACTGGATACTGCCCTTTGTGGTATCACCTCAAAATAAAGGGCAATTTGGAAAGATAGAACTGTCTTTTCTGGAAACCGTTAAAGAAAGAGATATACTATGATAATGCCTAGTATTGTCCAGCAAACGGTTTAAGTTCCTAGAAGGAGTTTCTCTGACTCCTTATCAAATTAGAAATATGCCCTCAAGGCAGCTAATTAGCTTAGCTAGAAGAATAGGCATTCTAGAGTTTAAGTATATTAAAAGATCTTACTGTACAACCTATTGTTACAAGTTCAAAACGTTAAGTTGAATTTCTTTGTTTTAAGAATTAAATTGGAAACTGTTTATCTTATTTAAATAATGTTTTATTCAAATAAATAAACTTTATTATAATTAAATATTTATTGTGTTGAATAAGTAGGTAACATAAACGAAACCTTAACCAAAAAGATTAAATACCTAGTTAGTTATTAAGCTACAATGTTGTTAATTACTTGAACGACCTTGAACTTGAACTTTGAAATTTTTATTAAAATAATTTACTTAGTAAAAGACCAATTTTGTAAAGACGACAATATCTTGTTTTTTTGGGTTAAATAAAAAGGTTGGATGGTTGATTTGTTTGAGCTGTTGACTCACGAAATCTTCGGGAATTTAAGTCATCCTAATTCTTATTTTTATAGGCCATCTATTTTCTATTTATTCTTCTTCTTTAAAGTTCTTGTTGCCATTTTGGCATATCTACTACAAATAGGAATTTAGGACTAAGATTGGTTCCACCGTTAACTTGAAGCATCATCTAGCGCTAGAGTGCAGATTTCTCATAATATACAACCTTGGATATTGCTGACCCATTATTCAAATCTGACTTTGAAGGATTTTGGTCTCCCTCCACCTCAACCAGATGGGCTATTAGGTAGGAAATCTGCTTATGTTAGTCATTGTGAGCAATCCATTTAGAATTGATATACACAAGTAAGATCTTTCTGATTTGCATACTAATTTCCACATTTTTATGATTGTGACCCACTTACGGATTCTAAAAACAGAAAAACTCTTAATGTTATGAACTTTTATTATTGATATCTCTTTAAATAATATACTGTCAATCAATATATTGTAAGTGACCAATAATGAACATTAAAAACTTACCTCGAAAATAATCCAATTCGATATTTGTATTTCCTTAAAAAAAATAAACCTTAAATTAATATAAATATATTTAATAATCTCAAGCTAGTTATTAATAATATACACTTACCTGTCGCAAAACCCATTTATTTGGATAGAAACTATTATCAACTAAGCAGTTGGTTTGGTACGAATGGTGCAACAAATATATTTAGGAAATATACCGCCAAGTCGTAATACTATATCACTATAATATGAAAGAAAGCACTTCAATTTGTAAGAAATTAAATTATTTCTCCCTTGAAAATTAAAGGGTAATGTAAGATTTAGATTGTTTTGCTGTAAAAAATCATCTTAATACAATTATTAATACCCTAAAATAATAACAAAACCAATTATGGAACTGCACTAGGTACACGAGTACAATAATTATTATTCCCGATGGCACATATTTTGCTAGTTAATTTGGTTTAGATGTTATTTGAAGATAAATGTTTGCTCTTTTTGTCAAATGAGTTTGTTATGTAAATTTAAAATCGTTTGTGTGCTAAAAATCCATATGTCTTTTGGGTTGTTCTTCTGTAAAAACCACTTTATCCAATAATACTTCATTTCCACGATTTGTAACGGGAACCCGCTCCTGGATCTTAGGTTATTGATCTTTTAAAAAGTGTGTAAAGTTACGAAAATGCAATTTGTTAAAAAAACTTTTTCGATGAGAAAAAGGAACGTTAGATATGTATCAGTTTTCTGGGCGTAGATAGCGCTTGCATTTTGAAATTAAGAATAAATAATGGAAATTCCAATGTGAAGATAGTGAAGAATATATACTAGTGGCGTGCAACGATAAAAAATATACATTTAATTAGAAAATATCAAAGAGTAAACGACAATTTAACTTCTTAATATGTTAGACTTACACAAAGTAATTTTTTTAATAAAAGATTAGGGACCGGCATAATTTTTGTTACAATTACCTACGCCTATTACGTTTACAATAAAATTGCAATAAAAGAAATTGTATCCATAGAGCCCTAATACGTACACTTGTCAATAGGCTTATTACACATACCCTTTTATGTTGGAAGGTGGTACATTTTGGAAGGGATCATTTGAAAGGAGAGTGCATTTTAAAACAGAAAGTTAACCTAAAATAGATTTAAACCGCAGAACAAAAGATAATAATGGAGTTAAAATAAAATTTAACTGTCATTTTACAACTTAAATTGTGGGATGAAGGGTGTTTAACAAGCAGAGGAGAACGTTAACACAAGTCAAATAAATCAAATACACTGCTCAACAATGGAAGTGGATATTACAAAAATCTGTAATTTTCTTTTGTCATTGGTTAATAATAAATCAAAATTTGATCAAATAAGTTAATCTTTATTCTTTCACATTACAATATACCCAAAAAAATAAAATAAAATAAACAAATTTTTCATTTCATGAAAAAAACAGTTATAGTCTTTCCAATATTAATTGCTAAAATCCATTTAAAAGTGCCATACCGAGTGAGTTAGTTTACTAGGCTTCAAAGTAGAAAGAATGGCATGAAAACAACATGTCCCGTTAAACATCTACTATGTATCGTCGGAACCCAGCTCTCTCTAGACTGGTAGTTGTACAGCGCCAAAACAAGTGGTCCGCGGTATTCTGTTGCGTGCAGGGGTCTCGGGTTGGTTTTTTGCGCAAGTTTTTATGTAACTCATAAAGTCGGTGTCTAGTGCGGTGGCGGAGGGTCCAGTTTTTATTTGGGACAGATAAGTATTAACTTTAGATATATCTTTGTTTGGGTATTTCATTTTTAATAATTGGTTTACGTATTGTAATTTTTCCCCATATTACTTGATAACCTTAAAATAGTTACATAGATTATGGCAGCGTTTTGGAGATCTTTTGAATCAGAAAATGGAAAAAGAATGGTTGGCGCCATCAAACGTTCAATATATTACTGTTCTTTTTCTTTCCACACCAATATTCGACCATCACACATATTAATCCGAAATCTGGACCCTTCCGTAAATATACAGTACCTCCAGTTCTGAAAATTCCAACGATTGTGTTTTCTCCCACACCGATATCTACATGCACGCTGATTCGCAGTCAACCGTGGATGTGAATTACGCCTTCTGGCTCTTAAATTTCATGCATGCAACCTTCTTCTAACAGTTTGAATAGATATCACTCTTCCGTTAGGTTAGCATGCCTAAAGAAGCTGTTATATCTCGAAGCAGTAAATGTTCGGTTTCTTCTTGCAGTTACAGCTATACAGCGGTCTTGAGCAGGAGTTGTAGCTTGTTCTCGTCCTCTTCCATGTCTGTACGCTGCAGACCCAGTTTCCAAATATCGATTTTATGCACGACTGACAACACTTTGGGACACATTTAGTCGTGTAGCAACTTCTTCTTGACTTAAGCCTTCGTGTATCCAACGTACTAATTGATCGAGTTGTAAAGTTTCTAATTGCCGTAGCTCCATTTTTTTCTAGGTAAACAGATTTGTGGACTACAGTAACAATGTTAAAGTCACTGCAAGCACTTCTACGCAACTAAAATGTTCCTACAATTCTGGTTAAAGAGATTACAGTGTATAAAAAGAAAAAAAAAACGACAAAAATAATTTGCTATAAACAGAGTTTACTGATAGCATGAAACGTATATTTAAAATATTATTTTATTTTTGTACGCAATTTTCTGAAATTTAAAAATATCCAGTTCCATTGTTGAAAAGTATATAACATAAAACAAAGTATTAATTACACCATAATTGATCGTTGAAAATAAAAATAATTTAAATAAATAAATAAATATAAAAAAGAGTTTTATGAATGATTTTTAATGTAAACGAACAAAAATTTTTTAAATCAATCAACTAAAAACAATTATAAAATACTTAATACTACTGAAATTTTTTGTATTAACCCTTGCTATGTGAAAGTCCGTATTAGTAAGAACATTAAACAAAATATACACTTTTCTTTAAAAAATTAGTTTTTTTAACTCAATGACAGGTAGCTACCTGATGTAGATTAGTAGTGTTAAGACTATACCAAGTATACAGATAATAAGACATAACAATATTAAAGTTTAGATGTTATTAGCTCTAAGGGTTTATCCTGGATATAAGTTCGGATATTTGTTTTTGAACAGATGACAATGATGGCACTTATGGTATTGACATTTGGTTATCGATTCAAAATATTGATTGTTACTACTAAAATACAACTACAGCTACATGGACAACTCACACAACTCATGTTTGCATCTGTTAAGAGGGCGTCTAAAATATGACAGCTGAAAACGGGTGGCAAGCCTGAATTGTACCCAAAACTTCAATCATTTTGTAAACAACAAATCTAAAGAACGCCTTTAAATTACGTATTTAAAGTTATTTAAGGTTTTTTAGTTGAGTTTTATATTGTAATAAAAGAGATATTGGCGTTTAAGTAATGGTATGTTTTGAAAAAGTTTGACAATTTATGATCACGAATTTTAATGCCAGAAACATAGAGAAAGGAGCGATTAGCAAAACATGAAGTTAAATAAAGGTATGTTTTTTGAGATTTGTTGCACGCAAAATTTGAACATTACACCAACCTGTCAATTTAGTTCAACAATTTTGGTGCCGCTTTTTTCCAAGACGTATGTCTGTTCTAATTCTCCAAATCCAAACACAAACTTCACTTAACATAACCTAACCTTATTTCTCGTTTATAACGACAAAATATATTAATTTTAGTGTTTTGCTTTTAAATAAATAATGGTCTATTTTAATATTCGTTTATAATTTACCAGAAGTAAAAAAAATTAGCTTTAGTTTTCACATCGTTTATAGGATTATCCCACTTGGAGATGTGCAAGGTGTTTTTGTTGGTTATGAACCGTTGTTATTTCCCAAATTACTTGGTAAAAATGTAAGTTTTGAAAGACCTGATTATTGTTTATACTTTTTTAATCACAACAAACTTCCAAAGTGTATCCAAATGGGATATTTAATAAAAAATATACAGGTATTTTTCATCTTTTTATGGTTCAAAAGTCAAAAGTACATTTGTATGTCGTGGACATATTCAAAAATATACGAAACAAAATTCATATTTCCATCTCTGTCGTAAATAAAGAAAGTCAATAAGCTCTAAAAATATTACAATTTATAGTAAAAATACCGATTTGAAACCACTACCGCCATCTACTGCACATTCTGGTAACTTAAAAATAATAAGATTTCTTACTAAATTCAGGCAGGCTTACCTGTTACAACCAACCTATATACTTATTAGGTAATTCAAATATTTGTAAAACAATTTAAATATATAATTCCTGTACGTTCTATTAATTAGTTAACTTATTTTAACTAAGAAATTAAATATGCCTTTTGGAAAAACTTTTTCCAGATTGTGGTAACGTTCAGTTAATTAATTCCTTGAAATCGTACAACGAATATTGTGGACGAAAGACAAAGGTCTTATACAACCGATGTTTTCCTTATTATTCAAAATATACAATGTAGGTGTATATATATGCCGAGCATTGAATACACCTTTATACGTCATCTGCGATACCGTTATCAGCATATACCCATGAGTGATATATGAAGGGTGACTATGAACATGAACTAAGACACAATAAACATTTATCAACGCTACGGGATAAGACTAAGGCTAAGATATGTCGTATGTATAAACGATTTATTGCGTGTTTATAAAGTTAACTTGCGAATTCAGCTTAATGGATAGAAAATCGTGCAAAACTAAATTAATTCTAGTTTAAAAAATGATATTCTTATTGTTTTATATTTCGATTTTACTTTTAATGATCTAGGTGTGCAGTAGTTAATAGCTTGTTTTGATACCGATATATTTAAAAAGTAATAAGTTAAAACTAAATGTTAAAAAAACGAAGGCAATGATAATAACTACCGAATAATGCTGCTGCATCTAGAGGGATATCCTTTACAATATATAACTGGATCAGAGCTATGCTAGAAAACAGGCTAATCCTAACATCACTGGAAGGCGATGATATGAGAGCGAAGGCTGCTAGGGGCTGCCCACAGGAAGGACTACTTTCCCCTCCTCTGTGGTTGCTACTGGTGGACGACCTGATCTTGGACCTCAACAACCAGAGGATAGAGGTACAAGCCTACGCAGACGATCTGGTGATATTGGCAAGAGGAAAGTATACCCAACAATCATTCCACTGAAAGTGATATGATGATATGATAAGAATATGTTGCACAAATGATGAAAGGAATATTCCTTTTGTTTGGATGAGCAAGTTACAAGATTACTTTTGATATTTGAAGAATATAACTTGGTTATCGAAACTCGCGATAGACAAGGAAAAAGGGTATGTAGTCTAAACTGTGTACAGTAAAAATTTATGGTAATACTGAGAATATGCTATTTACGTACTACCAGAACATTTTTATCACCTGAATATAACATCATGCACTGAGATCAAGACATATTCTAAGAACGTTCTTGATTAGACTAAAGTAGAATATTACCATCTAATGCTGAGAATTTGATCTTTACATACTTCAGAACATTCTTTGCATATACATATCAAGTAATTTGGTACGGCCTTTTGAGGTGACTATCACATTCTGATCATGTACTGAACGGTATTTACGCATGTTAATAGAACATCCTTGTTCCAAAAAGAATGTTCTTATTATGTGCAAAGAATGTAAAATTGTCGTCTGGGTAGTAAAGCAACAGTTTTTAGTTGATAAACTCCAAATGCTCGCCCTCTATGGAGAATATATTAAGGAAGATAATGAAGTCAAATATCTAGGGGTTACACTGGATAGAAGACTTTCATGAAGCGCTTATGTAGAAAACATTTGCAGTAAAGCAAAGCTATCCCTTTGGACATGCCGTAGAGTATGCGGAATGTCATGGGGAATGAAACCCAAACAAATGTATTGGCTATATCTGACAGTAATAAGGCCTATGATTATGTATGGTACTGCGGCCTGGTGGGCTAAATGTCAGCAAAAGACCACCAGGGAGAAGCTGAATAAGCTTCAACGGCAAGCATGCTTAATCATAACGGGAGCTACGTCTACCACTCCCACCGCTAACATCGCAATTTTGATAGATCTTCCTCCACTCCACATCTGAATAGAAAGGGAGGCGATGGCTAGTGCATACAGAAGACTAGTGAAATGTCAGGATGCAGGGCATAGAAGTGTCAGAGCCAGGGTCGGAGAGATAATAAAAAATCATCCGATACTGGAGATGATACCAGATGCAATGCAACCTAAATACAACTACCATAAGCCATTTCCCAGATAGCACAAACGTTCTCAGAATGTTACAATAAGGTGCTAAAGTTGAATATTCTGGAATATTCTAAAGAATATTTATGGGATGTTCAGTAATATACCAAATATTTTAAGAGCTGTGATTTGTTTATTTATTTTTATGTGTTCTGTTTTATTTATAAATTTAAAATTAATGACATCTTTAGAAGAATAAATTGTTAGTAAAAAGATTTGACCAGTCCTTTTTTTCATGTTGATGATTTTAATACATTTTTGAGAAGTTTGATAGAATGTTTTATTGGGTTATAGAAATATTGAATGTATTGAACAATCAACACTAAAGGTACGAAATATTTGGAAATTTTATATTTTTGACACATTTCAAAATATTAAAACCTTCAATATTTCCTAACACAATAGAATATTCCTTGAAATTTCTTAAAATATCCCAAAAATATTTTTGGACCATCCTTATAATATTGTTACAGTATATTCATAACATATTGTGCTCTGATTCTGAGAATATTCAAAATACATTCTTAGAGTGTTCTATTAATGTTCTAAGATTATCCATGAAACTTTCTCATAACATTCAACATGTATTCATAGAATATTTTTAAAACGGGAATAGAATGTGGAGCTTAATCCACTTAAAATGTCCATAGAACGTTCCAATAATATATAAAGTATGATGTGGTAATCTTGTAAGAATATTCCTAGCATATTTATGCACAGATTCTGACAAAATTAAAAACAATGGGAGCATTTGATACACATTCTCATAACATTTGATATTTATTCTCAGAACATTCAATATGTATTCCTAGAATGTTCTCTCAGAATATTCGAGGAAAGTTAATAGAATGTGGAAATCAGTCCACTTTGAATGTTCATAGAACGTTCCAGTAATATATAAAGTATGTTGTGGTAATATTATAAGAATATTCAAAAGTTCCAGCAGATGCTTCTAGGAGTATTCTAATAATATTCCTGTGCTATCTGGGTTACCGTCCTATTCCCAGGAAGGGACGAATGGTAGACGAATATATCGAATCATAATGGCTGACCAATGTTGATACACGGACGCCTCTAAGACCGAGAAAGGTGTTGGAGCTGGGGTACATGGAGGAAAACCTAAGGTGGACCTAAGTCAGAACTTGGGTAACCTATCCACAATTTTCCAAGCGGAGCTTTTCGCAATGGAGATGTGCCTGCAGGAGATGCTTAAGCGTGACTGCAGGAACAAAACTATAAAAATCATTTCCGATGGCCAGGCGGCACTAAAGAGACTGGAATCAAATCGGATCGACTCCAAGTTAGTTTGGAAGTGCCTTCAGGATATAATACGTCTAGGAGAAAATAACAAAGTAACCTTACTTTGGGCACCTGGGCATACCGTCATTGAAGGTAACAAAAAAGCGGACCTTCTAGCTAGGGAAGGTGTTGAAGGAATATTTATATTCCTAGGCATAGCGAATAGCGTAGCCAGAGGAACAATATCGAACTGGGTAAATCGGAGGAGACGTTCTTACTGGTTCGAGCTAGAGGGTTTAAGGCACTTGTAGGAGATCTCTCTTAAAGGAGGTCTCAAGAGCTGCTGAATATGAGCAGACAAGACCTATGAATAATAATAGGACTACTGACTGGATACAGTCGCCTTAATAGACATATGAAAACAATTGGACTGACAGAGAGTGCGGACTACAGGCTGATGATGAAACGGTGGAGATCTTGTGTAACTGCCGAGAGCTCGAGAGAATAAGGAACAATAAATTTGGTCTGCATCAACTCGAGCTCAATGACTTCATAGAAGTGTCGCCAACGACCCTTATGAGCTTCATTAGAGGCATAGGGCTGATAGAACGACTTTAAACTAGGGGTGAGCCACAATAGATCTTTCAGGTCGCAGTGGAAGGGACGTTAAACGACCACTCACATAGAACCTAACCTAACCTAACCTAACTACCAAATATAAGTATAGCAATATTAACATAAATACAGAAAATATAAATATTGGGGGTGAAAAAATTGATATTGTTACAACTATCAAGTATCTTGGTTTTCAATTAGATAATTTGTTGATTTTTAATGAACATTTTAACTATATATTTAGGAAAATATCTAAAAAATTATATTTCTTTTCTAGAATATCTAAATATTTGTCAATGCAAGCTAGGATCACAGTGTATCACGCCATAATTCAACCACATTTTGAACACTGCTCCTCTATTTTGTACTTTTTCCATATAAGTCAGATATGCCAAATGCTTCAAAATCGGGAAATGAGAATAATTTTAAGAGCTCCCAGATTGACATTCATTTCATATTTATTGAAATCACTGTAATGGTTTACAGTCTCTCAGAGGTTATTTTATTGAACTATGATATTTATTTATAAAATGCTCAATGGTTTGGCTCCATCATATTTTAATGAGTATGTCAAAGTAGCAGCAAAAGTGCATGAATATCCCACTAGAAATAATAACAATCTTTATATCAATAAAACTAATCTGCAGTCTATGAACGGATATAATAAACCTCCATATGAAATTAAATCGAGTTAATAATAATTTTTAAAAGGAAATTGGCTGAACATATTAGGAGTACGAACTGAACTATTCAAACATTGTTTAGACTAAGAACATTAAAAATAGAACTTTTTAAACAAAACTTCCACTATTTATTCAAAAAATTGCTTTTTTAAACTTAATGACAGCTGTTTCGCTAAAAACTAGCATCGTCAGATTGACATATTGAAGTTATATTTTGTTTGTTTGTAGCATAAGACATAGGGTGTGTTCGGGGAGCACGCTTTCGAGCTATGTAGCGCCAAGAGCCATATAACGCAAACGAGGAATAGTACTAGATAGCGCCAAATGGCGCAAATAGCGTGCTCCCCGAACACACCCATGACAATATTAAAGCCTAGATGTTAATAGCCCTAAGGGATTATCCTGGATGTACTTCCCTCTAAGATCAGTATAACTGTGCAATGATATAGAAAAAACTATAATATCTGCTGATCTTTACAAAATTTAATATATTTGTTTTACAATTACGTCTTATGTATGTATAAGATTATAAATCTAAAGTGAATGATTTCATAATATCTAAAATGTCTAAAAAACGATCCCACTCAAAAATTTTCTAATCAAATAAGAGAACATGTAAATGATTCAAATTATCTATTAAATGACTATGATAAAAAATACCCAAATGTCCAGAATTATATGGAACTATTAAATTACATAAAGAGTCAAAACCGATTAGACCTGTAGTTTCGTATGTTACTCCTAATATTAAGGTAGCTAAAAAATTAAATACTATTCTAAATAATTATGGTTACACATCTAAATATTCAGTACAAAATTCCTTAGATTTGATAAAGAAATTAAATAAATGGAAATTACAAAATAATACTAAATTAGTATACTTTCTAAAGAATGTATAGTTCTAGTTATCTATTAGATGAAAAAAATATCCATCAAGGTATAATATCAGATATAATTGACCTATTTAATGTATGCATTAGTCAAAATTATTTTACTTTTGATAACAAAGTTTATATTCAAAATGAGGGTCTTAGCCCTAAGGGATTATCCAGGATGTATTGTCTTCTAAGATAACTGTGCAATAATATGGAAAAAACTATATTATGCTGATAGTGGAGAACTTCCAAGATTTATTTGTTCATTAACAACTTTAAATTTTGGATTTGCTAGATGTCTTTTTATTTCAAGTTCCTCAAGGAAATCTAAATTTTGTTTTTTATTACAAGTGTGTAGTATCTGGATATCATTGGTGTGTAAGAGTGAGGTTGGATGTTCAAGTAGGTGTTTTGCATAATAATAATAACATCTCGGCTTTAATATTGTTATGTCTTATTACTTCAATACTTGGTCTAGCCCTAACTACTTTATCAACATCAGGCACCAGGTAGGTACCTAGCCACAAACAAACAAAATATAACTTCAATATGTCAATCTGACGATGCTAGTTTTTAGCGAAACGGCTTGCATTGTGAATAAAAATCTATTTATTTTAATTAAACGTGGAAGTTGCGTTAAAACGAAGAGTTTTTTATTATTATTAGGAAGATGGACTTCCAAAAAGTAAGGGTTAGTACAATAAATTTAATCAAAACCTTATTATTCTGCACCACTGAGGTTTAGAAGTACAACTAAAACATCTTAGGCATCAGATTGATTACCATTGACTTTTCGTTATTATGTTATTTTTTTAATATGCATTTGAATTGTATTATAATAATTATAAACTGTATTCGCGTACTTAAATTACTTGGTGTTTGTTATTTTAAACTTTGCCAAATTTACTTTTATATTATTTTTTCATGTTATTGCCACAGACAAGTTGCTTTTAGTAACTTTAGTGTTGAACATGTTTATTTATTACTATTAGGTTATTAAGTTATGTACTACTGTTGTATTCTTATTCATTTAAATAAACGTTATTCTTATACCACCTATTCCAGGCGCTTTCCAGTTTGTAAGGTTACTCAGATGTTGACTGAGTTCTATATCTTCGTTCTATGTTATTTCCTTTTCCCAAATATTCTTCCAATATTATTTTATTTATATTTATATTGGAAGAGTCTATGCACACTATATTTGTTAATTTATTTCAACACCATTTGTAGGAAGAAAATATAAATAATTTTTTAACATACCAAAGATACAGTGAAAAAAAGGCGCCTAACGTAAAATCCAATAGATTTATAATATAAGATGGAAACTTAAATAAATGTTTGATATCAGTTTATGATAATTGGGTGGAGTTATAAAAGCCAAAATAAGCATTCGTATACCGAAGCGTGCATGAAATATTAAATACAGATCTGCAGGAGATAGATGGCACGTGTCGTCTGTGGCTACTGATACCGGCAAGTCACGTGTCCATGGATTTTCAAGTATATTGTTTTCAATTATTGCAAATCCGTTTCTATAGTCATATTCTGCTGGAGGGACAAGAGTTAGCAAATTAATAGAAATAAGCGATGGTTTGACATTTTTACGAAACTTGGAAAAAGTTTGGATATTTTAATTAATTACTGACGAAGTTAATCTAGTTTTTGAAATGTTACTTACATCAAAATTAAGATAGCAATGATTAAAAAATAAATTTTTTTGTTACTTCTGGAATGGGATTATTTTGAAGACACAGTATTTGTTAATCGTTCAAGTAAGTTGCTGTGATAAGTACACCTATTTCCCTATTATAGGGCAGCGTGTGTGCAATGAGTGTGATTGCACGCAAATTGTGAGATATGGTAACAATAAAGGTCCATTTGCAAATCATCTGCATCTCTCATATTTATTTATTTATCAAAACTCAAACAGGCCTATTGACCTTTTTACACAAGTAGTTCTTATTAACAATAAGATAAACAAGCACATTTTTTTTATTTTAATATAATAGTAACTATAATAATACAATAAAGATGTAATGCAATGTTTTTAAGGGATCAAAAACCAAAACCGCAGTATAGGTACAGTGGGATATGTCGGACTAACAAATTTTATGTTTTATAATATTTAAAGACTCAAAGTAGTTAAATATTCATTTAAAATTTTCTTAAGTCGATTTTGATTAATTACCATCCAGACTGGTTCCAGCTACGTAGCGCTGACTCATCCCTTTCTTCAAGAGTTCTTTTAAAATTTTTATAGATATATATAGTAGGTTTTTTCCTCAGAGTAATAAGTAAACACAGATGTGCCACAATAACATACAGTTTGTAGTCAATAGCAATGAACCTATAATTGAGAGAGATGGAAAATAAAATTGACATCTAGAGGTGTAGGTAAACACAGCCGTACAGTGGCGTGTAATATATAAATGTTATTTAAATAATTTACACACATTAAAAATAATTCTTTTAATTAAATGAAAGAAAAACAAAAGGAAAACTATTTAAAAGAAACTTTCCACTTTTAGCTCCTAGTTTATATATAATATGTATTTCAATATTAATTTGATTTTCTTATTTGTAATAAATTTTAATTGAAATTGCTAATTCTACGCCAATGAAGTAAATGACTTACCGGTGATAGGTTAGATTATCATTTTGCGAAGTACCACAAATTATACACGCTTTTCGGGTTTTCACCATTTTCAATATTGAAAATAAATAAAAACACTTTATAAAGTTCACTTAAATACAAAAAAAAATCAGGAAAAATCAAAAAAAACGCTAATCACCTCTAGACAATAACAAACAAAGGCACTGGTGCCAAATTTTCGGTGTGCAATTGGTGCAGAGCTTTTTTAGCAGTATTATCGAAAGGTAAGAAAGTGAATATTAAAATGTATTAAAGAATATTTTCTCTGACTAAAAGTCTCCTCTTAAAAGTAAAATAAAATTGTTGTAAATTATACTATTACCTATTTGTTTCCTACTTTGTACTTACAAAACAAAACGTCTGGCAATGCTCTGCTGGTAAACAAATTTGTCTCGACGACAAGTAGTAGGGAATATGCCTACTCTATGTTTACTTATTACTCTGAGGTTTTTTCTGTTCATTTTTATTTGTAACTATTAAAAATGGCCCCTAGGAATTTTTTTTAATATTGGCGTTAATAGTTTCAAAGTTATTACCAAATAACAGAGACAATCTTTTTGTCTTTTGGATTTTTGGAAAAAGGTAAAAACATCAATAATTCCCCATGCTCTGATTTTAATTCTGAATCCGATAAACCAAATCCGATATTTTTAAATTCATTTTAATTCTTTTTCACAGGAAACTGTGTGCTGGAGTAGACTCAGAAATTCGCGGACATCAAGAAGAAACTGCGGAAAATTTTCTAAATGCCTATATATTGAAAAAAGAGACTGTATCGCAAGTGGTTATCAATGAAAAATACGGATGATCTAAATCAATACAAAGCGAAAAATAGTGAAGTGAAACAACGAACCTGCAATGGGAAAAAAATACCATAATATCGGCGGAAAAGAAGCTCGAAGGCATATAAAGTTATTAATTCTTTAAAAACAGAACGAGCAGACATGTAGATAAAACATAGATGATAAAGAATCCCACTAAAAAAGAGAACAGACCAGAATTTATCGAGAAAGAAGACCGGAAGATACAGACGACGACATAATTACAATAACCGACGAGGAAATAAAAAGAACTACGAAATCACAGGAAAATAATAAATCAAGTGGTCCAGGTGACATTGCACCAGAAGTAAAAAAGTATGGACAAAACAAGCTTTTCAGAATAATACGCCACATGTTCGAGAGAATAATAAATGGAGAAGCACTTCAGAAATGGAAAGAAGCTTACCTAAAATCAATTTTTAAAAAATGAATGAACAGGAAGAACTGTTAAAACTATCGAGGTAACAGTGTAATATCAACTACAGCAAGGTATTACTAAATAAACTAGAAGAAAGCATATAAGAGGCAAAATCAGAGAAGAACAAGCAGGATTTACGACTGACAAATCATATGTAGATCTCATAGACACTCTACAGGAACTGATAGAGAAAAAATGAGAGAAAAAACAGAGAAGTGCTACACTTAACGACTGCTATAAATATATACAATTAATAGTAGGATTCAGGGCTCATCTGTAAGGTCTGTAATCAAAAATCTGTAAAAATGACATGGCAAACCCTATTACTTACAAGAAATGCTCAAAATTCAACATAAGAATAACACATTGCATGTAAACACGGAAGATTGAATGCCTCATTAAAAACTACAAAAGGCCTACTACAAAGATGCCCAATATCACCAACCCTATTTAATATATTTTTGGAATCTGCTCATGCCAGCCAAAGGAATTATGCACCTGACAAGCATAATAAACGGAGTATTAAGATTAAAATACTTCCCAACAAGATGGAAAAGAGCCGAAGTAGTCATGATCAGGAAAGCGGGAAAAAACCCCACCTTCCCACAAAATTATCGCCCAATAAGTTTGCTACCTTCGATAAGTAAAATTGCAGAACGAGTAATCCTAAGACTCGTCAAAAAACAAACAAGAGAATTAAACATAATACCAGAGGAGCAGTTCGGATTCAGAGAAGAACACAGTACAGAACACCAAGTCTTGAGATTGGTCGAATATACCACTCAAGGATTTAATCAAAAAGAATGCACCGGAGCTATATTTTTGGATATAAGTAAGGCCTTCGATAGAGACTGGCACAAAGGCCTCATATACAAAATGAAGGAAGCAGGGTACCAGAAAGGCCTACTAAGACTTCTATATAGCTATCTCAAAGAAAGAAAATTTCAAATAAAGGTAGCAAACGCTAGATCCAGTGAAGGAAGCCAGGAAGCGGGTGTACCCCAAGGAGCGGTACTATCCCCACTGCTACAGCATCTACACATCCGACATACCCAAAATAGAGAATACAATAATGGGGCTATACGCAGACAATACTGCTATAGCAACGAGGTGTAGAAAAATAAACAACATAACAAGGAGATTACAAACAGCAGCCAGTGCAATAGAAGAATGGTGCACGACCTGGAAAATAAAAGTCAATGGAGAAAAAAGCCAAGCGGTAATTTTCCAAAAAAGAAGGCAAACACCAGACACCAACATCGAAATAGACGGAGAAATTATCCCTTGGACAGATAAAGCCAAATACCTAGGCGTAACTTTAGACAAAGGACTTACCTTCACCGACCATGTCAATACTGTAGTGGCAAAGGTCAAACAGGCGAGATCTAGGCTATGTGGACTACTCGGACGAAACAGCAAATTAAATCTCAACACGAAGATGAGATTCATAAGGAGCATCATAATTCCTATCATGACGTATGCCTCGGTGGCGTGGGGACATACGTGTGATACGAACAGGAAGAAACTGGAAGCGCAACAAAATATCACGATCAGGCAAGCTCTGAACGCTCCATGGTATGTGAGAAACGATGACATATACCGAGACATAAAACCAGAGAAGGTACTCGAGATAATGGACGCAAGAGCCAGAAAGTTATTCGAAGAACTACGAACTCATCCGAACACAGAGCTCAGAGACCTGACGGACTACACAGCCGAAGATTACAGAAGATACAGAAGACCGAGACAACAAATAGAAGAAAAATAAGGCCGCAAACCAGAACAAGCCCCACAAAAAAAATAGTAACAAAAAAAACCCACCGCACTTGTGATTACCTAGGCACATACCACGGTGCGTGCACAGGTAACCACAAGAGCACCAAAAAAATAATTAAAAAACATAAAAAGGGGTCGGACAAGAAAGAAGACAGCGAAGAGGAACCCCCCGACACAGAGTTCCCGCCAATCCAAACTTTGGAAAAGCCGGAATTCTATCGGGGACAGCTCTAGAGAAAGCGAAGGACCACCTTGTGTAAAGTTGATCTTACCACTTGCGGTAAGACAAACCTTGCATGAGGGCAGCGAAAAGCACACACACACTCGCCGACAAAAACACAACCGCGAAAGACAAGGGAATAAAGCCAGAAGAGCTACCCCTTCGAACCGAGAAAGACACTCCTGGAGCCCCCCGCCGAATTAAAGGGGGAAAAGGGAGAAACGCGCGCGACGCGAAACAGCGATGAGGTCCTGTCGGAATGACAGGGGGTGGTGGAATGTTCTACTTCGCATAGACTCCCGGATTCCTCATATATGAGGAATCTATGTCTATGGTTAGTGGGACGGGTTTTCTCACGCACGTGTGTGTGTGTGTGTGGAATCTGCTTTTAGCCTATGGAAAAAAATGTCAGGTAATAAGAATCCCAGTAATAAATCGCCATCTATATAGGTACTTTATGCTTTGAGAATGATCAGGTGGTTTGAGCTGAAGATGTAGACATGACCTATATGGTCAGATAACTGCAAGTCGAATTTACAAAAGCTGGACTTTGAAAAAACAGAACATTTAGCAATCACAGCACAAGATAACATCAATAATTTTACATGATGATATGGAAATAACGGGGACAGATAAATTGAAATACCTTCAAGATGACAAAAATTGAAACTACAGAGGAAGAAATTAAAACTAACAAACAAAAGCTTGTATAAGACAACTACAACGATAAAGTTTATGGGTTGTTTTAAAAGATTTCAAAATATGTTCTTAACAAAAATAGTACATGTCTTTAAGGTTCATATTTTGAAATTATCTCAAACTATAGATATGATTTTTTAAATGAGAACCCCTTTATATTATACAAATTTTGGACTGCTCATATTTTTGTGAAGCTTTTGATATAGAGCTTTGATATGTTATACGGTCTTTCAATGAAGAAAAAAAAATTATTTTGCCGGAGTTTCTTAATATGAAGCAATGGTACCGTATTCTATTAAATAATAATAATTTTCACTTTTGTATACAGAGTGGACGGAAACTCGAACCTTTCATTTTCTCTTTTTTTTTTAATGGAACACCCTGTATTTTATAGCACAAATGGAATATTCTATTTAATTTTTGTTAGGCATTTTCTACACCCAAAATTTACGGCAACAGAGTTATTCCATTATATTTATTGTAAACCATAATTATTAACGTATTAAGTAAAAGCAATAAACGTTAAATGTAACAAAAAATACTATATAAAAATACATTTTATTAAACAGTTTATTCTAAATAAAACAACAAGACAAGTCATGGCACCGTTCAAAGAATTCTTAAAAAACATAAAATGCATATCTATCATATCCAATTCCAGTTTAATTTAGACTGCAGCATTGCATTGATGTTCAATGGTGAACACTTTGAACATTTAATTTAATTGATCGTTAGGATTATACTTTTGGTGACTTGTTTCATTTAGAATAAATGGTTTAATAAAATTTATGTTCATTCAGGATTTTTCGATACACTACGCGTTTATTGCGTTTACATACTAGGTTAATTATGGTTTGCTATAAATTTTACAAAATATGTGTTTCCATAAACTTTGATTTAGTATAGGGAAATTATTAATAGTTAATAGAATACGGTGATATTGCTTCATATTAAAAAAACTGTTAGGCAAAATTTTTTTTTCATCGTACAATAAGCTACAAAGCGTTGATTTATCCACCATTTTCACATAAAGAGTTTATACCTTTTGAAGGACTCTGTAGAAACATATCAAAACCCTACATCAAAAGCTTTAAAAAATGTGATATAATGGGTGTGTTCGGGGAGCACGCTTTCGAGCTATGTAGCGCCAAGAGCCATATAACGCAAACGAGGAATAGTACTAGATAGCGCCAAATGGCGCAAATAGCGTGCTCCCCGAACACACCCAATATAATACGCCACATTATTGTGACGTCACTGTTACCATTGCTTGACATAAGTCATAGCATTATATCCAAACAAACTGTGCCTTATGGTAGTTAGTTTACATTGAAGTTTTTTGTATTGTGGATTTTCTTGTTTTTTTGTATAGTTTTTGACATTAATATCATTAAGGAATAGTTTGAGTTATATTTAAAGAAGTTTTATTTTGTTGTAAGGTGAGAACAAATTAAATTAATATTACGTAACCTCAAAAGCAAACTTTTTTATATAAAACAAAATTTCTTTAAATACGACTCGAAATATTCCTTAACGATAATAATGTTTCTATTTAGCACTATGATAACTCATAAACAAGAAAATACATGTCGTCAGATTGGTATACCCTGTATAGTAATCTCAAAGAATATCAGGAAACAAACAACAAGAATGTTATACCAAAATATTGTCCAAAGCATTAGGAAATGTGCCGCTGAGATCTAGGTCATAAATAAAAAGTATTCAGAAAAATGGAGTTTTGGAGAAGGTGCTACTGTCTCACAAGAACTGACCAATAAAGAAATCCGATGGAGAATGAGGGGGGACACTGATCTGAAACATATAAAGGAAAAAACGACTGGTATGGTATAGCCAGAGAGCCACAGATTGGAGCCCCATGAACAGGAGATGAAGAGGAAGACCGAGATGCTCGGCGTGGAGGGATGAAGTAGACCAAGCCATGTCCAAGAGGAAAAAGGACGGAAAATTGGACGATAGAGAAATGGAAAAATTGACTATAATAAATAATACATAATAATTGATGTTTTAAACTAAGGCAAAATTAGAAAATATCGTACCCAATCTCTAAGGATTAACAAAAAATTTAAAAAGTTAAAGTGCTGGATAAATAAAAAATGATTAGATACCTATATAATTACAATGTTGCCGTAAAAGAAAAAGAGCACCTTATACTCTGCACCTGAAAAATAGGTGAGGCATTACTAAGTGATCTGGAGTTTGATCTGCATATATCACATATTGTAGTATATATATATCACACACACTCTGGTTCGACTTCTTCAACAAAACGGTAACTTAACAGCAATATTCAATGGTTAATTTATGGATACCACTAGAATTTTGTTCCAGAATCAATGAATGACCAACTAATTCACCAGACAAAATAAGCATAGCCACATCTTCATTCATTTGATATCGTCCTTTGGTATTCAGATGATGCCAGCAGTTTTCTTATTATTTGTCAAAGTTATTTTTTAAGGAATTTTTGATAGGATAACGATAGGATAACCCTCAAAATACATAATAGCCAAGATTTTGCTAAAACTATCCTGTGTGGAGAGTGGAAAGGTACAGGAATATTTATTAAAAATGTCTTGTATGTTTTTTGCTATGAAAGCTTATCACATCCACGTATTTTTCTTGTTATTAGTGATGTATCAAACCAGAAAACCAGTACTAGATTAAAACTACACCAATAATCCTGATATTAATAGTAAATAATAATTTTATTTTTAATACACTTATGTCTACTACAATGACGAGTGTTCTATGTTCAAGTAAATTATCTAATTCCATATAAACGGAGACCAAAAAGCATCTTTCCACTTCCCTTTCAGTTTCATATTTCCAAAACATTGTGCCAACTTGATACAACAGTATGTCTGCTTCGGTCTAGAATTAACGTAATTAATTTACACGTACACAAGTCTGACCTCTTAAGAGTGTTTGTTAGTCGACTGTCAGGTAAATGATGCAAGAGGAACAAATGCCTGTATGATTAAGTGCTATTTAATTACTCGGTTCTCGGTTTACAAATGTGTGGAGTTAGTTTTCAAGGGTAATAATTTACGGTTTGGAATGACCGCGATTTACTTAGTATCCCCTAAAACAAGAATTGTATATACGGTGTGTCAATTTCAAAAATTAAACTTAGCCGCAGCTGGTAAAAATAAAAATGGAAATTTTTGGCAAAAATATTGGAACACACCTGAGGTAATTTTTAATAGTTTATAACAACGGTATAATTTACAAATTTGCTTTTTCTATGAACTATTCTGACAACTTTTAGCGTACTAACTTATGGTTAGTTACAAATCAAATACAGATTTTTCACCCTTTTCAAGAAAGCCATAGAACTTTCTAGTAAACCATATAACGTTCTAGTAAACTGAACAACTCAAAAGGAAAGAAGAACCTACGTAAAAATCTCCTAGACCTCTGGATCGTTCGCAGTGATAGTTGTTGAGAACACCTTCAAACCATATAAATCATCGGGACCTAACGTGATTTATCCAATATTACTTTAAACAGAAGGGTATCCTTTGTACCACAGGTTAAGCAGGTTATTCACAGCAAGTCTTGTTCTAGGATACATCCTAAATACCTGGAGACGTATCAGAGCGACATTTATCTTGACAGGAAACGGCTAAAGCTCTGAGAACAATCAGTCTCAGTCTTAAGACTGTAAAAACTCCTCGACAGACATATTAGGAATGGTATTTGGGCAACAAGACCAATATACCGAAATCAATATACCTATAAAGCAGACAACTCCACAGAGACAGCCCTACACCAACTCGTCAAAAGAGCTGAAAATGCGCTAGATAATAAAGAGGTCCTATTGGTGGCCTTTATAGACATAGAAAGAGCGTTTGATAACACTTCCTACAGATCAATAGACAAGGCAACGAGATAAAAAGGAATCAATGCGACAAGCTGCGTTTGATAACACCTCCTATAAATCATTAGCCAAGGCAACGAGATGAAACGGAATCGATGCAACAATATGCAGATGGATATGCTTTAAAACAGGCTAATTGAAATGACTCTCATAGGGGAAACAATGGTCTTGCGACCAGGGGATGCCCACAGGGAAGAGTATTATCCCCACTTTTATGGAACCTGGTTATGGATGAAATCATTAGAACCCTTCACAAATAAGGACAGAATACCAAAGGATACGTAGATGACCTGATAATTCTATCCCAAAGTAAATTCAATAATATAACTCGAGATAGACTACAAATGACACTTAATACACTGGACAGATGAAAAAGACGAATATCAGTCCTTCTAAATCTCAAATAGTAGCTATCACCGACGGAAGAAATGGGGAACAACTTGGCCAACTTTGGCTTCGGGGGAAAGCAATCCAATTATCAGAAGAGGTAAAGTACCTTGGAGTTATTCTGGACCCAAAGTCAAGCTTATTATAAACAAAGCGGAAGCCTAGGCCTGCATATAACACTACTTGGGGACTCAGATCAAGAATGTTACATTGGCTATACAAAATCGTAATCATTCCTAAGGTAACCTATGCATCTTTAGTTTGTTGGCCAAAAATGAACAAGTATCAGCTAAGACCTAAATGAGCAAGATAGAAAGTCTTGCCTGTATTGGAATAACTGGTGCAATGAAAACTGCAACCACCGCAGCATTAGAAACAGTACTGCACCTTCCAACGCTACATTGCATAATAATTAGCTAAGCAAGGAAAGCTCTAACCGGGCTGAAAAGATCACCAAACCACAAGGCAACTTATGGTAAGAAACACTCAGAAGTCAGAAATGTGGAGGATGACTTTCTAAAAATGCCAACAGACCACATGCTAAGAATGTGCAAAGAAAGAGCTAACAACAAAAGGCATATCAGAATCTACAGCGACATCCAAGCTGTCCTCAAAGTCTTAGAAAGCTTGAAGGTGTCATCTAGGTAGATATGGGATTGCGGCGAAGAACTTAGAAGACTGGCGACCCACAACAGGGTTACACTGGAATGGGTACAAGGTGAAAATCGTCAACTCCGTTTAATGGACCTAAACCGGCAGCAAGCATTACTAAATGTTCTATTAGGTCAGGGTCAAAAGGTGGGTTACTGATATGGTTTGTTTCAATTATAAAAATTTAATGTCATTTTTTCGGAGAAGTTTTTCGGAAAATTCAAAATTTGAAGTTAAACGTCAAAGTTAAATTATTGGGTTAAAAAAAAATGTAATGTAAACAACGATTGTATTAGTTTAAGCATAGATAAGAAGTGTAGTGTTAGTGATGAAGAAAGTTGGTTGCCAGGAAAAAGAAAGTTTGACAGTGAGTTGGCATTTAAGAAAAGTCAAAACAGTTAAGGGATTGTGAAAAGAAGCAAAAGAATTCAGGGAAATATAATTTAAAATCATTAATAGTTAAACAGAAAACGTTTTAATTAATATTAGAAAGAGGAGACAAGATTATTAGAATAGAAAAGCAGCAGCAGTTTGGTGGTATTTTTCACAAGAAGTTTGACAGGAGGAGATAGAAAGTTGGACTTGGACGTTTTTTAAAGAAGAAAATTAGGATTTAAAAATATAACTTAAAAAAGCAGTTTACACGATTATTAAAAGGATAAACAAATATTTAAATAATAGTTCTACATAGCTGGTGAGTTGTTTGCAGAGAAAGTTGATATTAGAATCAGAGAAAATAATTGGTGGACAAGAGATTTGGTTTGGTAGAAATGAAGAAATATGGTCAATAGAAGAGGAAAAACAGTAAAAAGGACAAGTGGTTAGTGGTAATTAAAGTAGTTAAGTTAGTTAGGGTGATTAGATAGAAAGATTAGATAGTTAGCTTAGATAGTAATTTGTTATTATTTTTTAAAATTAATACAGTAAATTTTCTTGGTATTTTTTTATTTTTAATTAAAATAAATTTTAATTCAGGACCCCAACGTCTTGAGAAGTAATTAAAATAAATTCAAAATTTAAAATGTATCTAGAGAGCAAACCATAACAGTTACATAAAAAAAGAAACATAAAATTTACTGGATGAACCCGCCCAGATGCCCTAATACGTACATGGTTTGAAATTCATAAAAGAAACATCTGAAAAAGTAGCAAAAGAACTGCTCACAAAAACAGGAATAAATTAAGCATCACTACAGGATTACTCACGGGACACTTCCCCACTAGAGAACACCTGCATGAATTAGGGCTTTAAACGGAGAACTTACTTGCAGACGGTCCAAAAAGCAAACCGTAACAGCGCTACTCATACTATGCCACTGTGAGAGCCTGGATTACAGAAGGCAGGTATTTTATGGGAAACCTGAAATGACCCCAGAAGACCTACCTCCAACCAGCAAAGAACCTATATGAGTTCATCCAGGGAACTAAATTTCTGGACAGGTCATAGGCAGATACAGGAGAATCCACAATAAGCCCAATAGGCTGAAGTGAATCTAGGTAGTACTAAAAATGTTCTAAGAACATAAAAATTTTAAAGATATTACAAAGAAAAAGGAGAAACAAACATACAATTTATAGAGATAGATTAAACTTCGGAGAATTTCATCATCTATATCCACAGCTACGACATAACCCCATTCTTTATCAACCACAAGTCTGTCCTTGTAGCGCGAATTCCGCTTATTCCACAAAACATTTCGATTTTGGATCTCCGAAATCAAGACTTCCATCGTGCGAAGATCAATGTCAACTGCGGGCGATTGGGGTAGAAACAAACAAATTTGATTTTTAAACACGGCGTGCGATGCGGCAACGCATAATTGCGACAAGCGCGTGAATTTATTTTCCACTTAGGACAACATAATTATTTTCTATAGGTTTTATTTATTGCGGGCAACGCATCGCACGCACCGTACATATCGTATTTACCTAGGACATAGCGTAACTCTAGATCGTATTGCTACCACTCACTTTACCATAGATTTTCCAACTTAACCTGTACATAAGGTTTAATATATCTAACAAACACATATAATTTGGTGATTGCCCCTTTGTCCTTACTTCTTGGTCTATCTGACATTGTATTTACAGGAATAACTTTGCCATGAAATCCTTAGGACAGTAAACTTTAAAATTGCAATTAAAGTTCATTATTGGAAGTGGAGAATCTATTATTACAAACGCTTTTGGTGTCACTTTGTGACACTGTTTTCAGTGTTACAATAGTACATATATTAAACAACGCATTTCATATGGCTTTCTGAACGAATCGCCAAGCGATGGGTTTTTTATGGAACGAGTGTCACAACAGCCATATGAAATAAGTTTTTTATAATATTTTTAATATTTTGCCATTTTATCATTTTTTAAATTAATTTATTATTTGTATGTAAATTGCGGAAATTATGAATTTAAAAAATATGTTGGTAGCACTGTGTAATTCATAACATTTGACAGTTTTGAAATTTAAAATGAATAATACACCAAAAATAATATATTATGTAAGTAAAAGATGATATTCATATTCACAAATACTTTCTTAAAGAACAATATAAAATTAATAAATTGCTCTTAGCCACTAATGTCATTAGTCTTGTCATTAGATACTTCACTCATGTCGCCAACCATTTAAAACAAAAATTTGCGTGCGTAAAAGTTACATTACATTTTTAAATTAATTTATTATTTGTATGTAAATTGCGGAAATTATGATTTTAAAAAATATGTTGGTAGCACTGTGTAATTCATAACATTTGACAGTTTTGAAATTTAAATTATCAAATGTTAATGTTAAATATTTTAAAATGAATAATACACCAAAAATAATATATTATATAAGTAAAAGATGATATTCATATTCACAAATACTTTCTTTCAATACTTTCAATATAAAATTAATAAATTGCTCTTAGCCACTAATGTCATTAGTGTTGTCATTAGATACTTCACTCATGTCGCCAACCATTTAAAACAAAAATTTGCGTGCGTAAAAGTTACATTACGATACGCAAATGCGTTTTATAATGAAGATTTTTATAAGTGTAAAATATAAAAAGTAAATTTTGTATACGCGAATTATAAAAATACTAAGAATAATAAAAAACTCTTCGTTTTAACAAAACTTCCACTATTTATTTCAAAAATTGCTTTTTTAACCTCAATGACGGCCGTTTCGCTGATTAGCATGTAAATTACGAAAATTATGATTAGCGAAACGGCCGTCATTGAAGTTAAAAAAGCAATTTTGTAAATAAATAGTGGAAGTTTTGTTAAAACGAAGAGTTTTTTATTATTCTTAATAAGATGGACTTCCAAAAAGTAAGGGTTAGTATAATCAATTTAATTATAAAAATACTATTTCTGTATTTATTTACTTCAATTTTAAGGGTGCACCTACTAAGTATTAAGTTTATTATTGAGAGTAAAGCTATTAGATTTATAGCATCCTCAATACCACAGAAACCAGTGAACCTATGGTTCTAAATAAATTTTATTAAGACTAAAATAATTAAATTTAAATAAATAAACTCTTCGTTTTAACGCAACTTCCACGTTTAATTAAAAACTTTGGTTTTTAAATACAATATAAAATAATTAGATATTCAATTTTTGGATTAAAAATTAGTTTATTCTATGCTGTTAGAAAGTGTAACAAGTTTATTTTGCAAACAAATAAATCACCCCAACACAATTGTTTCGGATGAAAACCAACAAAATCAGCCTTTAAAAAATCAATTTTAACTAAAGTTAATTTCATTACTTTATATTATCACTCGGTATTTTGGAGACTAGCTGAAGTAATCACACATACCTTTAGTAACCCAAAACCCAACCTCTAAAGTGAAATTATTCTAAAAATGACGCACACTCATCCCATTACCGTATCCTCGAGCTGAGGGTGTTGTATAATTAATTTATTATCGGAAATTCCACCAAACTCCTCCAGGTATCCATATCTATATATCTAAGCTAAATTATAATTCAGCCAATTTGAAAATCATAACCAGCGGGACACATAATTTGATGATGAATGTCGAGGCGAGGACTTTGATATCCGAAAAGGTCAATCCCAGGAGCGCCTAATGGGCGTTGCGACGCCCGCAAGAAGGGACGCTTCGATAGATTACACCTTCGGGAATCGAACTTCAGAAGCGTAAGTTTCCGTAATCCCTGATTTGCAAATAGGTATTCCCAGTTTGGTAACAAGTAAAGCAGAGGATATATGTCCCGAATGGCACTTGTTAAATATAAGTTTTATGTCTTACGAATTCCAGGACGTAACGATATTTATTACCGCGAATATGTAATTATGTACACCGAAAAAAATGAATAATTTAGTTTTTCTTCAAACGGCCGAAAAGTGCATCTTTTTGTAATAGTATTTTACTTTAAAAGTGCAAGAAAAACACTTTCCAACGGTGGTGTACACGATTTTTCCTACGACCTCACTATTTTTTAATTGTGAATTTTTTAACTTTATTTATAAAATTTATGTTAATTGTCATTGTTATAAATTAGGCAAATATTGCCAGGAATTATATTAATTAAATTCAAATAACCACCTTTCTTAAGAGTTAACTTTAAAATTCTCTATTAGCTAAATGAAATTAAAACTAAATAAACATTAAAAGTAAAATCGTTGGTGAAATTAATTGGAACTCGAAAAACGTTACATGTTAGTAATGCGTTTTGAACATTTTCATTTACGTTCACCTCCTTTAGTTCTCCATTTTTTGGAGAACAATGGCATAGGTCTCTTTTTCTATGGCTGAGTGTTTTTGTTCGCAGCGATTTAATGTCCTAGAATAGAAAGCAACTGGCCTAGAGTTTTGAAATAGAGTATCTGCGATCGAGTGTTCAGAGGCATCTGTTTCAACTGTGAAACCCACGTTGTTATCAATAACATTTACGAAAGATTTGGCGATTATCGATATCAAGATTTCAAAAGCTTTCAAAGCTTCTACGCTTAAAGGAAACTGGTATGTGTGAGCTAGAGCATGAATTTTCTCGGAAAAATTTGGAATCCATTTAGAGTAATGTGCGAACAATATCATTGGGCGGAGGTAAGTCGAGCAGAGGCTGCAGTCTATTGTTATCAGGTTTGATAATGTGGTTCTCAATAGAGTATCCCAATATGTCGATCGATTTAAGACTGAAGTTACTTTTCTCCTTATTTATTGTAAGCCCATACTTATTGAGTGCATTGAGAGACTTCTCTAGATTTGCATCATGGTCTTCTTTTGTTTTACCGCAAATGGTAATATCGTCGAGGTAAGCGTACGTCCCTGTTAATGCTTCTTTCCGGATCACCCAGTCGATAGTTCTTTGAAACGCAGATACCCCATTTGTGACGCCGAAAGGAATTCTAGTGAATTGGTAAAGATTTCCTACAGCTTCGAACGCAGTATTGATTTTCTCCTGAGGAAGTATCGGCACTTGGTGATAAGCACTTTGAAGATCGATAGTACTGAATATATTGTAATTAGAGATCTTAGTAACAGTTTCTTCTATATTCGGCAGAGGGTAAGCGTCTAACTGCGTGTATCGATTAATAGTCTGCGAGTAATCAATCACCATCCTTTTCTTATGATTAGCGTTCTTAGTAATCAATACCTGCGCTCTCCACGGCGATTGGCTCTCTTCGATTATACCGTCTCGTAACAATTTTCCGACTTCGGACGTGATAAACTGTTGATCTTCAGATGAGTACTTGCGAGATCTTATCGCGATCGGCTTGCAGTCTAGAGAAAGGTTTGGAAACAACGGCACCGCAGGTACGGTTGCTTCAACTACAGAGCAAATTTTGAGCGCTTCCTTTGATCCACCAAATTCGAACTCCAAAGTCGAGTGGAGTTTTAGTATATCGTGACCTATTTTTGATGAGCCAAGTTCTGTTGTGGAGGGATTTGCAGATTATTTTGAGAGTGTTTACGTTCGTACACAACCTGCATCTGCCTATCCTAATATCATTAACAGTCCACTTTGTACTATTTCTCAACTGTCTGAGGAAGATATTCTGACTGCAATGAACATGCTTTCGAATAAATTTACATCTGGAAGTGACAAACTTCCTAGTTTTTTTATAAGAGACTGTGCTCAAGTATTTGTAAAACCATTACATACAATTTTTAATCTTATTATTCGAAAATCTACATTTCCAGATATTTGGAAACTGGCAAGGATCTGTCCAGTTCTGAAAAGTGGAGAAAGCGGGAAAATAGATAATTATAGGCCTATATCAATTTTAAATAACTTTACCAAAGTATTGGAGACGTCGATGTATAATCAAATCTGTAATCAATTAAAAAATTCTATTTCTTCAGCACAACACGGTTTCATGCGCCGAAGATCTACAGCTTCCAATCTAGTCGAAATTACACAATACATTGCTGAGGCAATTGATGATAAGAAACAAGTTAATGTGATATACACTGATTTTAAAAAGGCTTTTGATAAAATTAATCATACCGTACTAATACAAAAACTGAGTAACTTTGGCTTCAGCAGCTCTCTTACTAAATTAATTACGTCTTATTTAGATAACAGAATGCAATTTGTTGCTTATAACGGCCATTCATCAAGAATTTACTATCAAACATCCGGTGTACCACAAGGATCCAATTTGGGACCCTTGCTCTTTCTACTATTTATAAACGATCTCTCTAGCTTATTACACACACAACACCTACTTTTTGCGGATGATTTGAAAATATACAAAGTGGTTAATACAGAGGATGATTGTTTGCTTCTCCAGTTAGAATTAAATAAAATTATTGGATGGTGTGAAAATAATAAACTATTTCTTAATCCCGCCAAATGTAAGGTTTGCACATTTAGTAGAAAACAACAGCCAATTACATATAATTATAAAATCAATAACTTCGATTTAAGTAGAACAACTCAGATACGTGATCTCGGTGTAACATTTGATTCCGAATTAAAATTTGTTGAACATATAAACAATGTAGTATCACTGGCAACCAGGTCTTTGGGGTTCATAATTAGAAATTGTCGAACATTTATGAATTTTGCTGCATTGAAATCATTATATTTTATGCTGGTTAGATCCAAATTAGAATATGCATCTATAGTTTGGAGCCCACACTACCAAATTTACGTTGATTCTCTTGAAAAAGTTTAACGTAGGTTTCTTAAATTTCTGGCTAGTAGAATAGATGGAGTCTATCCTGAAAGAGGAATTGATCAAGCTAGATTGGTGCATCGATTTAATATCGATTTTTTGGAAATTAGACGTATAAATGGGGATTTATAAATAAATAAAATAAAATAAAAATAAAAAAAAAATATCAGCGCACAAATTCTTTACGATTAGGAGTTCAATATTTTCGTAAGAGTAATTTCCTATGCGAATAGTTTGGCGGGTGAGGCCTCTTACTTGTGATGTCAGAGACAGTGAAGCCATCGTCACTGTTTGCTGACAGTTAAGCTTTTTTAGCTTTAACAGATTTGCGAATTCTTCATTTATTAAACTTATGCTACTTCCCGTGTCAATTAAAGCATCAGCACGAATACCTTTGATATAAGCTTCAGCCATAGCTTTTCGAAGTGAAGTAGGTGAAGCAGCTGTTATGCAAGCAGTACAGTACTTACAGCCATCATCATGGCGCTTTGCTACGACAAACAGTTGAAAAATGTCCTCTCTTACCACAAGCATGGCATTCAACATCAGCTGCCGGCAGATTCTACTAGCATGAAGAGGACCGCCACAGAAAAAGCACTTGCGTCGATGAGTTTTTGTTTCCCTGGATCTAGGCGCAGCAGCTACTGTTTCGAGAGATCTGGAAGTAGATGGAGTGGTAGTTTCATTGATTTTTGAACAATGAGGTATAGAATTGACAATTGGAGTTTGGCTATTAAATTCACTAGCAGCTGTAGCTTGACGGTGTCAAGAAGACGAGCATGATTAGCAGCTTCGCCAACATCCGTTGCATTGAGGGCGAACACGGCTTCATGAGCGGTCAAGAAATTTACGAAGGTCCGCTTCCAATGTTCCCACTCAGGCGCGGTGGTATTTATTGATGGATCACCGCCAAAACGTTCGGGTCGTAAGAATTTATCCATTTTTCTAATTGAATAAATTGTAATAGTATGAGTATTCAATTAGAAATTAAACAAGACACAACTTGACAGTTTTCACAATACATAGAAACAGTATAAAGTACAATAAGTAAGTATAAAGCATGTGTGTATAAAGACTCTGTATCAACAAACGGTTTGAAGCCACGTTTATCTGCTGCTTGAAGAGATCTATTGTGGTTTGAGAAATTGGAGGTTAAAAATGTGATTTGAAGGATATATTTTATTATTTTATTACATTACAAAATCTTACATACTTATTCAATGTATTTGCCATTTTCATAGAAAATATATTATATCCATAAAACATTTATGATATAAACTACCTACTATCAAGTATGAACATTTGATTCTAATTTTATAGATTAATTTTGGAGTTATTTTTTTTTCTTTCTGGCTCTTGTACTAATAAACTTGTTGTGGGCTTTCAACTTCATCTGATCTAATAACTTTGAATCTGGTTTGCTCTTAATTTATGTAATGAATTTTTGGTCATCACCTCTGGCACTTTTATTAACCTTTTTACACCAGAAATAAAAACCAAATCTAACTATAAATTTAGATAATTTTGTACCTATATCTGAATGTATTTTGCAATTAACAGGTACAAAATGTACATGTATTAAAAGTTGTCTAACTGAAATAGCATGTATATTGTTTAAATTACATGTTCTTGGGATTGTATAAAATAGCATTGCCAGAGATTCTGACACTAAATAAGCCACATACGTTCCAGGTATGGACATTTCCGAGTTTTTTATGTTCTGGCTGTAATAAAATCTAAATTGCTATAATTTTCTCGAAACAAAAGATTGGCTTTGCAACCATTAAAATTTAGATTTTTTAACATTTTCTTGGCCACATGTTCTGCAATATATGCAACGGTACATTTTCCCACTGGAGTTCTCTTAAAACTTAAGATTCAAGAGGGTAAATCCAAATTTACATCCAGAAACATACTCCCACTCAGAAAGAACCGAAGATTGTCCAAACCCCCTTCAGTCACATTCTCTTCACAATTAGAGAATGGTGAAAGTGATGACAAAAAGTTCTAATAATCCCAAAAAACTTTTCTAGTGCATGATTTCTAGATGATTACAAGAGAGTGTCTATGAGTATGACAAAAAAAAACCAATCGATTCTCTTTGCTCCGTCATAGTTCTGCCAACGGTGTATCATTATTTAGAAGTTATGCTTACTCTTCTAATCAATGGTCCTGTAATATTTAGTTATTTTTATTAGAATATCTATTAAGAATAATAAAAAACTCTTCGTTTTAACAAAACTTCCACTATTTATTTAAAAAACTGCTTTTTTAAACTCAATGACAGCCGTTTCGCTAGACAACTAGCATCGTCAGATTGACATATTGAAGTTACTATTTGTTTGTTTGTAGCTAGGTACCTGATGTTTATTAGGTAGTTATAAGGCTAGACCAAGTATGGAAGTAATAAGACATAACAATATTATTATTATTATTCTTAATAAGATGGACTTCCAAAAAGTAAGGGTTAGTACAATCAATTTAATTTAGAATATTTATATTTATGAATAGTTAATACTCAGTTTTTCACTTAAATAATTATCTTTAATATTAATTATTGTACAAATAAAATGTAATGTATTTTAAATTTTAATTTTTAACTTTAAAACTCTTTATTAAGTAGGTATTAAATAACCAAAAGAAAAAGATAAAAATATTATACTCAGGGTTTCCTTACTTCTTGATTTCTCGATTGGATTTAATTTGAGGGGATGTATAGAGTAGTTGAGGAATATACAGGGTATTTCATAAAAGGTGAAGTAGTTTTAAAAATAACTTAATTAAGGTTAGACCAAAAATGTTATCTTGGTAAAAATGAGCCAATCCAATGGTATTATTTTAATTTAGTACCACAAGACGAGCTAAATAATCGACTTATTTGTACAAACTTTGTTTTTATCAATCAGAAACAATTAAAAACAAGCATATAAGTTACGTTCAGAATAATAGAAACTTGTTTTTTTAAGTATTTTAATCCATTCCTATCAGTTATAATATCACTTGCATTAAAATGATAAAGATGTTTAATCCCACAATTATCTTCTTCCCAGCCTAGAAACGATACCCATACTTTTCTCCTCTCACTCTCAGTTGGAAACCTGATATACACTGACCACAGCATAATAACTAAAATGTATTGATTTCATATGAAAAATCGAGAAACCAGTCGAGTTTAAAACTTGGTGTAGGTATTTTTCATACATATCATATCTATGGTAATTTTTTCGTTGGTTGTTTGACTTGTTCGACTCAAAACACTTAAGGACAATCAAAAGATTTGAAAAAATTCGAGATTGCCAACTAACGGAATAATTACCATAAGTTTATTTTGACATTGAAATCGTCATCACAACGCCACTGGATTAAATTATTGTAAACAAACAAATATTTTAACTTATTTGTGAAAAGAAACATTGGGGCTTAAATAGTCCGGTTTTTTGCACACTGGACAATGACGAACCATTTCTTTCGCTAAATTTCCCTTAATACTACCTATAATTTCACCAAAAAATACAAATATAACTTCAAAGTTTCGTTACAATTGCTTCGGCAACAATGCTTGAAATAATTAAAGAGCCTGTGTCAAATTTCATACTATAACCGTTTTTGCGCGTGATATCATTCAAACAAACCGTGCAGTGTTGTCGCTTATTGAACAACTCGGCATTTCTATGATATAACCGAATAAAATAGTTGAAATCTAAACCATTCCATAAAATGAGTTGTATATTTTAGGTGGCTATAATTCATAAAATATTAATAAGATATAGCCTTATGGCCACAATCTTTTTGTAAATTTAATCAACAAATACTATAAATGATTCAATAACAATCACAAATCTCATATCAAGATGACAAAGTAGACCAGAAATATTATTATTATATAATATAATTATTAGTATAGTTAATAGGACAATTTTCAAACACAAATTTGTGTACTGCGCCGGTTGACGTCACAGGTCTACTCAGAATCCACGGCTTCTACTAACCCTTACTTTTTGGAAGTCCATCTTATTAAGAATAATAAAAAACTCTTCGTTGGAACGCAACTTCCAAGTTTATTTGAAAAAATTATGTTTTAAATTACAATGACGGCCGTTTCGCTGATTAGCATTTTTAGACATATCTATTTTTCGGGGAAGAGTGTTCATTTTACCTTAACGGCATATTGTAAACGGTAATCTCAATGGCGAAATGTATTTATAGATTTATTGGAGAAACCTATTCATCCAGCCCTTGTGCAAGTATTGGAGAATGCAGATGATCATCAAAAGATTACTTTCTAACAAGATGACGAAACCACCTCATTCGGTTCAACCGGGGCATCAGTTCTTAAATGAAACCGTTCGTCGAACCTGGGTTAGAAGAAGGGACATATTGAGTGGCCACACAGATCTTCAGATCTGGCTCCACTGAACTTTTTTCTATGGGGTTACTTAAAATATTGTTACCTAAAAAGGCGTTGTGGAAAGAGCGAAAAAATAGTTTCCCTTCGAATGGACGTGTCAAAGCGATTTTCCACATTTTAATTTTATAGTAGGAAAATCGAGGTGTTAAGTTTTTATTGGACCACCTAGTAGTTAACAGTTATTTACTTTAAAAACTTAATAATCAATCTCGAAGTCGAACTTCTATGAAAAAAAGTAGTTAATGTTAATTAGATAAGTAGGTAGTTGGAATTATTTCAAATTTTACTTCACATAATTATAAAGCAAGAATCAAATTAAAATAAAATATTGCAATCCTAAATTACCCTTAAAAAAATTGTTGAATATTTTTTATTTCCACCTATATTGTCCAAATCATGTTTTAGCTGCAAGCAATCGGTCATAATAATACTTTATGTTTTTCTTTTAAATAGGTAACCTATACGCCCATTTTAACTCAAAAATTCACTGTAAATACATTTTTATATTTTGCACTTATAAAAATCTTCATTATAAAACGCATTTGCGTATCGTAATGTAACTTTTACGCACGCAAATTTTTGTTTTAAATGGTTGGCGAGATGAGTGAAGTATCTAATGACAATGACGCAATTTATTAATTTTATATTGTTCTTCAAGAAAGTATTTATGAATATGAATATCATCTTTTACTTTTACTTATATTATTATTGGTGTATTAGTCATTTTAAAATATTTGAAAACATTAACATTTCATAATTTAAATGTCAAAACTGTCAAATGTTATAAATTACACAGTGCTACCGACTTACTTTTTAAAATCAAAATTTTGGTAATTACATAAAAATAATAATTTAATTTAAAAAATGATAAAATGGCAAGATATAAAAAATATTATAAACAACTTATTTCATATGGCTATTGTGACACTCGTTCTTTAAAAACTTTAAACTTGAACTCGTGTCATAACAGAATTCCATATGAAATGCGTTATTATTAAACATAAAAAATTCTACTTCTTTATGAATGTTTTTATTTTACAATCCCAGATCTACTGCTTTGTTCGTTCTATTACGCAACGTAAATTCGACTTATACCTACTTTAAAATTCCAATTATTCAAAGGTAGGGTACTTAGGTAGTTAGTTTACAATTAGTTAGTAGATGCCAAAGTATTTGTTGGAACAAGTGTGTTTAATAACTTTCGACTTCAAAGCATACTCATGTACCAGGTATTTACTATCTTGAACACTAGTTTCTAGTTAGAATTACTTGAGAATGTACAAGATGCTAAAAATTTGTTTCGCAAAGTTGATGAAATTTCTGGTGCGGATTCCTGTACTCCGTACACCTTATACGGGGGTGGTATATAGGTACCTATTTAGCTTTCAAAGAATGAAGGAAATGAAGATTAAAAACAGGAAATTACTTTAAACTAAGTTTTCAAGATAATAACAATTTCATTATTCGTAGTGATTAATTTGTTAATAAAAATAAGTAGTACATCAATGTAAAATAAACATAATATTAAAATGTCACAATAGTACATTGTGCTACAACTGCTACAAGTTGTCAATTGCCCTCGAAAGCGAGTGGGTAATCGACACGAGTTGCACATACTATTTTGTATTACAAATGCGGTGATTTATGGAGGTAAACAAATAAAATTTTTTTAAAAATGTCACGTTTCTAATTTCAAAGAGTGACTTAAATTGGTTCGCGTGTGCCAAGTATAATTTGCGTACTCAAATGAGCACGCGGCCATACAATATTATTTATTCCTCTTGATTATTGACCCAAAAATGTTAAATTTAATTTCCATACATTTAATTTTTTTCTGCTAACTAATATTAGCGTTTCAAATAATTATATTGAAATTTTAAAGATTATTTAAATTTAAGAAAATCATTTTATTCCGTTTTGACCAGTTTTGACGAAAAATTAAGCACAAAAAAGAAGATGAATGTCCTAACTACCATAAAGTCAAAATCACCTGACTTAAATAGGGTTATGTTTTATGATAAGTAAATAAAGTGAGAATTGCCCACAATTTATACAAATAACTGTTTCTAAATATTTTATGACTATAATAACTAAATAGATTTTATAATGGAAACCACTCCTTATTCAGTGTTCAAAACGATTTTAAGTTATAGCGTTTTTATCTTAGCATCACCCATAATTACCTTTTTTGTTTCAAAACTAATTTTTGCTGGTAAGAAAATTCATTGAAAAATTAAATATTTTAATAAATTATACAGTTAAATTTTTAAATCTTATTTAAATTATAAGAAAAAGATAAACATTGTTTTACTTTATTTCAGGTATTTTTGGTATTTCTGCTATGACGTCCAACATTTCTTCTGCAGTTTTAGCTGTAGTAGTATTGCATATAGCAGTAGGAATGTATATATTGAAAGCATATTCAGAAGCTGACAAAGTTAAGGAACAATAGTTACTAGATATACTCCTTACTTGTACCATACTTTTGTATTACTAGATAACCTGTTTACTGGTACCATACTGTCAGAAAGTATTCTTTTTAAATTACTTGTGTGGATAAAATTTAATTTAACATTTGAGAATAAATGAAGAATATTTTAAAGTAAGAAATACATTGTAATAAAAATATATTAATTATTTACAGGTATTGATGTAAACTATCATGTGTTTAATATCACATTTATTACTCAATGTTAATGTTTTTAAAAATATTATATAATTTACCTAGTATATAATAACATATTTTCTGTATGTACCATATAGTTACACAATATGCCCAAAAATTGTGTATACCTTAAACAAAACAGCAGTAATATTTTTAAAAAAGGTTATATATTCCTATAATAAAAAAATAGTCATTGTTTTATATTTGTAATTCCAAAATTGTACTTTCTGGCTCTATGCTATTTATAATGTATTATTTAATATTTGTTGTATATTTTTACATTAAATGTTTTTTTTAATAGTGTTATGATGTTCTTGTAAAAGGACTCAATTTTATTGAGTAGGTATGTTTGTAAGGTTATTAATACTTTATTACAAAACTAACATTTTGAATGAGGAAAACATTATTTTTAAAATGTAACATTTTCATTTGCAGTTTTTACTTTCCAATATCTGTAAATATTTATCTTATTCTAAAGGTAACATTTTATATATTGTAGGATATCATCAAAAAGGTTATTCCACTTTGTTTGTTATTTATTAGTTTTTTCTAAATTTTTTGTTATAAATACCCTATGAACTTAAGATTTATATGCATGATCCATTTTATTTTGTATTTATCTATCATGTTGCATCAAGTACTGTTTCATTAGCTTCTTTCAATCTAAGTTGAAGTTTTGGGAAAAGCCAAATCTCCTATGATGCTTATATTTTTCGTATTCTATAATTAAAGCAAGTAGAAAATCCTTTCTGTGGGATTGTTATTAGGTAATGCTCCATGTTAACAATAAGTTTATTTAAGGGATGGAAATGGCGGTTGCAATAATTACAAATAAACAAACTAAATCTAGTTAAATAACCAAAAAAACTCAAAAATGGAGAACCCTGCTATTGCAAATTACTTAATAAATGTTGTACTGTATTTTATTTGCATCTTGAGACTAGTCTATAGTACTGTACATACGATCTGTATCCAGATTCCATTGCACGAATTTGATTATCAAATTGTTTAGAATATGCATATATTTTCAATACAGCGTTTGGTACACTCCCAGTCTGAGCTACTCGAAAATCGAGTTATTGAAATAGAATTCCATAGCTGAATCTGGTTAAAATTGAGATAACTGTCACAATAGGGATAACTTACATATTTGGAAAAGTTGCCTTAACGGAGTGACACATTTTTTAGTTATTTTTTATATCTAATAATTGGTCAATTTTCTATCTAGTTTGTTCAAATATTCATTTTTGTAGTTCAAATTTAATACTTAACTAGGAAGGATTGAATGTGCTTTAGGATTGACATGTCTAAAGGAACTTTGAGACAGGGTTGTGCAAACTAGTGGCAACACACCCATCTGGTTTCTTGTTCTGGTATTCATGTGTGGCTGGGGTAAGTCTGTATCTTTTCTAAAATGCCCAAGGGCGATATTTTGAACAAAAAGTTGTCAAGATAGCCATTTTCTTTGTACAGGGCTTCACTTCAATAATTTCTACTTTTTCTAAAAATAAAATCAAATTCTTTTCTGTACTATTAGTGGTCTTAACGTTGTTTTTAACGCCCCATGCAGTAATTTTGTAAGTTAAATGTGTTTGTTTATTATTGTATATTCTGATAGTGAATCCAAATAACAACCAAAAGGCATAAAAAATATTTTTTCAGTATTGATTGTTAGAATCTGATCATTAAACCATTCAAAGATTTTTACCAAATCAGTTTCAACCTTCTCTTTTAGTGTTGCCCATATTTTATCAATGTAAATTAGAACTGGATCATCTGTGAAACACAAAATTGTAAATTGTTGACTGAATATGAAAAAGATTATTTATATACATATTAATAATACAGCACCTCTTGAGGCACGCCCATTTCAAAACAGGTGTTTCTGAACTAATATAGCTCATAGTTGTCATTTATTATTTTAATTATGGCTTTATTAGTTTTCTTATCAAGTTTTTTCAATATTTATCTAAAGGCTCATTTACATTTGGCAAGTTTACTGGCGGAAAGTACTTGCCGTCACTAAACTTGCTTGTTGTTTACATATTTTCAAGTCTATTTGCTACATTGTTGAAAATAAAATGGCTCCAAGTGCCGTAGTTCCACTTTTTTTCGACTTTAAAATTTTATTCATTTCCTGTCTATAAACAGTTTTTATTGTTTTCATCTTCGCTTTCCGTATGTTTATGTCGGTGTTTTCAAATCCTGATTCATTTAACTCCTTTAAGAGATTTTCAAATGCGTTATCTCGTTTTAATTTATTCATATGTTCTTTTAACGTTATATTCCACAAAATTTCATAATTTTCGTAAATGTTTAAAAATGAAATTCTCTGATTTCCATCCCACTTGGTCATTGTCACGAAATTTTACTTGACGGACCTGTTTACACATAGAAAGTACAAACGAAGATTCGGCAAGCGGAGAGCAAACTAGCCGGTCCGTCAACTTTTGGCAAGTGCTTGCCGGCAAGTCCAAGCAAGTAGCAAGTGCACTTTCTCGCGGTTTACACATGACAAGTTTAGTGGCGGCAAGTACTTTCCTTCAGTAAACTTGCCAAATGTAAACGTTGCTTAAGGATCCCCTTTAATGCAGTTGATTTTTTATGTTAGAACATTAATAGCTTTCTCGTATTCTTTATGTGTGGCCCTAATTGATCTATGATCAGTGATATTTACTAATTACTAAAAATATGTTTACATCTTTACATTCTGCGACTTACAGGTTCTTAACTTGTCTGGAATAGGTTGTCATTTTCTTGAAAATCTACTAAAATCAATACTTTAAAAAGTTGATACATTTTGTTTAAGTATATAAAGTACTCCCGGACTGTGACGTAGCACTTCCAACAACACTGTTGATTAAATAATAAAATTATCTTTTTCTATATTGTTCTTTCAATTAACAAATAAAACAGTCTCATGGTGCAGCTATTGCAATATTGTGGATTAATTTGTCACAACTCGTAGATGCGGTCTGCTCTTTTTTTCTTGGACAAAAAGTATGGATGATTGTTTGTTTATTAGGGTTTGGCATGTGGTTACGCCATAATAAAAATTTTTCGTACTATTTGAGCAACAATAATATTAATAGAATTCAATAAAAAACTGAAGATACATTCTGTACGTCTGACTTAAATGAGCTATATGGATAAAGGAGAAATAAAGACACCAAATAAAATAAAATTTTCTATTGTAATCTGTAACAATAATATTCTAAACAAAGTTTTAGTTTGTAGCCAAAGCTAATAAATTAAAATATGTGCGCATATAGTATAAAGATACCTTTGACACTTAAATAGAGAACAATTCAAATAAAAATATTTTTAAAGTATCATATTCTGAGATCCTGCTGCCCATTGCACGGCTCACCATTAAATACAATGATTTAGTTAGGCTAATTTAAGAAAATAATGTTAACACTAAGGATTATAAATGAGTATTAATAAAATCGCAAAAGAAAACACAAAAAGTTGCCCTTATATTTTAGGAACTTCAAATCTTGCCACATTTTTTGAGGCAGTGTCAAATTTTCACATTTACTGCAATCATCCTAGATTTTTTAACGATACAAAACGAATTAGAGAATACATTTTTAAGTAAAATTTAAATACATTTTTCTGTCTGTAAACACAATTAAAACATCTAAAACACTTAACGATAAATTATAGTTGTAATAATGCATTATCTGCATTAGGTTGATCTGAAATATATGAAATTAATTTCACGATCATCAAGTTTAGAAATACTCACCTTTATTTGGAGTTGTTGATCGAGATCTACTATTATATGGAGGTTGTTGAATCGACGAATCTAACACCTATAAAGTAAGTATACATTTTGTTAATTGAAGAGTCTGTAAGCCTACCAAAAAGTTTTTTTTTTACCAACCAAAGGCAAAAACAGTAGAAAATAGATGAATGACTGATTTTTTTACTGGTAATACTTACATCGGTTGAATCCACTACAGCATTACAAATAGTTGTATCCAAAATACCACCGACGGCACCTTCTTCCGATGCGTCTTCATTTGTTGTTCGACTTTGATCGGCTTCCGCGAGATCACCATCTTCCACAGGCTTTGAAAAAATTAACAGGCTATGAAACACGAACTCAACTCATATTTTTTCAAAAAACATTTGCTGCACTTTGGGATTTAGGGCAACGACCCCCCGGGGGGTCATACATCAATCGAAAGCTTATGAATAGGGAAACACATCGATGGGTGTCAGGAGGCACGAAAACGCCTCCTTGAAAAGTTATGGTAAAAAACAGTTATCGGGTTTTTACATTGATTTTCATTAGTAAAACTAGCTATCTTCATCCGAGATACAAACCTAACCTACCCTGAACTGAACAATATTTGAGAATTTTTGGCTCACAGAGTTTCAAACACCACAGGCCAGAGTCCTAACCTCTGGGTCACTCCAATATAAAAACCCGATATCTGTTTTTCGCCCATAATTTTTCAAGGAGGCGATGTGTTTCCCTATTCGTTAGTTTTCGATTAATGTATGACCCCCTGGGGGTTGTTGCCCTAAATCCTAAAGTGGAGCCGCAAAGGATAAATACTTACACCGACAGTAGTCGTTTTTGTTTCCAAGGTTTCATGTTTGGAGTTCCTAACATTATCTTCAGTAAATCGAAGCATAGCCAAATGTTCATAGATGAGACAATTTATCGTTTCTAAAAGCTGCATTTTAACTTCGCTTAATCTAAAACAAAACAGGTAAATTAATTCAAAACTGTACCTTTTGAATGATGTACCTACTTACTATTAAATACTTATAAAAATACTTACTGTTTGCCGAAATATTTTTCTAATTCTGTATTTAATGACTTGTTAAATATTACATCTTTAGCTACTTCCTTAAAGGATTCCAAACCAAATAAAAACCGCTTTACTGCGGTAACAAATTGATCTTGAACTATAACTTCTTCATGGTTTTCTAAGAAAAGCTGCACCTCTTGAAAAATATTGCTGTAAGTTGCATATTCCTGTAAAATAAGTTCATTCATTAATTGTAGAATTTGTGTTGCTAAACAACGGTTTAAATAAAAATAAATTTGTTGATGGAAGAGAGAATTGTCAATTTTGATATATGTGTCAATAACTTTGGTGTAAAATAAAATATAAAAAGTTTACGTCTGTTTTTGCACGATAGTTCGCCGACAGCGTTTATTAAGCAAAAAGAGTCCCTTTACCTCCACCGTCAGTGGACAGCCGTCAGCTCCTAAGGTAGGGAATAGTTAAACTTTTAGGCGGACAGCCAGTCATTAGAATTTTATTCCAATCCAAAAACGAACCAGTGACCCAGACAACTAGCAGTTAGAACAACAAATTATATCTTTTCATTAAAAATCAAAGAGAACTTTAATATTAAACCCTGATGTTGGCATTCTTAGTAGAATAAGTATTACTCACAAATAGTATTAATAACTAAAAATATCAATTTTTATAGAACAAGTTTTTAAATACTCCAATTAAAAAAAACGAAAGTGAACCGATTTTTGTTGAGGCAATGCGATGTATGAGTTACTATAAATTTTTATCTCAGGAATTTAGTTCTGAAAAATTTTTTGAGATTAACCCCCGGGAAGGGGTTGAAAATCGTGAATAAATGTTAAAAATCGGAATATATTAAGAATTAAAGCAATTCCGATAAAAGTTGTAGAGAAAAAAATTCTGCTTCTGTAACGTCAAATCGATTTTATTCTATAAATAACAGGAATGCCGTTAAATGTAAATAAAGTTTTTAACAATTTTCAACCCTCTAATCAAAACTATAATAAAAACAGATATTGGTTTTTTTGTTAAAACATAAATAAAGCTCCTCCGTATGTCTGTAGTAGATTTCTAGGTAGAAACAATAGAAAGACAAACAGATTTCACAGAACACAACAATTCCGCGAAATAAATCAGTTATAATAGGCCTTCTTTGAATGATACGGTGCAATTTCTATAACATAATTTAGTGAATAGTTTATTCAAATTATAACATTTAAGTATAGAAATAAATTATAGATACTATTTGATAAATTAGATGATAAAATAAATAAGCATTAAAACATTATCAGCCATATACACCAATTTCCCCAATCAAATGTTAAATTTAACAAATTATTATATGTATTTAATCTGTCATATCATTTTTCATATGCACAAAGATTAATTAATCCAATTTGATCTTAAGAATAATAAAAAACTCTTCGTTTGAACGTAACTTCCAAGTTTATTTGAAAAAATTATGTTTTAAATTACAATGACGGCCGTTTCGTTATTTTTAATAAGATGGACTTCCAAAAAGTAAGGGTTAGTACAATAAATTTAACCAATTTGATCTATTGCTAAGTTAATCATCTCTGATTAACTGATTGCTAAATATTTGATATAGTGCCTGTTAATTGTTTTTTACTTGTGGTGTCTGTTCCAGAAAAGTTCAACTCAATGGGGTGTTAAACTTAACAAAAATATGATGTTTTCTCAATGTTAATAGTTAGGGGTGTACAAAATCTTATTAGGAAATCAATTAATTTTATTGTATTTATTCTCACACGGTTTTTATGTCGATTTGAAAATTCAACTTTTGGATGATTTAAATAGTCCGCCATTCGAGCTGTGACGTAGATAACCCAAAAGTAAAGTTAGCTACATAAGGGTCGACATAGAACCGCAATTCTGTCGTCTTCTTTTTTAAATTTTGATCCTCAAACCACAATTTTACTGCAGGTACGGTTAAAATTTTTTTATGAGGAGTTCTAGCTGTTGTGTTCGTGCAGTATGATACAAAACAAGATTTATATGATTGACATTATTCAAATTTGAAAAAAAATGTGGAGAAAAGCTAACTAAACTTAGCTAAAAATATTTTAACACAATGCTTATATTTTATTGAAACGTCAAGCTCCTATAGACAAAAAGATACAGAACTTGAAAGTTTTTCAAACTTCAAATTAGATTGGCCTTTTTGTAACTGGCTATTAGCTATAAGTTCATAAAACGTCTAAATCAGAAAGTGGCTTACCTATGAATGGTGCAAACGGCTGTATAAATATCAAATACTACTTACGTTATTACTAGAAGAATTTGATGATGTACAAATATCTAGGGATGGGGCCGATTGTAGAGAGAATTTTCGACTATTAACAGCCTAAAAAAATGCAATTTTTAACATCTTTTTAACTAAAATATGATCAATGTATGTTTACTTGTTTATTAGCATTTTGGATGGGAACTCTAGAACGAGTAACGTTTCTTTCTATAGATTGCAACACATTGAACCGTCCATTGTCAGATTTCACCATTTGCAAATCCCTAAATAATTGTATTAAAAATTCCGGCCTGTTTTCGTTTGCGGATATCAACGTCGCCACTTCTTTATAAACACTCTCTCGCATATCTTCGAATGAAGATCTGAAGTAAAATTTGTTGTAAGAAAATGCAAATACAGATATAAATCGATAACTTTTATTTATGTAATAATTATTAAACAATACAAACTTACTTTGAAGCCTGCGAGACATCAGTCACATTTTCCATAGATTCGTTGCGTCTCTTGATCTCTGGAGGTAAATGACTACCGGATGTATTCGAGTGTTGTATGGAAACATCATCATTGTTGGTATTTAAATGTATGGGAAGTCCAAAGTATATATCATCATCTTTAGATGGTGATTCTGTAATGTCTCCATTTTGCATATGATTATTAATATGTAGAACGTCACTAGGTATAACTCTAAAAATTTTATTATAATATAAATATTTATGACTTGTCCGCTAACAGTTAACACTTACACTGTTTCTTTAGCTGCCATACTTTGAGGAGTGTTCTCCTGAGAAGTTCCTGTGGAGCCTTGTTCGGAATTGCTTTTTGAAAAGGATATAAATGCAAACGGATTGACGCACTGATTGGTGAAATTTGAACGATCAATAACTGTCGGTAGGTTTTGAAGGACTTCGTTATTTTTTGAAGATAAAAGGTTTTGTCGAGAGTAGCTGGAATTAAAAAAAATCACTGTAAAAGCTGGTTAATAAACGTTATGCAGTATGTATGGAATAAATTCATTGTTTCCGAAAAAATCGACTTTTGAAAAAATCCAAAAACAGGACAAATTCAATTTTTTCCGCCTACCTTACCGGAAAACCAATCACATGAACACCAAAAATAAGACGTAAAGTAGTGTTCATCAAAACAAGCGCGGAAAATTCAAAATACCACGATTTTTTTTTTATAGTAGTAATGAAAAAGTGTGCCTTGGATTTGACATTTTTAAATCATACATAATATAAATGTCGAGCTTTTCTCTAACAAAATTCTATAAATTATAAAGCAAAAAATCTAACATACTATCACAAGAAGAGTGTATTCGGTTTTTAATAGAAGCATCCGATTCTGAATACCTCATGATGAAGGCGATCAAATACATAATAGTATCAATATATAAATATGAATAATAATTTACACCATTCTACTGTTGCTAGAGTACTAAAAAAGGAGGTGGCATGTGTATAAGGTACATTTGGTCCAAGAGGTGTTGGAAGATGACTTTGATAGGAATATTGAATTATGTGAAACAATTATGGAACGATATAACAGAGATCGTAATTTCATAAAAAAATTACTATTTTCGGATGAAGGATTTTTTGTAATTATTCTATGGGTCTGTTGCGTTGTGCAGTGCCTCTCAAGGAAGCCAAACTGATGAATAGACATTGTCGGCAACAAGCTCATTGTTGATGTTCTATTTGGAGGTTTTCCTGCTTTGTGAATTATTTTATTTGTGCGAATTTCCATGTGAATGGACAATACTCCAGTCTCAATGCACTATGGTATATTATAGTTAACATCACCAGTGCCTTCCTAAGAAGGTTTTACACTACTAAGGCTGTTATTGGGTTTTTTTTTCTATTTGTTATTTTACCTATGATAAAATGATCGGTTTTATTGGTGGCACTATCGAGAAAGCTTTTTATTGAGTTTTATATGTTATTACATAATTAGTGTTGTATTCTAGGTCTCGCCTTCCCCAAGTACCATCGGCTTTCATAATTGGTGAGTTGTGTTCTATAGGTCGTTGAATAATCAGATAGTTTTACTTAAAATTATTTAAAAGCTTCCTTTATTGGTAAGTAATTTTCTTCTACAGATTTTTAACGATTGGTGGACAACACAAGAATATAGCGAAGATTTAAAAAATCTTACAATTTGTCTCCTTTTAAAACCAACTAATTAATCAAGCTGCGACTTGAACATTTTTTTGAAAGTAGGTTATTTCTTCCTAGGATGCAGTTTGGTTTCCAAATCCACAGTGGATGCTGTAAATGCAATAGTTGCAGATATAATTATGTTTTTCAAAAAATCTGTACACATTATGTTTATTTATTGATATGACAGGTGCATATACGATGTAGTAGATTTAAATATTTTATCTGGAAAAATGGTAGAAGCTGGTATTAGCAATAAGGTTAGTGTTAATGTAGTTGATTTATTCTCAAATAGAAAAATCTTCATCTGTGACCATAATAACGTGGTACGCCCACGTACAGTCTTCAATGGTTTACCACAGGGATCCATATTAAGTCCCTTTTCAACATTTATACTGCAGGCTGCATAGGTTAGATGTTGAAAAAATTAATCGAATAGAATTTTGATTTTTAATTGCTAAATGCTAAATAAAAATAATTAAAAAAAAACTGTCATAAACAAATGCATTGTTTATGAGATAATGAAAATTTTTTTTCGTAATTTTTTGGTTAATACAATTAATGATTTGTTAATTAACATTCTATTTTTACAACTAAATATTAAAATTAAGAAACCATTTTTTCTGTCAAAATCATAAATTCTATTGTTCTTTCGGATTATAATAAAAATAACAACCACGTGCTGCATTTTATTAAAAACCGAAACAGTCGAGATATCGAGAAAGAGAATTATTGAATTATTTTTTTAATCTTAAATTTTTAATAAAAAATTGAAAAATGCAGATACAGTTCCGGGAGCCTGGACTTTTATTTAGCAAATTTAATAATCTTTTCAAATCATCATTTCCTTAAATGATATGTATAATAATCCGAATTGAATGACACCTTGGTCGTAATTTTCGGTGAATATTAAAAAAAATCGTACATGTGAATCAGACTAATTACTCATATTTTTAATTTTGATTATACAAAACAATATGCCTTGATCATATTACGTTTAAGAATTAATCATGGTCGTTTACTGGTTGATCTTTTTAAAATAGGTATTGTTAATTCTCCAGCTTGCTCCTGCAACAATGTATTAGTAGGAGACCTGAATCAAATTTTCTTTGAATGCACTGAAAACCAAACTACTACAGAACTTTACAATCATCTCATTGGTTTCGCTTTTCCTTTTCCCACAAATATAATGACTCTTTTGGCTAGCAGTGATAAGTCTGTACTAGATGCTATAGTGGATTTCATAAATAAGTCTAACAGCTTATTCCATTGGGAAAAAAGGTTTGACACTGGGGAAAAATTTTAATCAATGAACCTGTGGATGGTTCAAATGAACCAGTAGTATATAATAACGAGAGAAAATTAGAATTGGAAATGCTTTTTATTGATTTCTAACAGGCATTTGACTCTATCAAAAGAAAACAGTTAATGGTAGCACTGAAAAAACTAAAAATCCCACAAAAACTGAGAAAATTAATAAAAATGACAATGAGTAAGGCCAAAATTAGCATAAAGACGCAAAGAGGGAAGACAGAAGAATTCATTATAAATAAAGGAGTAAAACAAGGAGATGCTTTATCAACTACGCTATTTAATCTAGCCTTAGAATATGTTCTAAGAGACATAAACAAAGGAAACTTGAGAACAAAGGGTGGACAAATAATTGCCTATGCAGATGATATTGTTTTAATCACAAAGAACAGAAAATTAATGAAGGAAATGCTAGAAGAATTATTAGAGAAAGAAGAGACAACGGGGCTAAAAGTAAATCAAGAAAAGACAAAAATTTTAAGATTAGGGGAAAAACCAATAAAAGATAAAATTAAAATAGGAAATACAGAGCTTGAAGAAGTAGAACCTTTCAAATACCTGGGAGTGACAATAAATAAAAGCGGATAAAAAAAGCCAGAAATAAAAGAAAAAATAGTAGCTGTCAATAAAGCCTATTCCGCAAATAATAGATTACTTAAAAACAAAATACTAACCAAGAAAACAAAGTTGAAAATATATAAAACAATAATCAGGCCAATATTTTTACATGCAGCTGAAACAATGACAATGGTTAAAAAAGATGAGGAAGACCTACGGATAGCTGAGAACTATACTAGGACCAATCAAATAGAACAAGGTGATTATAGAAGCAGAACAAACGCCGAGATTAACAAAGAACTGGAAGAAGATGTTGTAACCAAAATAAAGCAATACAGAATCAGCTGGCTAGGTCATATTTGGAGAGCAGGAAATGAAGCAGTGACGTATGCAATGGTACAATGGAATCCAGGCGGGAGAAAGAAAAGGGTAAGACCAAGATCAAGGTGGCTGCAAGAAGTTGAAATAGATCTACACAGGACCGGAGTCAGAGAATGGCAGAGAAAACCTAGAGATAGAAAAAAATGGAGAGAAATTGTCAAGAAGATAAAATAAGTAAAAGGCACTGATCCACCCAAGAAATAGGATCTAGAAAGCTTATGCTGCTTAGCCCCACACAGGGGTGTATAGCCATTATATATAGTAGTATATAATATGTTGTGATTTTATCTATTTCATTATTATAACTATTTAACACCCTCTTATTTAATAAAATATAGGCTATTTTGCTTACCTATTTACATATCTACATCAGTAATCAACAATTTTATATCGCTATTCTGTGACAGTCCATTTAATGTTTTAAAATTTTACTAACTTTTAATTTTCTGTAGCTATTAGAGTGTATCTGAGGTTATTCTACAAGTACTGAAGGGAACTTAATCCGTTAAATCTAAATATTTGCACAACCCAAAGAAATTAAACATTTAAATTAAATACCTTCTGAAATTGTCCCAATAGTTATTCGCTCTATTTCCAGGTACAACTTGATTGTTGAGAGCTTGTCCTGACCAAATATGATTGGGTAACGAATGACCTATCGTCGTCGATAGATTGGGTTCGTTAGAATTATGCTGAACATTCAAGCGATTAGCGTTGATATTATTTAAGCAAGAATCTAATAGTTGACCGTTGTTATTGTTAAGACAATTCAACGACATGTTTGGCAGAGAACAATTAAACTGTTCAGGCATTGGAATAGTAAAATTTCCGTGTTGATTTATTTTATGATCGACATCCGTCTGATGGATGCGACGGTTCGGCGACATTTGCGAATTCGTTTGCAATGATGGCGGAGAATAATTGTCGGCTGAAGTGACGCTGCAGTTTTTTAATCGTTCCTGAAGCTGAAAATAAATTGAGGCATTTAAATCATGATTTGAGACTACCTTTCTTTCCGTGAACTTACCACTGACATGTTATTTTTCACGGCAGCTAATTCCCTCTGTTGCATCCACAACATTTGATAACACTGATTTAATGTATTCAACATAAACGATTGAGTTTGTATCGTATTATTAGTAAGCCAATTATAGTAACCACTAATGTCATTGCTCATATTGTTGCCCAAGTTCGACGGAAACCATTGTGGTGGTACTTCTGACATTCCGTTAGCTGCGTTAGTATTGGAACGTTGCTGATGTGGCGAATCGGGTCTATGCGGTGAATGTATTAGATTGTTTCGCAAGTGCTGGTTATTGGATGGATAATCTTGGCCGATTTGATGTTCTAACATCGAGTCACACATACTCCTAATCATTCTTAATTGCTTTTGAACCTAAAATTACAGTCAATTGAAGTAGTTGGCACAAAACACAAAAATAACAGAAAGTACAATGAATGCTGTTAATTTTAGACAACCCACCGGAAAAATTTCTGTTGGCAATCACTGCCTTTACCATTCCTTTAATTGTATTTAAAAAATATCCAAGGGTATATTCTTTCCAATATTAATTGCTAAAATCCATTTAAATGTGTCATACAGATTGAGTTAGTTTACTAGGCTTCAAAGTAGAAAGAATGGCATGAAAACAACATATTTGTCCCGTAAAACATCCACTCTGTATCGTCGGAACCCAGCTCTCTCTAGAATGGTAGTTGTACAGCGCGAAAACAAGTGGGGTACACACGTGACTTGTTGACGGCTTTTAATGGTCCGCTGTATTCTGTTGCGTGCAGAGGTCTCGGGTTGGTTTTTTGCGCCAGTTTTTATGTAAGTCGGTGTCTAGTGCGGTGGTGGAGATCTAGATTTTTATTTGGGGCAGATAAGTATTAACTTCTTTTTTGGGTATTTCAGTTTTAATAATTGGTTTACGTATTGTAATTTTTCCCCATATTAATTGATGACCTTAAATTAGTTACATATATTATGGCAGCGTTTTGGAGACCTTTTGAATCAAAAAATGGAAATCCAGATCCAGATCAAAATTAAAATTCAGAAGATATTATATCGCAACAGGTTAGGTTAGTAGCGAATTTTGCAATAAAGATTTACACATTCAGTGTCAAAGGGTTATTTTAAATATGTATCAGTGTTTGAAAAATGAAGATAAAAAATCAAATAATATGTTAACTAAAATTTCTATTTACACTATTTCTCGGGTTATTACCTAAGCGCGGTGACGTTATAGATCATTCGCAGGTGCGGAAAAACAAAAAAACAAAATTTGCAAATGTTGACGATGCTACAAAAGATGTTATAAAGCGAACGATTTATAATTTATATCAAGAAAATATTGTACTGACTTTAGAAATCGTTCAAGAGAAATTACGAGATTATCCTGATTATAATTATAAAAGCTTAGAAAATTTAAGCGGTATACTATTAGAATGCGCTTTTAATTATAAGAAATTAGATAAAGGAATGGTTATAATGGAATCGTGGCGTATTGTTGTACTTCTTGAAGAGTATTTAGATAAAGTAAGGAAGTATCGTGAATTAAAAATGCATATAGTATACCTAGATTAGACTTGGTTTGACACACATGATACTGTTCAGTATGGCTAGGTAGATCAGTCTCAAAAGTGTTGTTTAAATGCGCCTTGTTCGAGAGGAAAGCGTATAATAATTCTTCACGACGGAACTGAAAACGTTTTTGAACCAAATGCGTTACTACTGTCTGCGATAAATATTAAGCAATGTTCAGTCGACTATCATGAGGATATGACTGCAAATTTTATGAAAAATAGGAACATTATTCCGTAAAAGGTAACGACAAAGAAAGAATTACTACGAAGTATAAAAGCGCTTAATTTAAAAAACGATTATGTGATCGACAATATTTGTAATACACAAGGACATACACGCCTATGGAGACAATGTTCCGACAAAGGAAAATCTGCCGGTAGGCGGTACCCTTTGTAGAAACTTATTTTAGTTATACTATACAATATAATATGTTAATTTTAGACAACCCAACGGAAAAATTTCTGTTGGAAATTACTGCTTTTACCATTCCTTTAATTGTATTTAAAAATATCCAAGGGTACTAGGGGTATTTTTATTAAAGAAAAACAGAGGGTTATATTATGAATTACAAATTATAAAATTAAACTTTTTATCCACATAATGAACTCATAATATGTCTGTTTGCTCAACCTTAATAGTATCCATTATTAGGATATTGTTAAATCAGGAAATTTAAGAACACTTATTTAAGACTAAGAATACTTCTATACAGGGTGTTTCAAAAAAAGGTAACACCGTCTCTAGGATAGGTAAAAAACTGAAAAATAATTGGGGTTTGCTTAGTAAAATTTTTTTCTAACGCCATCCGTTTTCAAGATAAAGGGCGTTGAAGAAAATAAAAAATTATACACTTCTTACGATTTTGCAGAAACTACTGGCACCATTGCAATGAAATTTTATACGAATATGTTTTGGAAGCTGATATATCCCATGAATTTGTTTTTATAACTAACTCTCATAGAGGGCGCTAGTTACACGATTCATACAACGTATTATTCAACATAAGTCAAATGTGCGCATCGCCGATAGTACTGTGATTTGTGTGAGCTCCCGCTTTATTCGACATTTTACATGGTAATTTTGAATTAATAATAGGAAATTTTGTAACAAGTGATCACAACAGACTGTAAGTTGACAAGTTTAACAGTATTAGTAACTTTTTTGTTGTTTAAGCGCATTTTGAACGAAATTATTTGATCAGCAACAGAAACTACAAGCAGTGTTGCCATATAATCTTAAATTTAGAATGAACAAAACAACAAGAAGTAATAGTGTTTCCTCGCAAATTGATGAGAATATGATGGAAACATTAATATTGAAATTGGCACCTAAACTCACAGCTAAAATAGAAGACCAACTTGATATGCTAAATAAAAGTTTTCAGAAAATTAATTCAAAATTAAATAATGTGGTAGACAAATTAGCTGCCCTAGAGAACGCTAATCTGGTCAACGAAAATAAAGTAAAAAAAGTCAACGAGAAACTGGATAATCTGGAACAAACGTCCAGATTAAATGCCCTTAGAATAATTGGACTAACGGAAGAAACCAATGAAGACTTGCTCAGCAAGGTAATGAATTTGTTTAATAAAGTTCTGAAAGTTCCTTGTACGAGTGGAGACATCAATAATGTTTTTCGTGTTGGTAAACAACGAAGCGATTCCACGCCACGAGTTGTACTTGTGAGCTTTATATCCTTTTTAAAAAGAAACGAAGTTCATATGTCCAAGAAACTTCTAAAAGGTACAGGTACTTTTATAAATGAAGATCTGACTGATAAGCGATACAAGTTACAACTAATTGCACAAAAGAAGTATGGAGCAAGAAATGTATGGAGTCGGAGCGGCAGAATTTTTATTAAATCTGACAACACAGTCAAAGAGATCAAGAATGAAGTGGATTTAAGTGGAATTTAATTTGCAAGAAAAAAAGTCAAGATAATAAAAGAACTTTTTGTTTTGTTTTTAATTAGAGTCAGTTCACACCTTATTAATATTAATGTAATGAATTTATTTTATACGAATTTGTTTCTTTATAATTATTATCAATTTATAGTTTTTTCTTAAGTTACCATTATTTATAATTACGTCTTTCTTATACCTTGTGATTGGAGCTCATTATGTTATCAGTATTACTTTCCAGTTAAGTGTCTACTACCAGAACTGTAGAGGATTGAATACCAAATGTCACGATTTCTACAGAAATTCTTTGGTTGACTGTTTTGATATTTTAGTAGCTAGCGAGACTTGGCTGCAAGAGGGCGTACGGGATGCTGAAATTGTGGATTTAAACAGGTACAATTTAATTAGATCTGATAGGGATTTACAACTCACAAACAAGAGTAGGGGTGGAGGGGTATTAATAGCTGTTAAAAAAATATACAAAGTGTTAAATGTTGTCCGATATAGTAAATTATTTGAAGCAGCATCCTTAACTTTAAAAATAGGTAATAAAAAATACACGTTTTGCGTTGTGTACATACCACCAAATAGTTCTGCTGATTTGTATGAGGAAATCTTTAATTTTTTGCAAGATCAGTTAATCAATGTGGAGAATACTTATATTATAGGAGATTTTAATATTAGTGATATATGCAATAGTAACTTAGATTTAAATTGTAATAGTGTTAAAACAAATATAATAAGTGAATTTTTAGATTTTAACGGCCTAAAATTATTTAACAATATTCAAAATCACCAAGGCAGGATTTTAGATTTAGTTATAAGTGCTGAAAGTAATGAAAATATTTGTTCAGTCTCGAAAGAACTTTTTCCATTAGTAAGGGAAGACTTGTATCACCCTGCGCTAAGTATATCAATTAAAATAAATAAAAATATAAAAACTTCAAACATAACTTCTCAAATAAGGTATAATTACAAGAAGACGGATTTCTTGGGTTTTACAAAATCTATAAGAGACATAGACTGGTCGGAAGTGTTAAACGAAAAAAATGTAGAATCGGCTTTAGGAAAGTTCTATAGTATATGGAATAACATTATTAATCAATTTGTGCCACGATGTAAATTTAAAATAGAAAATAATAAAAAGTACCCAAACTGGTTTACCATGGAAATAATTAATTTAATAAAAGATAAAAAGCGTTACTGGAAATTAAAAGGTGTCTCGCAATATTTTGCTGAACAACATAAAGAAATCAGAAAAAAATTGAAAACATTGATAGAAAAGGAGGAAAATAAATACCTAAGCACTATTGAAAATAATTTTGCCACTGATGTTAATTCTTTTTGGAATTACATAAAATATAATCGAGAGAATTCTGAAATATGTAATAATTTTAAATATCAGGGCAATACAGTGTCTGATGATCAAACAGCAGACATGTTTGCAAAGTTCTTTTCATCTGTCTATTCTAGAGAACAGGCTTTATATGATGTAAAAAATTGTAACATTAACAGTGCTTCTTGTAACGATACATTTTCTATTGATAGTATTAGTGAGTCTGACTTTATTGAAGCAGCAAAAAAATTAAAACCAAAAAAGTCATCAGGTACAGACGGTATTCCTCCGTATTTTCTTAAAGCATGTAGTGAGTGGATTCAGTTACCATTACTTCATATTTTTAATTTAATAGTCAAAACAGGAACATTTCCTACAGCTTGGAAAACAACAATTTGCACTCCAATATTTAAATCCTCTGATAAAATGGAAATTGAGAATTACAGACCCATCTCACTAATGTGTTCTCCTGCAAAATTATTTGAACAGATTATCCATATTAAATTATATAAGTATATCCAAAAATATATTGTACCTCAACAACATGGTTTCATGTCTAACAAATCCATAAACACAAATTTGCTTGTGTTTAGTAACCAGGTAGCAGAAACATTTGAGAATAAATTACAAATGGATGTAGTTTTTACAGATTTTCGTAAAGCATTCGATCAAGTGAATCACGATATTCTTTTAGAAAAACTGTATAAATACGGAGTAACTGGAAATATGTTAAAATTAATTGGAAATTATTTAAAAGATAGGCACTTTTTTGTTAGGTATAAGGGTAATACGTCAGATAAGTATAAAGCCAATTCAGGAGTTCCACAGGGATCAAACCTGGGACCACTATTATTTACGGTATTTATTAACGACTTACCAGAGGTGGTGAAACATTCACGATGTTTACTATTCGCGGACGATTTTAAAATCTTAAAAAAAGTTACCACGGTTAGAGATTGTGTTGCACTACAAAAAGATATCCATGAAATTTTCAAATGGAGCCTGATTAATAAACTTTTTTTTAATATAAATAAATGTAGTGTAATGACTGTAACTCGAATAAAGGATCCATTAATTTTCTTTTATGAGATGGATGGTAGAATATTAGAACGTAAAAACCAAGTTAAAGATTTAGGAGTAACTTATGATCGTATGTTCTCTTTTTCGAGTCATATTCAAAATATAATCAAATCTGCAAATCGCATGTTGGGATACATAATTCGCCAAACATATAAATTTAGAAATGTAAACACAATAAAAAGTCTCTATTACAGCTTGGTGCGCCCTAAGTTAGAATTTGCCTCAATTTTATGGATGCATGAATATCAAACAATACTCAATGAAGTAGAAAAAATACAAAACAAATTACTTCGACATCTATACTATAAGAAATATAAAAGATGGCCAGATTACAGAACAGTGAGAACCACACAACTCAGGTCTGAATTTAAAATTTTATCACTAGCTCAAAGGCGAGATTTGACAGCTATGATGTTTTTGCATAAAATTATGAATAATAAAATTGACTGTTCTGAACTATTATCTCTCCTCCCTTTCAACGTTCCTCCTCGATGAACACGGTCTTACCGCATTTTTAATATAACTTATAAACTCAATGCCATAAAGTCACCTCTTGCAGTCATGCTTCACTTAGCCAATAAAACAAATGTTGCGATTGATATTGATTGGACAACATCTGAAAATAAATTTCGTGCTAATATCCTACAATACCTGTTACATAATTCAATGTAAACAAACATTTAATAATAATTATTCTGATCATTTTCTTAACCATACAGTTCTGGTAGTTAGTAGTTAGTTATAAGTTATAGATTAAACTATTGAAATATTTAAAATATTAATATATTGTCCATGTAATTAGGTCCAAAGGGCCTGTTTGGATGAATAAAATAAATAAAATAAATAACTTTTTTTAGGGTAGAATTATTAGTCAAAACTCCAAGTGAACATAAACATCGTTTAATTCTACACCAAAAAGGTACTCTTGGTAAAACTCGATATTATGTACCGTTTTCGGAATATTTTGATTTGTCTTTGTCTTTATTTTAATTTTCTTATTGTAAGTTTTTTTAATTAATAAATTTATCATTAACTTATACGAGGAGCGGTTATTACTTCATAATTTTCAAATCAAAATATTCCGAAAACGGTACATAATATCGAGTTTTACCAAGAGTACCTTTTTGGCATAGAATTAAACGATGTTTATGTTCACTTTACTAAGCAAACCCCAATTATTTTTCAGTTTTTTACCTATCCTAGAGACGGTGTTACCTTTTTTTGAAACACCCTGTATAACCTTAGTGCTTTGGACCATGTAAACTTTTTTGGGCCCGATTTCACAATCGAGAGTTAACTTCAAGTTAAGATTTAACCCGAAAATTGACCAATAGAAAAGTTTGTTACATGTTTGACAACATTATGACATTTGACATAGAATTGACTGCAAATATCATCAATGTTTATAGGCTCTTTCTTTAGTGCTAAACATTTGGACACATACTAGGGTACATCAATCTTGAAAATCCATGTTTTTCACATGGTCAATTATATGTCGCCTGTTCCTTGTCGGAATACCAACAAAACTATTTATATATGCACAAGAAAACCTAAGAATATTGTATAATATAAAGCATTAGAATAATAGACACAATTTTTTTTATTAATTATACCAATTCGAATTCAACATTCATCTTTAATAAAGGACAACGTCTATTGGGTCAGCTAGTATTTAATATATTTTTTGGGTAAATATTTGTTTGAATTTTAAGATGTCTTGGGCCCCACTCTGTAAAAATCCTTTTTGTATATAATATACTATTAAACGATTAACGACAGTGCGTGATTTGTGCTTTAAATAAAAAAGTATGATAAGTGAAAATTAAAAATAAAACATGAATGGATGACTTCATATTTTGTTGTTTTTTTATTGGATGACGATAAGAATATTATAGAGATTTTTTATAAAGAAAAAATCAAAAACATCTTAAAAATTTAATTTGGCAATATAAAAATCTTAACGATTTGATATTATAAATTTTTTATTTTCCACAATCAAAATAATTGCTAACAAAAGTTTTTAAAATGGTTAAATGCGTTTAGTTATTTGTTAAACATTTAACATAAAATTCTCAGCAAGAACTGATAGATGTTGTCTTCCATATTTTTATTTTTTTCTATTAAAGTTGATTATGCTTAATTTTAAGACTGGTTAAATTAAAATTTATCTTTAAAATTAATTTTAATTAGTAGAGTACATGAACAAATAAACGAACCTGGTTTGAGTTGTGATCTTCTGCATTAGACCTACTAGATCTATTTGAACGGCTCATGGTAGGTCCAACTGAATTACTCCTGAAATGTATCTCGGGTGCATATGTTGGTCCATTTGATGTTTGAAATTCACTCGGTGGACCGTAATTACGATGGCAATTCTCCGATTGACAATTCATGATGCTTGACGGTGAATAATTTAATGATGGAAGTGATAAAAAATTATGCTTCAGCTCTTGATAATTATTTACATCATCCTGGCAATCATCACTTTAAGAAAAAAAATTATAAATATTTAATGATACTTTTAAAAACGAACATTTAATGTGGTTATGTTTTTAAAAATACCTTACCTGGAAAATCTTTCTGAATCACTTTCTTGAGATATAATTGATGCCCATGGTTCATTTAAACCATTAGCAACAGAGCTAATATCAGATTTGGTGTCGATCCCAATGTCTTGATTCAAATTTGAAGCATTACCTTGTAAAGAAGTGAAGTTAAAAATTGTAAGTTTATAATTGATGTAAAATGTTCATGTTAATCAACTAAATTAGTCACCTTTATGTTTTCCCATCATTTCCACAAGTTCCTGTTTTTTACATTCAAGCTCAGTTTGCAATGCTATTTTTTGAACAATATTTGTCATGTTGGCTTTATTTAATTGATTGCCTCTTTCTCTTATTGTATTTTTGAGTGGTTTTGGTCTGGTATCATGTGCAGTAACATTTTCGTTTATGAACATATTACTGCCATTGTTAATACGAGAATGTAATTTTGGATTTTTTGTATCTTTTTCCCTTATCTGTTCAGCTCCTGCACATAAATAACAACTAGTTTTTCTATCTCTGCAACATTTGTTTGTATTTTGTGATACATTATCTGGCAGTTTCACAACTTCTAGCATATCTTTCAATTTGTTCATTTGCTCCTTCATGGCATGTATTTGTTTACAATGATTATCTGAAACATTAAAATTAAACAACAGTGAACTTGTGTTATGTTAAAAAATTTGTTATCAGGATATTTTAGATGAAAATATTATAGTCTGTAACACTATAACAACTCAAAGAACAAGTTTATACATTCTAATTGAATCAGTTGAATTGCAGTAGCAAAAAATAAGTTGACTTGACTAGAAAAACATTTTAAAACAAGGTGTTCAAATTTTTTACCTGTGTCTTCATATGTGTCTCCAAAACTATGCAGCTGTGATACTAAAAGATCTATTTGAAACTTTCTGCTCTGCAATTCAGTTAATTTTTTATGAAGTTCAGCATGTTGAATAGTAAGTTCAGAATCTGTACCATCCAAAGTTTCAAGTAAACGTTCGTTTTCGTCGTGATTATTATGCATACTCATAATTTGGTTATGCAGGCTATCAACATTAATAAATCCCTTATCTGGATTAAATCCTGTATGAGAATGAGGAGGATGCAATGTCTTTTTTAGTTTTTCTGTACTTTCTTTAGTGGCAGCATCAAATCCAGTGTAATTTCTGGTATCTCTTTTTAATGGACTGTGAACATCATTACAGACTAAAAAATATTCAATTATATGATTTCAAAGTTTTAAAAGATATTTATAGACAATCTGATGAAACAATTATACTTTTCTCACCTTCTAGTAAAAGATTACTTTGATTATGACTAGAAGAGCATTGTTTATTATCAGATTTTCTGTGGAAAGGGTACCCCATCTGTTGGTGTTCTTTTAAAATCCCTAAATTATAACCAACATGATCTAAATTGGCATTTTCTTCATTTTTTCTGCTTGAGAAAGTACTTTCCATAGTATATTCATCACTTCTACCTGGAACCTAAGTTAAACATTGAGTATCTATGGGGAAATGGAACTAATTGAAAGAAAACAGCTCATATTTACACTTTCCAGAAAATAGCAAGATGGTGCAAGACATGAGATTGTGTGTGTGATTGTGATTAGCCTTTTTCTTTGCAAATATCAATGGCAGGTTTTTTTATTTTAATCAAGACCTTGCAAAGGATACCAGCATATTTTTTGCAACAGAATCTGCAATGCAGGTTGAATATTTTAAATTTTGTTACTATTTTTTAAGCTGTTTTCAATAAAAAGGTTCCAAGACTAAATGTTTAAGTCCTTGGAATTATTTCAAATAGAGCAAAAAATTGAGTACCATCTGAAACACAACTTATAGAATAGAAGAACATTGAGGAGAAAGTTTCAGCAAATATACTCAGAGTTAAACTGACAATGCAAAAATATCTGTTGCTTATTCCAAGCTGTTCATCATCACTAGCTGAAATAAATGAATTAGAAAAATGTAAACAAATGTTAATACAACCTATAATGATTAATTTGTTTGGGCATACAAGGCATATAAATTGAAAAAATAAGGTTCAATTTGAAAGTAATCAATTCCAGATTCAAATGTTCTTTCTATTTCTTTTTCTGTCTATATTTTAAACTTACCTGCTCATCTGTTTTTTTCATGCTTTCCATTAGAGAATTTGTTACTTTTAAATACTCTGAAATTTGGTTTAGTTTATCTTCAATTTGTTTTTTATTGGGACACTTGGTTATGTTATCACACTTTAATGTAGAGCTAGTAGAATTTCTTCTTGAAATTGGTGAACTGGGATTTGATGATCCTATTAAAAGTTCAAGTTAAAAATAAATAAAACTAATTAATTTGTTTTTAGGATTAGTAAGATACAAACCCATAGGATTTAATGCAAAATAACTGGTCTGTGGTGATGAAAAGCTTTGTTCCTCCAGAGACGATTCAATAATCAACTCTTTAATTTGATTGCTTCGTCGAGGATTTTTAATTTCTTTTGAAGACTCACGAGATGGATAGCAATCGCCAGACTAAAAGTTCAAACTCTTATGGTAATCAGATATTAATAAAACAGATCAAGAAAAATGGAAAACAGTTGAAAATCACCTACATTATTTGACAGCCTTCTTAATCTTTCAACATCTGTAAAAGATCGAGAATAATTATTTCGCTGTTTAGGTACTGTTCCAGTGCATCTTTTATTAACATGTCGTTCTTCTTCAGACATTTTAACTATAAAATCATAAGTTTGCCTTAAAAATGTTTATTAATCCTTAACTTTTGTTATACGTATACAAAATTATATATTTATTTATTTATACTTTGACAAACAAAAAACAATTATTAAGGTTATATTATGCTCTTCTTTTTTTTTGTTCTTCTACTTCTCGATTATAATAGCCTCGTTAAACCAAAATGAATAATTATTTAAAATTTTTAATTTAGCTTTATTTCAGTGTATTATCCATATCAGTATAAAAATAATACTGTTTTATTAAAACCCGGGACAAGATGAACAAACTTTATATTAACATACAGTTATGTCATAAATATATTTTTATATATAGGTAGGTACTATCGGCTTCAGAATAGCATATACATTTTTAAACTCAAATGGCTTGCATTGAATTCATTTTAAGGATGGCCTATTTATTGTGTATAACCAATCACGGTTTAAATAATAATAAATTTGAAATCAGTTAAACAGTTGTCCACGCCCACATCTTTAATGTTACACAGAGGGATGATATTGAGTGAGGTATTCTAATGACAAATTGCCTGTGTATTATGCAGTACGGTTTTATTTGTTTTTTATTGCAACCTCTTTACTGATTCCTTTTTTGTGACAACGTTGGCTGTTGAAACGGATTTAGAATTTTGTTTTTTGATTGCGACTATTGGGTTTTTGTTATTCTAAGACAATATTGGCACGGATTTTGGTTTTCTATTTAACTATTGTGATATTTTAATTTTAAAATATTTAATAAAATATTAAGATTTAGACTTGCGCTTTTCACTAATTTCTTTATTTTTATCCTCTTTTCACCTAAATTAAAAAAGAAAGAATCATTACATTTGAAATTTCCGAGAAAAATAAAAAATAATCGATTTTTTTAAGTAGAACTCCCTAGCGGAGACAAAATTGTGTAATTTTGGTATTTTTATTATGCATTTAATTAAACAGAAGAAACTCTTTTAAATGAATCATTGAAATCATTGAAATCGGTTAAAAAACAAAAAAAAAGTTATAGGTATATGACATGTCAAAACGTTGCAATATTCTTTCAACGTAAGCTCCTTGTGAGAGAAAGAAACTGAACTCTCCTGTTGAATTTGTATACCTAAAAATGATTCCAATGATCCTTATTTGGTGATTTTAATTTCAGAAGTTAATAGTATTAAAAACGAATCAATTATTTGTGTAGATCCAGCAAATAGACCATCATCAACATAGATTACAACTATTAATTTTTCTGATTTAATATAGATGCAGGGATCTGCTGACCCATCGTCAAAAACTTCTGGTTGAATCATATATATTTAGGTGTCGATTTCACAGTATAAAAAGGCAGCCTTCATGTCAAATTGTAATTGTTCCAGACACATTCTTTTAATCGTAGCGGATTGAATCATAGCGGGCCACGGCCACGGACTAAATATTTCGTCGTAACCCACTCCAACATGTTGAAATATTCCATGAGCCACGAGACGAGCAGGAAATCGATAAACTAAACTATATGATTTGTATTTTACTCGGAGCACCCAAAGGATGTCAATAACACATTGCCCAGAGAGTAAGGGCGCGAGGTCTCAAAGTTTCATTTTCTTGAAAAGCTTGCATCTCTTCTTCCATAGCATGCACCCATTTGTCAGCTGAAATATTCCATGAGCCACGAGACGAGCAGGAAATCGATAAACTAAACTATATGATTTGTATTTTACTCAGAGCACCCAAAGGATGTCAATAACACATTGCCCAGAGAGTAATGGCACGAGGTCTCAAAGTTTCATTTTCTTAAAAAGCTTGCATCTCTTCTTCCATAGCATGCACCCATTTGTCAGCAACAATACTACCATCTTGACAAATTTACTTTTAAAATTGTTAAATAAAACTATAGTGGAAATATAATATAATTTTTCCCTGGCAATCAACAACCATGATCCAACTTGTTCCCAATAAAATATATAATGCCTTTCTAGATCAACATCAAAGAGCTTATAAACACTAGAGGCCATATCTATGACCAACATAAAACTGACACTACCCTCAAAATCCCAATAGTGCAGTTAAAACTTTTTTATTTCTAAATGTATAGCTAGTAGTTATGGTCAGCTTGTAATTGTATATTTTCAGTATAAAGTTATATTTTAAAAATATATTAATTTCAATATTTTAAAAATTTATACATCTACAATTTTTTTAATAGAACAAACAAAATTATAAAAAAGATTTATTTCATGGATGTTAATAATGTATAAAGTGTTATACATTTAAATATAACTATTACTCATTTAAGATCATATGTAATATCTATACATTCAGTTTTAATTTCAATATTTTCAAAAACTTCATTTTCATTTGATTTATTTATATCTACATCATTATTTTTATTCACTGAATGGTCCATCTTATTTGGTTGAAACGTATCTGCTGCTACAGTATTTTTATTTTGATTTCCTTTAACAACAAAGTCCTCTTTTTTTATATCTTCTTTTAATATTATTGCAAGCGTATTTGCAGGCATACCAAGTAAATCAGCTCTTGCTGCTTGTGAGAGATCAGGATAAAGAATTAATGATTCTTTTACATAGGGAACATGAACTAATCTAGACAAACTAGTTTGTTTGCGACATAAATGACCATCTCTAAACAACTGGCATTCCCACCTTCTAAGTGCATTATTCTTAGGATATTGAATCTTAAATCTAGCAAGAAAGTTTTGTTGTAGCTGTCGATAAGAGATTCCAGTATATATTCTTTCATGGTACCATACTGCTGCTACTATTTTCTGTTCTAGAGTATAATTTGGTCCTAGATTATATTTTGCTCTTGATTTAATAGGTTTTTTTGTAACAGAATCCTTCGTCTTAGTGTTCATATTTATTTGATTTAAGCGATTTAAGTAAAAATATGCCTTTTCTATATTAAATACAATACCATTTCCGACTTTCACCAATTACACTTTGAGATTATAATTAATTATATTTAAATCTTATGTAGAACTTAAATATTATACTTAATACACACCAAAAATTTGTGTGTTCCTGTTCCAATTCCAATTTGTTGTGGTTTTCAATTACAAAACAAAAAACAACCCAGTCTAAAGGTAAGTTTTCATGCATCCGAAATCCGACGATCCGATCATACGAAAAATTTTTAGTTGGTCTAAAAATTTAAAAAGCAAAAAAGTAATAAGTAAAGTTATTATTTTTTATTATTATATTCTTTGAATATAAAACTGTTTTATATTCAAAGATTATATTAAAAGTTTTTCGTATGATCGTCGAATTTCGGATGCATGAAAACTTATCTTAAAATTTAGTCCAACTCTTGAATATCTTTATCTGTGGACCTGTCCTTGATAACCATAACCTAGCCTAATTTTCTGTTCTGTGGTCGTGTCTGTGCTCTGTGAGGTTATGAGTTTCTTGATTGAAAGTTATTTTGAACGCATACATATTTAAAAATGAATTGTAAAAAAGAAATTCAGAAAGAAAAAATAACACAAGCTGTACTAGTAGCAGATGTATTTTCAGACGAATTCTTACCCATTTCAAATGAAGTTCCTCATGTTAGTATTAGTAATAAAATCCAAAATGTTCATTATGGCATATAAAATTTTTGTAGGCCCTTTTACCTGTTTTAAACAAGCCTCTGATTGATTACACTCTGGAGTTTTTATCTCTTGGCAGAATAGAGGAAGTGTTTTTGTTTTGTTGCAGTCACGCTGAAGAGATTAAACAACATATCAAGTAAGAACTTTCCACAAATGTTTTAACTAGTATTTCTCCTAATTTACTTTTGTTTTAGCAAATGTATAAAAAATAAAGATGGGTGGACATTAACCATGAAAGTTATTACAATTATATCTGAATCCTGTCAATCTTTTGGCGATTGTCTTAGAGATTTAGATGCAAAGGGTTTGATCCGAGGTGATTTTGTGTTATTAGAACCTGGAGTCATATCAAACATACCACTACTACCTCTTTTAGAAAAGCATAGGTAAGTTTTATATTGTCACTTAAAATAACAGAAACATTAACATACAAAGAAGATGTATCTTTAATATGCCCTAAAATAAAAATTTCAGTGAAACTGTAAAAAATGATAAATATGCAGCTATGACAATAATTTTACAAGAGTCTGGTATTGGGCATATTGGAAGGCAGTCAAATGAAGATATTTTATTGGCTACTGACAATCACAATAGAATTCTATTTTTCAAACAACTTTCCAAATCTGAAACAAGGAAAATAGAGTTTCCCATAGTAAGTTTGTAACTATAGATTATAATACAAAATTATTCTTAATTATAAATTTGTTTACACCTTTACTTTTAGTAAACAAGTGGTTGTGTACCACCTCAAAAAACCCTCTGATTTTACATGACACACTTCCACATAAAAGATATTTAATAAATTTGTTTATAATTAATAAGATTTTAATATATTACAGGAAATGTTTTTGGATAATCCCACTGTCAATCTTTTACATAACTTAAGAGATACTTGTATTGCAATCTGTTCATCTTCTGTTCTGCCTCTGTATTCTGACAATTTTGATTTTCAAACCAAGCATGATTTAATTAAAGGTCTGTTAATGAATGAGGAAATTTTGGAAGGTACAATTTATACACACATTTTACAAGGCAGTCATTTTGGAGGAGCTGTTTCTTCCTGGAAAATGTATCAAGCTCTAAGGTATTTAAAAAAATTTAATCAATATTTAAATTATTTTCATTACCTCTTATTAACATGTTTATTTGTTAAGAATTGCTTTTTACTATTAAATGTACATTTTTATTTTCAGTCAAGAATTAATGAATAAATGGGTACATCCATTGGACCAACCTCGAAAAAAGTAAGTGATGTGCTAATCAGTTTCAAACCAAATATTATAATTACTTTTGTTTTTATATATCTGTTTTGATGTTAGTATATAAAAAGTATAAGTTTGTTTGATTGCTAAATTATTTTTAAGAACTATGTATATTTATTTTAGGAACAAAATTTTAAAAAATGGTGTGGTTATTGGATCAGATACACAAATTACAGAATCTTCAAATGTTAATAAATCTATATTGGGACCAAATTTGAAAATTGGTAAAAATGTAATATTGAATAATTGTTTTATATTCTCAGATTCTAAAATAGGAGATAACGTTTCTATTCTTAATAGTGTCATAGGTCCTGAATGTGTTATAAAGGCAAATAGTAAAATAGCATCTGGAAGTATTTTAGGAAAAGGTGTTGTGATTGAGAATGGAATTACTGTAGAAAATAAATTGATTCAAGCTGGGGTCCCACAAAATGGTAAGACATTTAAGTTGTCCTACTCTTTCTATAACTTATATTCATTATTTTTTTTTACAAAAACAATAATGTATTTGGTAAATATTTTTCTTGTATGATGTGATTTTTTCTGCAATTATCCTTAATTTTAGGTGAAGAATTTGTTAAATTAGGAAATAAAGCCTACCAAATAAAAATGTCTCCTGAAGATGATACAGATGTATTGCTTTCTGCTTTATGCAAAAGAACGTATAGATTACGTGTTCACGATTATGACAGTGACGAAGAAGATGAAGATATCAATGAGTTTAGTGACAGTGAGGACGATTTATCATATACTCAATCGCCTGTACCTGATGACACTAAACGTAAGATTATTTTTATCAATATATTGGGGAATTTTCCATTTTATTTAAAAAAGTCAATACATAATATGGCAAAATTATCATTTTAATAAAATTGTTTGTTTGGCATTAGACATAGGTTATTTATCAAAGACCAAGATAAAACAGGTAGTTCTTTTTATTACATTCAAGAAAAACAGAAATGTAATATACATAACTTTCAGTTAACCATAATAGTAACAATTAAAACTCGTTTTACTAATTAAAATGTTTATTTTTAGTCTTCTTTAATGAAGTCATTGATAGTCTAACAAGAGGTTTCGACGACAATCTATTATGCGACAATCTAATTCTGGAAATAAATTCATCTCGGTATGCATATAATGTTACTGTTAAAGAGGTGAATATACTTTTTTTCTAAATTTAGTCAATACTCTATAGACACTGTCGCAAACTACCAATTAAATAGTTAATTTTGATGTTCAATATTTGATTAGGCATTCTGCCTCCATGGGCAGAAAGCCTAAAGTTAATCCAACTATGCTGCATTCTTTCTCGAATCTTATATGGGTATTTATTTATTTATATAAGTAGGTGGAAACCATTTTGAAATATTAAAAATACCTAAAAATTTGGAATATTAAATTATGCCAAGGGCGGCAAATTCATAACGCTACAATTTTTTTATTCTAGCATTGAAAAAGTGTGCCTTGGATTTGCCATTTTTAAATCAGACATAATATAAATTTCGGCAAAATTCTGCAAAGTGAGAGCTTTTTTCAAACATAATTCTATAAATTACAAAGCAAAAAATCTAAGATACTATCACAAGAAGACTGTATTCGATTTTTAAAAGAAGCGTCCGATTCTGAATACCTCATGATGAAGATGAGCAAATTCATAATAGTATAAATTCTAAAATATGAGCATACTCTGCTGGCGCACTGAAATACAGCCCCGGGCTGCAACACCCATCATCCCTTTTCCCTCCGCTAGAGGGTTTAAGTTACGGGTATGCAAAGAGCAGAAAAGTAGTTTCTACATTTTCATTTTAAAGTCGAAAAATCGAGGTGTTAATTTTTCATTGGACCACCGTGTATATGTATAACATAAATAAGAGTAGTTCCAGTCTTGGGTACACCTTTTTAAAGTAATTTTCGGTAGAGGCATAGACCTATTATCAGAGGAGACGCAACATTCCATTCATAAAACTATGTTTGTTTTGTCGCAATGATTACAAGAGACTGTCTATGAATATGTCAGAGAATACTAATCGATTCTCTTTGTTCCGTCTTCGTGCTGGCAATGCTGTAACATTATTCAGGAGATATGCTTACGATTGTAATCAGTGGCGTGCTATTTGTCAAAAATGAGAATATCCCTGTCAGGTAATTTTATAGGATATATATGGGAATAAATTTATGAATAGCTAATACTCAGTTTTTCACTTAAATAATTATCGTTAATATGAATTGTACAAATAAAATGTAATGTATTTTAAATTTTAATTTTTAAACTCTTGTAACCATATTATGACGTTGGGCGTCGATTGGTGCTATGATTTAAATGTTGAGAGTGAATTTATAAAAATATTTAGTTAACTTTTAAAAATAACAATATACCAAAAGAAAAAATGTAATTTACAATAAAACAACCATTAATCTTAATTTCGTCTTTAATTAGTTGTAAAAGATATTTCAATAATTAACAAAATTTATAAATGTTTATCACAGCAAAAATTATGGTAGTTAAATACCTTGGCTAGGGGTGAGTAAGTTCATTAGCTCTGACTATAGTACAATATTTGTTTCTTTAAGAAATTATAAGGGCGCCACTGAAATCTTTTTATTTTTTATGATACTACTAAAGAAAGTTGTTTTAAGCTGAGTTATTTAAATAAGTATCATAAGATGACAGAAATATGTCAGAAAAAACTGTCTATGAAGTAAAAAAAATGAAAATGTACCAACATATAAAAGATAAATAGATTTCCTTTCTGCTAAAATGAGTGAAGTTGAAAATACGTTACAAAAAAATAATCCGCAAAAAATTCTTTACAACTACTTATTCTAATACAGTTGACGATATAGATAGATATAAACGGAGATAAAAGAGAGAACAAATATGGGGACAGTCAACTTGATATACCACAATAAACTTATCTGTTAACAATAGTGGACGATCCTTCGCCGCACCTTGGGGTCGTTACGGCACTGTTTAGGTGGTTCCAAATGACTATGGAAGATCACGAGTGGAGGGATGATCTGCCCAAGTTGTAGAGAAGATCCAGTTAAAAATGTTCGTGCATGCGAGAGCTTAAAGTTTATAAGCTGTTCAAGTTTACTGAATCTTCAAATTAAGAGATGCTTCTAGTTTACTGTATTATATTCCAACTTTCTGAAAATTACCAGTGTCAAACACGTGTTACATTTACTTTTCTGGTACAAAAAGTACAAATCAGCATAGTCCGAAATCTACAGTTAGATGCTAACGTATTTTAATAGATTACAAAAGATACATTCTTACATTAAATTTACTTTGTAACAACCTTACACACTAATCAAAATTCCAGAAATGTACTTTTACTAGCCTTTTTATAAAAAATTATAATTAATACTTTTAATTACCATAAAAAGATTCTTTGAATAATAATGAAATATGTTGAAATTCTCATCTGATATAATAAAATATAATATAACTTTCGATGTTTTATAAATATTTTAACAAAAAGGAATTATAAAATTGGAAAAAAACATACCTGTATATCACAGTAAATCAATACAAGAAGTGAGACTGGGAATAATTATTAAAACCTCTTGAACACGATAATGGCAACTCATTAGTACACCTCGTAGCGTAGCTACTTTGAACTTCCAATTATAATTATAGAGACCGTATTCATTATTTTATTATTAAGAATTCTTTCGGAAAGATGGAGCTCGCGGTACTAATTTAATTTAATATTTAGGATACCAGGTGCTTAAAATGTTAACAGGTACTGTTACACTCTTTCTTAGTAAGTATTAAATAACTAAATTATTACCCTCAGAGTTTCGTGATTCATTTATTTCTCGATTAGATTAAATTTGAAGGGATATATAGAATAGTTGAGGGATATACAGGGTGTTTCATAAAAGGTGAAGTAGTTTTAAACATAACTTTATTAAGGTTAGACTTAAAAATCTTGGCCAAAATTAACAAATCCAATGGTAGTATTTTAAATTTATTGTATTAACCCTTACTCTGTGGAAGTCCATCTTACTAATAATAAGCAACTAAACGTTTAAACTAAACTCCACTTTCAATTAAAAAATTAGCTTTTATAATGACAGCTAATTTTTTAATTAAACATGGAAGATTAGTTCACAACGTTTAGTCGTTTATTATTCTTGGTATTATTTTAATTTAGTACCACAGGACGAGCTAAATAATCGACGTATTTCAGCTTAAAGGTTGTCTCTTTGTTCTTATTACTCAGGAATATTTAAAAAACTACAATTATACAAGTTACATTCAGGATAATAGAAACTTGTTTTTTAAAAACAAATATTACTACTGAACTAAAAAATTTATTTAACACAGAAAACTATAACTTTAGAACTAAAATTTGTAACTAAACATCAGAATTAAAACTTTTACTATTCAAAATACTTAAGAAGAATCAGAAGATTTGAAAAAATTCGAGTTGGCCAACTAACGGAATAATTACCATACCTGTTTATTTTGATATTAAAATCGTCATCGCTACGCCACTGAATAAAATTATTGTAAACCAACAAATATTTTAACTTGCTAGTGAAAAGAAACATTGGGGCTTAAATAATCCGGTTTTTTACACCCTTGACAATGACTAAATTTGACTTAATACTGCCTATAATTTCGCCAAATACACTAATATAACTCCAAAACATCGTTGCATTTGCTTCGGCAACAATGCTTGAAATAGTTAAAGACACTGTCAAATTTCATAGTATAACCGCTTCTAGGCGGCTTCAGACAAGCCGTGCGGCGTTGTCACTTATTGAGCAACTCATTTCTATGATTTAACCAAATGAAATATTTCAATGGTTAAACATTCCATAAAATGAGTTGTATAATTTAGGTGGTTATAAATTCATAAAATATTAATAAGATATAGCATTATGGTCAAAATATTTTTGCAAATGTAATCAACTAATACTATAGTTGATTCAATAACAATCACAGATCTCTTACCTTAAATGGTGAACAGGCATCATCACAGCACAACAAATTCCACCATAAATAAATAATGTTTGAGCATATAAATAAATAAATCGATTCGTCTCCTCTGATATTAGGTCTATGGGTAGAAGTTTTAATATATTTTTTTTCAATGATCGTTCACAATAAATATTATTTGATTGTTTTATACATTCTAATTCAAAATTTTAATATTATTTTTAGGTAAACTTCAACGTGGTAAAAGCTATTTTATGTATCTCTGTGAAGGAACCTATTGGTGTTCAGTATTTCTCCTACTTATCCCGTTTATTGTTATACTTTTCTCCAGTCCTGAAGAACTACCTACGTAACGAATGTGCAATGCTAGATTGTCTACAAGCTTTAGAGGTAATTTTAACTTAAAAAAACTACCCGACAACAAAAAAATAGAATTATTATTTAGAAAACGTTTACAGTTGTCTAAATTATTATTTTATCGGTTAGCAGTTTAAATTTGGTACACAACTCGATCACAATTATTTTTTTTATAAAGTTGTCACATGTGTTTCCAGGACGTGGCAACATCAAACGAAAACGTAAACGACAAATGGGTGATTGCTATACTACAACATATGTATAATAAAGATTACGTGTCAGAAGACGCCGTGTTAGATTGGTTTAATAATCTCGATCGGTCCAGTAAATTTTTTAATCAGGTTAAACCGTTCGCTGAATGGCTTCAACAAGCAGAGGAGGCATCTAGCGAAGAAGAAAGTGATTAATAGTTTGTATATAAAATACAGTTTAATATAAAAATAAAAACCAACAGAATTCTAATTTTTTACAAAACATTTTTATAATCGAACATATGGGTGGAATAAGCGAAGTAAAACACAAGAAACAGATTCAAACACCTATGTTTTTCTAAGCCGTCGATCACCAAAACTGAAATCCTTATATTGTAGATACGAGTACACATATGATATTGACAACTTGTCTTACTGTAGCTGACAAAGCAAGAGTACACCACTCTAAAGTAATTCTAATCATTTATTTATTATAATCTTTTAAATATATTGACAGAAGATTTGGTAGGTAAATAATGATTCTTTATTCCCATGTAATTTAAATTTGCTTTCTTGTTCTACTAAAAATCTTGGCAAATTAATCCCTTCTTGAGGAGGTTTTTGTTTTGCAGACACACTCTAACCAAACCTGTCCCTTCCAGAATGTATCCCTCTAGGAGCGGTGCATTCCGGGAAGAACTTTCTTCACCCCCCATCATTCCACTATCTTGGTTCGGAGATGGTTTCCAGGTGTCTTCTGTTTGGTCCGGGATGGTGCTTTGCACCTTTATCCTCCTGTCTTCTTTTTAGGCGTTCAAGAGTGTGTGCTTTTCGCTGCCTCTAAAAAGTTAGTCCTTAGTCGACGAACTGCGGCTAAAGGTAACCTTAGAGAGTGAATCCACTTGTTAAAGCTGTCCCTACTCAAGAATCTGCGCATCTCCCTAGGGATGGGCAGAGTCTTTTATAGGTGGTTCCTCTTTTGTTTGCTTCTTGACAGATGTTGTTTCTTCTTAGTTGTCCAGCTGTTTCCTTGGTCTAGGATGTCTCCTGTAGTCCTCTGCTGTGTAGTTTGTTAATTCCCTAAGTGCTGTGTTCGGGTGTGTCCTGAGTTCTTCAAATATTCTTCTGGCTCTGGCTTTCATGATTTCTTCTGTCTTCTCCTGGTCTAGTTCCCTGTATAGTTGTATATTTCTTATGTATGGGGCGTCTGCTGCTTGCCTTGAGCTGATGTTTTGCTGTGCTTGTATCTTCTTTTTGTAGGTTTTGGCTGTGTCTCCCCAGGCTACGGAGGCGTACAATATGATCGGAATGATGATTGCGTTTATTAGATGTATCTTTGTCTTCAGTGCTAGTTTGGATTTTCTTCCTATGAGTACGGCTAGTCTTCCTCTTGCTTGTTTTGCCTTCTTTGTGATGTTTTCAACGTGTCCTTTGTCCAGTATCACTCCTAGGTATTTGGCCTTGTTTTTCCATTGGATCTGTTCTCCTATGTTAATGTTTTCTTTTGGTTTTTTCCTTCTGTTAGTAAAGTAGACTGCTTGGGTTTTCTTCGGGTTTATTTGGATTATCCATGTTGTGCACCATTCGTCTATTTGGTCCATAGCCTGTTGGAGTCTTCTTGTCACCATCCTTGGTTGAGTGCTTCTTGTAACGATAGCCGTGTCATCTGCGTAGAGAGCCATCATTTTGTTTTGGTACATGACAACATTCAAGCTGATCGAAATGACGTTTGACTTTGACATAATGCTTATCCAGATTTTTAGAAATATTTACAAATTCCCAAAGATTTTTCCATTTCTTATACATATTTGTACTGAAAATGAACCGTTGGATGCTGAAATTAATGTTGAGTTGAAAAAATACTATCTACTCTATTGAATAATTTTTCTGTAGTCCACAGGACGTTGGATGAGAGCCTTGACTATTCTTTCAGATTCTATAGTGTCAAATGCTTTCTGGAACTCAACGAAAACAAGAACCAGTGGTCGATTGTATTCTATGGTTTTTAACGTTAGAAGGTGATCATTGGTGCCGAAACCCGAGCGAAATCCAGCTTGCTCTATTGGTTGGTATCGATTCAGTTTATTCTCCAGTCTGTAACTGATTTTCCAAGTATAGATCACTAATGATAAAATTTACAAGACTATGGGCCGGTTGCATAAACGCTTGTCAAAGGTCTGTTAGCTAACAAGTTGTTAACTTTTGACAAGTGTATGTGCAACGATAGCGCATGCGCAGGCATTTCATATTTATTGATTTTTAGATGTTGACGGTGTGGTGTTGTCAGCTTAAATAATTTTTCCCTTATACCGAATAGTTAGATTTTAGTTTATGTACTACTGGAATAAATAGATAGGAAATTAAAAAACAGTATTAAAAATAGAACATTTTTGTTGTCATATTAGTGAAACAACTAACTTTACTCGTAATTGTGGTTGTTCCTAAAAGCTTTATTATTAAATTATTTAATATATAAACATTAACACAGGGCTTGGTCTCGAGATTTTAGGTTTGTAAGAAAATTCTTTATAGAAATCCGACATTAGGTTTTGTACTGAACTTAGCAGCATAGCAAATACAATAGTTTTAGTTATTTTTGTTAAATAATTTTTGATTGTCTTTAAAAAACAAGAGGTACATTTCTATATTTAAGTTTATACGTTAAGTTATCTTATATTGTTAGTAATACTGTTGTATAATGAATAAATAAGTAAAAGATAGCTTTAATATAGGTAGAGGATGGAGGTATGGTACCTTAACTTTTATTATTTATGTTGTTAATATCAGTTTTAAAGATAATCTTTCTATGTAAATATGGATGCTTCTGAAACGGAACAATTTTGTAAAAGATGACATCTGAATAAGTTTACGTCTCCTATTCATATCTAAGCAGACGGTAGAAACCAATTTATGATATTCTGTCAAAATTCAATAGGAAAGAGTTTTGAATTAGAATAATTAGATTTCTTAAACATTTTTTAGTACTAAATCAGCAACTAACTCTAAACCCGCATGTTTTGACAATATTTGGTGACAATATTTCCTGAAGTTTTGTTGGATTAATGAATAATTAATGAGGTTTGAAAGCTCGGAAATAATTTAAGTTCCAAATTAATTCAAAGTTATTAGAACTAGAACAAATTTGTTTGTCGTGCATATAACAACAAAATTTATTATAGTTTTAATATGCCTTCTAGGCCTGGAGAGCTAAAAAGGCTTTACAATCTTTTAAACAATCAACAATATTATTATTGATGTACATGGAAAATAAAATAGGGCCTAATCCATGTGGTACACATCATTTAATGAAATTCATTTATTTACACTCATATATACAAATTGACTATTATCAAGGTAACTTTGAATAATCGTTTTGCCATTATATCAATCTCCCTAAATAAATTATCTGACATATCTAGTAATACAACTATTAGGATTTTTAAATTCCAATTTTCATTATTTTTGTTTTAAATAGATAAAACTGGTACAATTGAAATTGATCTCATTTACCTCAGGGTACCTATTTTACAGAGGCAGAGCAAATAGGTTCTTCTGTAATAACTTCATTTGAGATAAAGTTTAAGAACACAGTTAATTCACCTACTTTTTTCCTATTATTTTTATTTTCGGCTGATTAATGAATGGGGTTTATTTCCAATGAATTTCAAAGCTATTTGGCATTAGTTCTGTTTTAAAAAATGTACCTGCATTTATAATTCAAACTTATGTAGTCACTCTTCATTTATTTAAATTGACGCAGAGAAATGTGTATCTGTATATAAAAAAATGTCATTACTATGTGTGAGACTTGTTTCACATAATATTATCTATGACAGACATCAACTTGGGCATATGTAACATTATTGGCGCCAAGTGATTTCTGTTTATACTTCCATGTTAATTTTTCAAGAACGTTTAATCGCCTACTTTAATCATAACTAAATAAAAAATGTATAGCATCTTATGCTCGTTCTTGTGATAAATGCATTAATTTATACCAGTCTGTGATGATTTATAACAGTAATAATTCTGTCATATGAAATTAATTTCCAAAAAATATAAAAATAATTTTAAAATAAATTTATACTAAGGAAAAACCAAACAAATAGTTGTATTTAATAAAATTGCAAATACATATTATGTAGTAAATAGGTATATAATTATATATTGAAACCGTTACATAGTAAATTACTTCAACTTTTAATTTAAAAAAACAATTCAAATATACAAATGAATAACAAAGATTGTAGATTGTGGGCTATACATTAAAATTCTTTTAAAAATATTTAAAGAATCTCAACAAATTTGTACATCTGCTATTAGTTCAGGAGTGTTGTACCCAAAAAAAAATGAAAATGGAAAAATTATCTGAAATGTAACAACTGAGACAAAATCCAAAATCTCTTTTATTTTCACATATAACCTCATTTTTCCGCGGAGAATGCAAACCGACTTTTTCTGTTTTAATTTTTTATTTTCGAACGGTAAGTCAATCTTTAAGAAGGTTGGTAAAACCATATCTTTTTGTGACCTATATAACAACAATTTTTCTCAAGCCTATATCTCTAAAATTTTCTGAGTTATTTCATTTTAAAAAAATACCTTCCATTTAAAAGTGCAAAAAAAGCAACCACAAAATTTGCAATAATTGTTTAATTTTTGCTATAAATTTTTATATATTGCAAAAACTGACTACATCAATGAATTCTAAGGAAAAAAATATAATAAAATTTCATTTTGAGGTCAAATTCTTCCCCACAACACAAGATTTATAAATTTCACCCCTTTTCACCCACCCAAAACTACCAAACTACCTCTAGTTGAATGATTTTTTTCCCAAAAAAGTACAGCACTTTCAGTTACTTGGGGATATAAGTTATGGGACTTACAAGTAGGTAACTGTCATAAATATTGTCTTCATTAATGCAATTCAGGGTTAGTATGCTGACGTTGCCTGCAGTGAAAATAGACAACTAAATGTCTGTTGTAGATTTATGATGAAGTTAGAAATTCTTATCCCAATCCTTTTTTCTGTTTCTGACTTGAATGCATCCGTCTAAATGTTACATAGTTGTTTAAACAATTGATTCAATTCTATTGATTGATAACTGTGGGGTTTATACAAGATGTTTTATCCTACACCAAACTATAAGGTTTGTTTTAAGAAAACACACAAATTGTAGGTATATTTTTAAAAGTATTTTTATTTTTCAATTATTACAAAGAACATCACAAATTACAATTTGTAATTCGTTTTTATCTAAGAACCAATTATTTCCTCCATAAAATACCATTTTTAATAAAATAGGTAAGAAAAGGCTTTGCACAGATTTCTAGACTGGTCTAAAAATATGCTTTAACAGATGTAGCCAATATGATCGACTTACATCTATTTCTTTTACAGTTTGAATATTAAACAGAGTGCATTTACACAATGACAAATAATATTATTTTCGTATCGTTTATTTTAATTATAACAACTGCTACTTCCGAAAATATTATAGATAATTTTAACAATTACAGCGAGTTTTTGAATTTCGGTAGGAAAAAATTGTACAGTTCCGAAAAAGTTATTCCAGACACTGTAAGTAAATCAAAAATAGACGTATTAGGAGATATACTAAGGACTTATACGGATTCAATTAAAAATTTCACCAAATTGGACATTATTTTTTTGATAGATGCTTCGTCTAGCGTCGGTGAAAATAATTTTAAGAGTGAATTGAAATTCGTGAAAAAGTTACTCAGTGATGTTATTGTTGATTTTAATCATACCAGAGTGGCTGTGGTAACATTTAGTTCATCAACCAGTATAGTAAGTATTATGGATTAAAACCCCTTCAACTTTATGGATTATAAAATACTTTTGTTATTTTTAGTATATAAATATTGATCAAATTGGAATAACTTCTCAAACTTATAATAAATGTGTTCTACTAAACAAACAGTTAAAGAAAGTAAAATATAGAGGAGGGGAAACTTTTACATTAGGAGCATTTCAAACAGCTAAGGTAAATTAATTATACTTTGGTACCTCTTTTGTAATCATCAAAAACATTTTTTGTTGTCATATTAGAAAACCAACTACCTAACTTTACTCGTAATTGTGGTTGTTCCTAACAGCTTTATTTTTAAATTATTTAATATAAACTTAAACATTAACACAGGGCTTGGTATCGAGATTTTAGGTTTGAAAGAAAATTCTTTATAGCAATCCGACACTAGCTTTTGTACTGAACTTAGCAGCATAGCAAATACTTTTAGCTATATTTTTAAATAATTTTTGATTCCTAAGTCTTTTAGGAATCAGTATTTTTTATAAATTAAATATAATCTTGCGACAAACGAGTTCATTACGGTTTAATTTATTTTAAAGTGAATTTCCTTCAATTATTTGTATAAAAAATGACTTTCATTTGTTTTGTTGTTATTATTCGTTTGTTTATTCTTTCAGTCACTGTATTATATGCTAAACGATTAGGTACATTGAATTTGGGAATACCCAGCTTTATTTGAATTTGAATTTTTAATAATAATTTTTTTAAATTGTTTTAATAAATAATAATAGGGACTTAAAGCAGTTCTAAAAATAGGGAGTTAAGGCACACAGGGTACGTAAACGTATCTTTTTTGCGTAAACGTACCAATTCCACTTTACGTCGTCGTTACCAGGATGAGAAATATAACAGTTAAGGCACAGATCAAAAGGTAACGCAACGTATCCAAACGTCATGTTTTGTTTTTGTCAGCTGACAAATATTTGTTTGGTTTTCTGGTTAGAATAATTTGTGTTTTTGAATGAAAACAAGCCCAGAAAGATTAAATGTGTACACTAGTAGATACACATCAATAGGTAACTTACTGAAATTGTAGTGTCCTATACTTGTCTATATATTTCTTAACTAAATTTTTCACCCTATCTTTCAAGGTTCTACTTAATATGAATTTCCCCATGATTTTCATTAAGTTACTTTGAATTATATTCCATCTGGAACTGTCTTCATAAGGGTTTTGCCCCACAACCTCCCGTAATAAATGTAAATCGTCCTCATTTGAAAAATATACCCGTCCTGCTCCTGATAGACGATTTACATTATTCACTTGCATTGTGATCATATAGATAAGAACAGATTATGAGGGTCATAAAAATGGTTATCAAAACAAAAAACAACTGGATTTGCAAAGGATTTTTCTTCGTTTTCGTTTCTTTATCATGCAGTTCGGGATATCTAGCAGCGTTTCGGATATCGTCGGCGTGTATCGGGTCGATACTACCGCGTTCTTGGGTCCACGTAGGAATCCGTATCTTTACGTCGAACGTATCTCGTATCGTAACGAAAATTTAAACGGCGCATGCGTAGCTGTCATTAGATACGTTTACGTATGTATGTGATGTGCAGCCTTAACTCCCTATTCACTACGTATCCGTATACGTATCGCAATGCGCATGTGCAGAAGCGATACGTGGGTTTCGTTACGTTACGTGAAACGTATCAATTCGTCACACGTATCTAACGTAACGTATCACATTATTGTGTTCCGTGATCGCGTTTTTCAATAATTTAGCGATAAAAGTGATGTTGTATGCTCAAAAATCATAACCTTATTTTCTGTTCATCAATCATAACAAACATTTCTGTGACATGCGATAATGGAAAAAGATTAAAGAAAGAAAGAAAAAGATTATTTTACAGTGGCAATGACGACATTATTTTTTTAAGGTAGATATCGGGGCTTATTTTTTACGTTAAAAATTAAAACACATGAATGGTTACGTTACGTTACAAACGCATTTGCTTTATGCTCCTTTTTGCTTAGTTACGTATCTCCTTTACGTTACGTATACGGATAAGGATACGTGATAAATTTTTAGAATTGCTTTAAGTCCCTAATAATTAGCTAGGCATTTTCATTAGGACATAATAATTGGCTTTTTATTTCGAAAAATAAATGTTAAAGTACGTTTACAGAGAGCAAAACATAAATACCAAAATTGGATTGCGTGATTCATAAATAATAAATAACACAAATAAAATTTAAACATTAACTTTGGTTATGGATCATTGATTTTTAGGCTATAGGCATAATAAGTACATAGTGAGTTTTATGTATATATAGAACGCTTCAATAATCTCGGAAATGGCTTGCACGATTTTTATAAATTTTGATATTTAACGATTTTGTAATACGGCCGAGCTTATGGTAGTGTTTACATTGTTGTCGGATTTTCCGTTTTCGAACGGGATAACATTCCCAGTAAGTCTATCCCAAAATGCCACGATTTTTCAAGCAGAAATCACGGCAATTCACTACTGTGTAGAAGAAATTAAAAGGCTGGATAGGACGTACTATCGGCTTCAGAATTGCATATACATTTTCAAACTAAAATCGTTTACATTGAATAGACAGCCTTTTTATTTTGTGTAACCAATCACGGTTTAAATAATAATAAATTTGAAATCAGTTAAACAGTTGTCCACGCCCACATCTTCACTTAGTTTGGAACCCTCAATAATAAATGTTTGTTTGGGATTAAAATCCCTTTTTTTTATTATATCAGTACAAAAATACAAAAAAAAAATTATTTATTCGGGACATGACCGACCATTGTAAATACACTTAATCTCCCAAAACCATTTAATAAAGGCGTTTTAAAAATTGCCATTCCTTTGTTGTATAAGAAGGGCGTTTTTATAATTTCGGTGGGTAAACGAAATTCACATTTAACATGTATATGCTATTCTAAAGCCGACTGTACCGTTCAATAGCCATCTTCACAGACAGTCAGGCGGTGCTAAGGGCACTAGATTCTGTAGAGGTCAATTCTAGGCTAGTATGGGACTGTGTGCATGCTCTGAATACTCTGGGGGATCGTAGCAAGGTTACGGTAGCTTGGGTACCAGGGCATAGGGGTCTAAAAGGCAATGAAAAGGCAGATGAAATGGCTAAACTAGGCTCATCAATGCCTTTTATTGGACCGGAACCCTTCTGCGGCATTGCAAAAAATATAATAAAGACGGCCATGAAAACATGGGTGGCACAAAAATCACGGGAATGGTGGTGGAATTCACCAGGACAAAGGCAAGCGAAACCGTTCATAATGGAACATTCGCAAAAGTTTACGTCAGACTTATTGAGTAAAGACAGGAAAACGGTCAAAACTGTAGTAAGTCTATTGACGGGGCACTGTAAGCTAAACAGGCATCTTAAGCTGATGGGGTTGACAGAGACGGATCTGTGCAGATTCTGTCACCTAGAAGAGGAAACACCAGAGCACATCTTATGTCAGTGCGACGGACTGGTAAATATGCGGTTCCTGACTTTAGGAGAAGAATATCCATTGGCAAGGGACTACATGAAGGTTACAGTCTCAAAGCTTATAGACTTCGTTAAGAGAGTCGGACTGGGGGATGTAAACTAGTTTTTCGAGGACCACAATAGATCTGAAAAGGTCGCAGTGGAATAGGCTTCTGGCCACCTCTTAAACATCTATCTATCTATCAAGTTAAAATAATACATTCAAATGGCTAGGATTGAATAAACTCATTTAATATAAGTAATATTTAATAATTTATATCCTAATCAAAATCCCATAAGAAAATCTACCTTCAGTAAATTAGTAAAAAAAATTAACAAAACTGGTGCAGTAAAAGGTTTATCCAAATCATGGCGCAGAAAAATTTCAACAACTGAAGACAGATCTTTAGATATTTGCATCATATTAAAAGAAGGTCCAAGTGATAAACAACTATGGAATTATAAAAAAACATAAAATATAGGCTGTTACAATAGATGCTGAGATTTTTGTCCGTTTACTTCAATGCAACAAGCCATTCCATCTGTAAAACATTTTGCAGCATACTTGACTGTTCCATTCTTCTTATATCTAAGGCAATCCTGTCTTTAATTCCTGAATATGGCCAAGTTTTGTCTTATAAACAGTGTTTTTTAAGTGACCCCACCGGAAATAGTTACGAGGATTCATATCGGGTGATCGCAGGGGCCATTCGATAAAACCACTTCTTCAGTCCGTCTTCTAGGAAACACATTTCTGATAGTATATATTATTGTTTTAACAGTACGAGTATTAGGCCAGCCATACACGTTGTGGTATACATGAAAGATTTACCGGTAGAAGTAGAAAAATCGAAATTTAGTATTTTCTACCTAAACAGCTTATTAAATTTATTGTACTAATCCTTAATCTGTGGAAGTTCATTTTACTAAATCTCATTGAATTCGTATTTTAGGAAATTTTAGATGCTTCCAATAGGACGGACTCCAAAAAAGTTATTTTTCTTATAACTGACGGTTACTCTAACGGCGGAGATCCAGTGCCTATATCGACACAACTTAAACTAAATTCGGTAAAAATATTCACAATTGGAATTAAAAATGGAAACTATAAAGAGCTGTACGATATTGCTTCTACTCCTGGACAATTTTACAGTTACCTTTTAGACAGTTTCAACGAATTTGAAGGTTTAGCGAGAAGAGCTCTTCACTCAGGTTTGTAAAGTTTATTTATTTAAAACGTTTCATTAGTTTTGGACTAAATATGTTATTTTCTGGAATGCTCTGATCCTAGTAAATGTGATTATGTGTGGTGCTGTGATCTGAGGGGCTAAAATCGACAGTAGACTACCAATGAGAAGCTGGATAAGCTTCAACAACATTGAAGTTTTAATTGATATCCCTCCACATTAAATTTGACTAGAAAGGGAGGCAATGGCGGGTACAAATAAGGATGCCGTTGAAATCACAGGATGAAGGACCAATTAATGCCAAAGATAATAAAAAATCATTAGGTAGTGAACATAGTACCAAATATTCCGTTTACCGTTCTATTCTCAGGAGGAGGCGAATGGAAGACGAATAAATTGAATCTAATATTACTTAACCAGTATAAACTAGGTTACGTTTGAATGGGAATTTAAAATGAATCAAAAATATTAACTAATAAACGCCAAAGAAATTATAGGTTTGTTTTTTAAGGCTGAACTCGTTGCACTGGTTCGTGACATAAAAAAAACAATGGTCAAAAATATAAATTTTTTTTTAATTAAATATACATTAAAATCTCCTTCTTTAATGGTATTCTGTGATTTTAATTTAATAAAAAAAATCAGCCCTATCATTGAACTTCCTTATTATATTATCAGTAACATGTGCAAAGTAAGTATACTGTACGTACAATATTTTATCTAAAACATTGCTTTTATCATTATTCACTAAAATACACCATTATCAAAACTTTTTAATCAAAGAAAGGTATTATATTATACAACCCTTAGAGACGGTATTGTCAGTCAGACCAAACTGAAACTTGCCAGACCATTTTAGTTTTATATTTTATTCAGCTTGTTAATTGCAGGTAAAAGTGATAACATATTTTTTTAGATCTAAAACACGGAGATTACATTCCCGTAGGGTACAATTTGGCTTGCAATGAATTGTGCAAAGAAGGTGAAGATTGTTGTGATGACAAAGCTATGTGTACGTGTGGAACCAGAACTGGACATTACGCTTGTGTGTGCAAAGCAGGTTATTATGGATCCGGACTAAAAAATAATTGCTTCCGTAAGTTTATTATGTTTAATACGGATAATTTGTCAGTCTCTAAGGTAGAATAGAATAGGTTGTACAAGCCAGTAAGTCTTCTCTATCCTTCTTCCTACGAAGATATTTTGTACATACCTTGATCTACATAAACTCTAGAACGCCTATACTACTAGCGAAGCTAAGCAACTTTCTAGAGGGAACATTCCTAATTTGATTAGGAGTCAGTGAAACTCTTTCTAAGAACACAGTTTACACAACAATGCTACGCTTTTGCATGTCTTTTTTGCTCTTTTTGAGAAGACACTTTGTTGTTTCTATTCTGGACATATATGTATACTATACCAGTGAGCTCTGGTTCGACCTCTCCAACTGTATGGCAGGTTTCTAAAAACACTTCAAAAAGGCTTCTCAAAGTCAAACCCGACTGGCATGGTGTCCAATTTTTGATTCAAGGACGCTAGTGGAATTTTTTCAGGGTCATAAAATGACCAATAAAATCATCAAGTTTTAATTAAGGGTTGTCTCTGGTATAGCTGCGCCCTCTATCATTATGCAGTGTTACAGCGGAGGGAGACCAAGCATCGCTTCTAGTGCTGTTGTGATGAAAGTTGTCATTACCCCTGTTATTCCTAGATAAGCCACCACACAAGTAAATCATATGTGACAACTGGCTTGATAATAGTTTGTTATGACCAGAAGATGATCTTCGGTTTCAAACCTTATGTCTTCCTAAACATCCTGCGACAAATCCAACTCGCCACCAAGACTTTGGATAAGATTTTTTCCATCTGATTGTTATGTCAGTTTTTGATCCAGGATAATTGCTAGATATTTTACCTCCTTCAGTCTCCAAGGTAAAATAACAAATTAGTTTTCTATTTATTTATTTTTATTTAGCTTGTTCACCAGGAACTTATTCAAATGGACCAAATATGTGTTTGCCATGCCCTGATCCGTTTCATACTACAGTTTCACCGGCCTACGGAATCGACAGTTGTACATGCAAGGAAGGCTATAAGGCTACTGGTAACAGGGAATGCAAAGGTTAGTTGAATTTTAAATGTTTTTCTACAAATATCGATGTGTTTTCAGTTGTTGATTTTTTTCTTTCTTTAAAATCACCATTTACTTGATAACATTGACCTTTTTTGTTGGATCTTATAATTGATATTTTTTAAACGGAAGAAAACCTTGACATAATTAAGATACTTATTCGCCCAATAATAGTTACATTAACCAGGATGTTGTATTATAGAATTCTTTTTAAATGTATTTCTTAGCTATTAATACTGATTCAACTTAATTGAAGATATTTTTGGTCTGCTTATTCGACTTGCGAGCCCATTAGTAATAAGAGGTCAATAAACATATTAAATTTATGTGTTCCATTGCAAACAGATAGGTCAATTAAAACGAAGTTGGAGGACCAAATGTAATTGCCATTAAAAGCTTACATTTATCGATTAAAAAAAATAAAACGAAACAGTTTTTATTTTTAATTAACAACTATCTCTTACGATTTGCTGAGAATAATACATTTATTTTTATTTTTGTCTTTACGAAATAATTATGTATTTTGACAATATAATTCGTAAAACGAATGTTGTGTTTTATTTCTTTATGGTTTTGTATTTTTCAGAATTAAAATGTGCAAAAATAACTGCGCCAGAAAATGGATATTATGTTAAAAATCATATGTGTCCAAATGTTATTTTTAGTGCCTGCGGCATACGATGTGAGGTTGGATACAGTTTAAAAGGAACCAGCGTAAGATTGTGTCAAAAGAATGGTACATGGAGTGGAACAGATGCTACTTGTGAAAGTAAGTACCTAAAGTAAAATCAAACTATGCCAACAGTAAGTTTCGGTTCATTACAGCAATTTAGTAACTTAGAATTAAATAGCTAATCCCATATAGTTTATACTACCAGTACACCAATACACACTTTTAACCGCCTAACGCTTGTTTCGATAACTAAGTTATCTTCCTCAGAGACCCAAGGTAAAATAATGGCATGTGTTCGGGGAGCACGCTATTTGCGCCATTTGGCGCTATCTAGTACTATTCCTCGTTTGCGTTATATGGCTCTTGGCGCTACATAGCTCGAAAGCGTGCTCCCCGAACACACCGTTACTAACCTTATATATACATTACATAATTAATATAAATGCCTTCGTGATAAAACTAATTTTACGCGCGAAAACATGTTTACAATCATTTTTCCTTTAATCAACTATAAAGTTGACTTTTACAACATATAATTTCTATCCATTCAAATGCATCCAGCAATCTATTTTACAATACTTGTTGTTCAAATTACTATTATTTCAAAGAACCTATAAAATATTAGGAAATGATTAAAGTAGATTTTTGAATTTTCCTGCTAAATTGTGAGATGTTAGGAAAGCTGAGACTGGAGGATTTTCATGTATCATAATATAACCAAGATTGAGATATATGTTCTTTTTGTAGTCTTTGATAACTACTTCTGCTCATAGTTGGTATCAACATTAGGTTCTATTGCATGTAGTTTGGTACTACATATTTTGGAATGAGTTTGTCAAGTATTATGTAATATTTATTAGTGACAGACTTGAATAATTTTCTAGTGGCAAATCTGATTCTAATTTTGCTAACTGGTCTTTTCTGGTATCCAAATAAAATTAACCTGCAAATCTGACCTGGCTATATAGAATTTATAAAGGCTGGAATTGTGATTTTTTACAAATTCAAATGCAGTAGATGAAGTTTCCATTAATATAGCTTACAGTTTTATTGTATGCAGTTTTTAGGGAAAGTTCCTTTATCAGGTTTGGAAGTGAGGTACCTCACATGCCTCTCTGTACATGTAATAAGCTATGTATGACTTGTTGGGTTAGGGAGGTATATTTGAAATTTTGTAACTGTGATCTTGAGTAAATATACATTTACTAGAACTTTAAGACTTAAGTAATTAATGCACTGCTGGTGTATTAATTACTTCCTTGTTTTTCCTATATCTGGCAAAAATTATGCCTAGAAATCTACAGTGGTGCAAGTTGTAGAGAGTTATATTTAGGGTTATATGAAGTAAATATTGGTTGTGTTATCTACTAAAGTTTATTACTGTATTTGATGTATAAGAAGAAATACAGTCCAACTTTAGACTAGCTATAAAGGTTATCCAAAAATTTTTGTTTGAATGAACATTCACTTTACCTTAACAAAAAGGAATTATTTTATCTGCCTAGCTGCAATATTTGACTGGGTATTGTATGGGAATAGTGTTGGACTTAGAACCGAGAATGTACAGAAAAGGATTTGAATTTTTATTGAAATCTACTAAAGAATAAATATAAAATAGTTTAATGTGAAAATCAATAGGATTTATATTCTTTCAGGTTTATTAAACTAAATGTTAATTAATATTTTTTCAGTTAAAACGTGCAATCACCTGGAAATCCCCAAAGGTGGTAAAATGAAGTGTTTCCAAACAGATACCCAAGAAAAATTCGATAGTAACATGACGAATCTACCGGTGGATACGTCTTGTAAATTTACCTGTAATGAAGGACATGTTTTAACCGGATCTAAAGAACGAATATGTCTCCCCATAGCCAGGTGGTCCGGCTTAAATACCCTTTGTAAACGTAAGTTAATATTTAAATTATTTTTTCTACTCCCTCCATTTTAAACTAAACATTAAGTATTTGACAGCAGGTAGGTAATGGCCATTTAGAAATGTAATGGTCAGTTGTAGAAAAACTCTAACACGCATCTCGAGGATAATGCCAATTTTGTTCACTCGTGAACTGAGTGTAATTGTTTTGTTATCCTACTTGATATACGTAATGTACCAATAACTCTTTGTATCATCTAGTAATAACTTTGATCTAGTTTCTTGGTATTTTCAGCAATGAAGTGTAAAAAATTAACTCCAGTTAAATACGGGGACATAGAACCTGCTACTTGCAAATTTGGAAAACAAGAATTTGGTAGAGTTTGTCGAATAGTATGTAAAGAAGGATTTCAAATTAAAGGACCAGAAAAAAAACGATGTACAAAAGAAAAAGGAAATTGGGATAGTAAATTTGAGGAAACTACTTGTTTAGGTAAATTATATGCCCGCCTTCAACATATAGTAAAATAAACATTTCATTTTCAGATATTACACCTCCAGTTATTACTTGTCCTAAAAATATATCTGTTAAATCTTTACCGGGAAAAAATTACGGCCATGTTTCTTGGGCTGAACCAAATGCAACGGGTAAGACCATTTTTTGTTTGAAATATTAAAAAATAGTTAAAAATTTTTAGATAATTCACAACTTAATGTATCGATTTGGACAAGACCGGCAGTTTCGGACACAAAACGAGTCAAATTTGAAATCGGTACGACAAAAGTCACGTACCACGCTCAGGATGTATTTAAAAACAAAGCGAATTGTTCTTTTTTTGTTATAATTAAAGGTAACATGAACGTCCACGGTTTAGACAGATATAATAAATCATTTTATTTTATAAATTTTTAGATACTGAACCGCCACTTATTGAAAATTGTATGGATCCTCCAATTTTTCTTACAAGCGAAACGAACGGTGCGAACGTAACTTGGGACGAACCAGTAGCTTTCGATAATTCCCAAACTGTATTTGTAAGTAAAATTTTAATACACTTATACAGTGATCTGACTAAACTTCTTTTTAGTTGAATAAATCACACGATTTCGGACTTTTTAAGATCGGCACAACTACAGTGACTTACGTGGCTTCTGATCTTTCCAATAATACTAGTACCTGCAAGTTGAATATAACTGTCGAGGGTAAGTCAAATCTAAAAGAATCTTAGATTCATGTAAAGGAAATGTGAACGTCAATACAATAAGCGAGTTCGGTAATTATATCCCAGATGCTATTAATTATTTTGTCACGTGACTACAGATCAGAGGGATTAATTGAATTAAACGAACGGTACAGATCACTTTAGTCAAAAGTGTCAAATGTCATAACTATTTATTTTTGTTTTTTATTGTTGGAGTGTGCAATAATTTGTGGTTAAAAAATAATCAAACTAATTTGTGATTTTTGCATTAAATTTAATAAAAAAATGAGTACTTCCACTGCGATATTGGCCATGATTGAAGGAGGCTATAATCCGCATTATTTGAAGACGATGAAGAGGAATGTCCAAATAAAATCATGATAAATATTTAAAAGTTAGGTACCAAGTTAACCATTTCTACTTAATTTTATTCTACACAATATCCTGATATTGCTCTTTTCTGACCATTATAGAAATTTGTTTTCGGTCTTCAACATCAAAAAGATCAAGTTTTTCCATTATAAAAAATTGTAAGTTCTTAAACATAAAACTTAACGTCACAAACTCAGATTAATTTCTTTGATCTGGCAAAATAATCGGAGTAAAAAGATCATAATCCGATTAAAATTAGATGTAATAATGAACGAACGATTTTGACAAGTCTGACTGGTCGGATGTAAATACCGAACGCAACTAATGTGATGCTTTTATTGATCTCGAAAGATCAAAGTTGAGAAGACAACTAAAATATGAAAACTAATCTTTAGATGTATCTGCTCTTCCAAAAAAGAAAAAAAGTATAAATAATACATAAACAAATATATAGAAAAAAATATAGCATAAGTAAGAACATTTTTTTGCGAATATTCATGTTAAAAACATTTATGAAATTTGGTAAAATAAATGAATAAAATTGAACAGATGCATTTAAAACTGATCGTGAAGTATTATAAACTAGTAATCTTTGTTCTTTCGCCGGGCTGGGATACATATTTGTCCCCTATAGGTATATGTGTTTGTCCTGCTTTGAGTTACTACATATTTTTGCTTCTGTTTTGTTTAAAACTTCCTTCAAGGAAGCAAAAACCTGCGAAATTTTCCTTTTTTTGTGTCTCTAACTGCTAAACCTCTCCATCTTGTAAGATTGTTCCTTACCAGAGATACATCACTAGTCAGACTTTCAGTCCTCTAAGTATGTATATTTGTTTATCTTGGAAAGAAACAACTTATGTTATCTTCCTACATAAGTCTATAAATCCTTTAAAAAGCTACTCGCAAGAAACCATAAGCTTGCTTATGTTTCCAAATCTTCTTTGAGAAGCATTCCAGAAACTTGTTAATCGTTCTGTTGTTACCAGCTGTGAAATATCTCATTTTCAAACGAGTAAACTTATTTTTTAGCAAGGATTTTTTGGCAACTATACTAGTGTAATTCTAACTCAGTCTCCTGTAGCTACGCTGTAGTGGAAGGGAACGGGGTAGCGGATAGAGGCATAACACACTTTCTTGGACCGGAACCCTTCTGTGGAATCAGCATATTATTACTAAGAATATTAAAAGTAAAACTTTTTAACAAAACTTCCACTTTTTATTATCGAAACATTGCTTTTTTAAACTCAGTGACAGCTGTTTTGCTAAAAACTAGTATTGTATGAAAGAATTCCAGCATCGGGAAGAGCCTACAAGACATGAACAAGCAAAAGCAATATTTGAAAATGACAACGAAACATACTCAGTATTGGCCTGAATAAAAACAGGCTACACATATTGACAGCGATTGTCACTATACATCTGAGAACATTGACCATAGCTTAAATATCAGAGGGTAGATTCTGTGAAATAGAGGATGACTTACAAACTGCTGTGGTTTAAACACACCCTAACCAAATTTACTGGATTTATTGGACCATGATGAAGTCAATGTTACATATGGCGCTGAAGCTTGGTGGATAAAAGGACTCCAGAGTCTAATTTCAACTACTCCGACAGTAGCAATGGAGATGACTCTGGATTTTACTGGGGAGAGACTTTTGGATCTCTATGGATTGCAGAGACAGATATGTACTCACTACACCCTTGTGGCAGTCTCAAACGTTCTCTCCTCCAGCATGGACTCACAGAAGTTCTTTCGGGAAGGGAGTAAATAGCCTACAAAGGTACTGACTATCTACTGTTCACTCAAATGGTGGAACGTTGGCAATAGCTTTAAGAGAAAAGCAGCCTTTGGAGAGATATGATTTATCTTATGCATGTTAGTTCAAGAGATAGAGAATTGAATATTGGGAGGTTTAGCAACTTCATTTTCTTTTAAGTTAAAGATAAAGTACTCTATGAATAATATACAATTTCCTGTTCAGGGCCCGTATTCTTGACTAAGGGAGTGAAGCTTCCCGAGAGAAGATATATTTTGTCTTTGTCGCTGTAATGACAAAGTAACCAAGCAAAATAATGGTAAAACATATGTTCTCTGGTGAAGCTCTACTCCTTCAGTCAAGAACATGGGCCCAGTGGTTAGTATAATATTATGTATAGCTTGTTTTATTACAGTTTCAAAATGTGAACCATTACCAGATCCACCAAACGGACAAAGCGATTGTACATACCAAACTGAAGGTATACAATGTGTGATAACGTGCAACGAAGGTTACAGTATACCTATTGCTGGTGTAGCCGAAAAAGGTATCTCCGTCATGTAATTTTTTTTGTAGTTTTAAATTTTCTTTTAAGGATTTTAGTTGTGTAAACTATTTTATTGCTTTATGCCCATTTTCATTATTATATTTATCCGAATTTGTTACTTATAAATACATGTTGAAAAGAAAGATATTAACTTGGTATATTTTGTTTAGGAAATGACAGTCAGTTTTGGTGCAACAATTACAATCCAATTTGGTATAGTCAAGATGAGTTTTTGTTCCCTGAATGTTCAGGTAAAAACAATTTTAAATTAGTTAATGAATACAAATAAATAATATTGAATGAAATTAAATTTTTCATTAATTCTCTAAAATTATTATTAGTTACTCGGATTCCAGAAGAAATAAATACTGGAGAAGTTGTTATTTCAGATGAAGGTTACTGTAGCGATATTCGAAGTACTGAAACAGTTGAGTGAATATTATTACCTATTTAACCATTATTAACTAAATTAAACAAATGTTACAGGCTAAAAACGATGTAAAGTCTTTTATTAAGGAAGAATTATGTACTGAAAATTGCACCCTAAACACTGAAGTTGAATGTTACAACGAAATACAAAAATTGGAAGACAGTGATAAAATCGTTAAAAAGAGACATCTTGAACATGATGTACGTCTTAGTAATAGGCGTAAAAAACATAAAAAGAGGATAAAAGTTAAGTTTCAACTTAAACATAAATATGGAAACACGACCAAACAGTCAACAGATTCAAAACTAGAACTTAAAAATAATCGTCAAGGCATTATACGTTACACGGCAAAACTTATTTGTCCAAATGGGTATGTTCAGAGAGGGAAACGGTGTGGTAAGTTCAATTCGTTACAATAATATTCTTCTCCAAGTATAAGATCCATCTAATATCTTTACAATTAACACTAATTATGTAAAGAATTACCATGAACGATGCCCATTACTTTACGAAAGCATTTGTTGTAATTATTTTGCAAAAAAAACTATTTATATGTAGTACCTACAACATTTTTGTATCGTTAGATTAATCTTGGGGTTCCTTCTCATTACATAGATTGGCACTATTCGAATTTACGATGTACTTAACTGTTCTAAACATGCCTACTGAGTTACAAAGATTTAATTTCCAAAAAATTGTACCAACCCTTAGTTTGTGGTTGTCCTACATTTCCAATTCTGGCAAATATTTTTATAACAATACAAGAAATAAATGCATCCTGTTCCTGCGGGATGAGAAGAACTACTTACCTCGTACTGATGAGACACAATAATGTCGAAACCGGTCTATGAGTACCTAGTGTTCTTCCCGTTCATCGACGAAGTCGGTCGCCATCACGTTTTCTATTGGAATGCAATTCAATGTCCGTTGGGGCATATAGCCCAGAAAGTAGTTGTTTTTTTGATAGAAACCGGTCAAGCTTGGTATAGAAACTGTTAAGTTTCCTTACCCTGGGTGCAGGTGGAAACAATTTTCCACTTTTTCAGTTTTTTTTTTAATATTATTATGTTTTAGTTTTTTTATTAAATATTTTAAATTTGCAATATGCTTCGTCGAAGCTATAAGTAAATGATTTTAGTCTACCTACATGAGAGAGAAGCTGTCCTATGGCAACCCTCCTATAATACACTTTATAAGTAGTTTAAGTATTAAATTTAATAGAATCTGTGGGTCACATTATGCAAAACACCTACTTGAACAAAAACACACAAACCAAACACATACTTAGAAATACTCCACATTTGTTATAAAAAAATTAAAAACAACTAGCAGATCAGCAATTAAAAGTTTTCAATTAGGAGATGAATATTGGTAGTTCTCGAAAGATAACATTTCTGATTGTATAGTAATTGCTTTGATTAAGTCTTCATTAATATATTAATTGTAAAGATTAGATGTGCTATCGAAACAGCAGTCTTTAAACTTAAAAAGCTAATTTTTTAAATAAATGTGTGTTTATTTTTCTTAATAGCTCTTAATCTCTTCTTTTTTTACAGTACATTGTCCCAAGGGAACTTTTCATAACATAACGAATGGCGTTTGTCAGAGTTGTCCGTTCGGCCAATATAATAACAAAACAGGAGAATTGTCGTGTACTAACTGCCCAAAACACTACACCACAGGAAGGATACGTTCCAAAAAATTTACTGACTGCAAAGGTAAATATATTAAAGTTTTATTATGGTCTAGTAGGTTTTGTCGTTAATTACAATTAATACATTACTTTTTTTGTTGTTTTTTTTAGAAATGTGTCCACCAGGTACTCATGCTCGAAAAAAATTACAAAGAATACATAAACATTTTTACAACGTCACCATCGAAAAAACAACATTAAAACCCTTTTGTACAACTTGCGGAATAGGTTAGTATAATTATTTAAGATGTTTAGTGTTAGTTAAAATAACTAGCTCTTCGAGTCCTATTTTCCTGAGGAAGTTTAGGACATCGTCGGGCTTCAAATCAGGAAGATCCCCCTCTTCTATTGCATGTGCTCCTAGGTATCTGGCCCTAGAATTCTGCAAGACAAGGCATTCTGAGAGTATGTGTATTGAGGTTTCATCCTCTTCCTCACAGAATCTCCTCTATTCCTTTGTGTCCCGGGACCCATAGGAGGGTGACAATGTTCTTCTGGCCTAGGCATTCCCAAACCATCTTCGAACTGATTATATTTGAGCCCAGCGCTTTGATGGCTGCTTGACTATCCGACATGATCACAATCTCTTGTTTGCGGTAGTTTCTTCCAATATTGAATTCCACACATCTTTCGATGGCGCGGACTTCTGCTTGAAAGATGCTTGGGTATGTGCCCAAGCTTTCTGAGTATTTGGCTTTCGATCCAAAAACTCCTATCCCAGTTCCCTCGACTAGCTTGGTCATATTGATGAAGATAGTGTCTTGTCCTGCGTCCATTTTTGCGATTCTTGTAGATAGCAGTTGCGAATCCAGATGGAAGTCGTTCTATCTACTCCTTTCTCAATCAGTGCTCTTTTGACTGCCTCATGTGGCGTATTGTCAAAGAAAGGCACATACCACGGTCTCTTTTTTATTCAGAGCGTCTTGGATTTCGTCCATCAATTGTGTTAAAGCGGTTTCCGTGGACTTTCCCACTTGGTACGCATGTTGACGGGGGTGCAATGGCACCTGTTCCAAGATTTCTGTTCTAATGTAGTTGTCTACAGCTTTTTCCATCGTTTTGAGAACAAACGATGTGAGGCTGATCGGTCTAAGGGATTTGGGGTGCGTAGTGTCCCGTTTCCCTACTTTTGGGATGAAGGAGATTTTGGCCCTTCTCCACGCTTCTGGTATGTATCCCAATTCAAGGCTGCACCGACTAAATCGGATCAAGTATGGAAGTATTGCCTCTTGGTCCTGTTGGAGTAGGACAGGAAATATTCCATCCGTTCCAGGGGTTTTGAACGGCTGGAAGGTGTTCATAGCCCATCTCAGCCATTTCTAACTGCATATGTGTTCTGCAAATACTCGAGGTAATATTCATTGTAACAATTATTTATTTCAGGTTACTATCAGTCTGGTTATGGAGAATTAAAATGCATTCCTTGTCCATTAGGATACACCACAACAAGTATAGGAATATCGACTGTCGAACAATGCATACCGACAGCAGAAGAAATTTGTAAAAGTAAAATTTGCAATGAAGGAACATGTGTTAAAGTTAACATTTACGAATACGCTTGCAATTGTCCGGATGGCTACATAGGTATGCTAAGTTTTATTGAACAAACATGTTTCTTACTGAATAAAAGATTACACTACACACATCAAAATATTTACGCAGTATGTGTTGGTGCAGTGGTAGTGTAATATTGTATTTAATTATAATATTTTATTATCGTCAACGGTTCCAGAATGATAATTTTTTCTTGACAACTTTCTATAATTTTAGGTACGTATTGTGAGCAAAGTGTACATTTGTGTCAATCACAACCTTGTTTTAACGGTGGAAGTTGCGTTTATGACAAAGACGGATACGTGTGTCATTGTAAAATTGGTTATACTGGAAAATTTTGCGAGGAAACTATTGATGCTTGTAATAAAACTTGTTTGAATAACGGGATTTGTTATTTGGAAGATAATGAGACTTCGTCTTGTATATGTCCACCTGGTAAGTTTATTATTATTATTATTTAAATCCATATAATCTTTGAATGATAATTTCAGAATATACCGGAGATTTATGCGAAATAAAAATTGATGTTTGTGCCGAACTTAAATGTGAAAACAACGCTACTTGTATAGATCGAGGTGGTCAATTTCACTGTAATTGTGTTAGTGGGTTTATAGGATCACGTTGCCACATTTTACCATGTGATTATTTGCCTTGCGGAAGTTCTAAAATATGCGTTAATATACCTGAAGAGAATGCGACGAAAGACAGTTACACGTATGTACATTTAATTTATTGAAACTGAAAAAAATGTAACATGTCAAACTGATTTTGATTGATTGATTTTTCTGTAAGTAAAAATGGTTGTAGATAATAAAAAACGGAAGTTTTTGTTGTATGAAATTTGGTACCCCAAAACCGCCTTACTTTTTCTTATGTTATCATCAAATTGTAAATATACTAAACGCAAAACAAATTGGGTTACAGATAACAGTAATAAATTTTTATGTTGCCATATTTTTAAACTAGTAAGATTATAATCCGGCAACTTATGTCTTTTTTCCCACTCCAGAAACCAATACCTAAGCGTCATTGATCATATGATGAGAATAGTTGTAGGTTTGTTCATGCAGAAAATCAATTTTCCAGCACGTTGTGAATGCAACAGGTTGGTGAAAACTAAGTTGTGGATACAACAGGTTGGCGACTACTATTCATTAACTCATCGCTGACCTGTCAGTAAGATGTAAACATCTTCTGTGAACAATTACCAAAAATTGACACCAACTCCTCCATATTCATTATTTTTTGAAATATATTTATACATATTTAATATTTTTCATTGGTTTAGTATTATGTGATAATACCAGAATCATTTCAAGGAAAAATTTGGAGAGTAGTGGAAGTAATTTTTATAATAAGATTATAAAATTGTTTAGTTATTGTTCCATTCTAAGCCTATGTACTGGAGATCATGCACTTAGTGGGGCCAGGATCAAAGCAAAGATTAGTTTAGATCTTGATCTCTTCAGGATCAACCTGTATCAGTGTCTACTCTAACCAAACCTAACCTAATCTTTATCAGTGTCTGTTTTAAATAAATGACGATTTTATTAATTGTTCTTTTTTTCCTTAATTTCCTGTTTACTAAATTATTTCCCATGCTTTATATTAACCAACTAAATCTCACAATTTTTGAGATTTAGACCAATCGGGGTTAGTTATCAGCGACTATTTCACTAGACCTGGTATCGAGATATCAGCGACCCCTAGAGGAATAGTCAGTTCAAAACGTCACATAAAAATATCAAATATTACTATTAGTTTTTTTATTATTATTTATATTTATTTATTATATTAGTGGTATTGCTGATGTTCGTGTTCTAATTTACTTATTATTCTCTTATAAAATTTAACTCTTACAATGAAAATCTGATCTCATGCAAGTTAAACTGAAAAAGCATCTTTTCCAACAATTTTCGTTAATTTTAATTGCACTATTTAAATTACAACTGATCATTTTCAACTAGCATTCGCACTTCAAATTTTTTCAAAAGCTGTGTTCCCCTTGGAATGTTGAAATTTCCAAACTCCAGTGTGGATAATTGCTTCTATACAAACCCTAGCTGTCGTAGTTTCAAAATTGATTGAAAACGGCTTCTTTTTTCTTTATTTCTTTAGCCATACTGCCATTGTTTTGTATTCTTGAATATCTGATAAGTAGCCAAAGATACCCTTGGGTGTGGGAAAAGTATGAAGGGTTTTAGGGTACCTAGTTCAAAAGTAAAGTAGTTCACCTAGTATTCAAAATACTATCAAAGTCAAGAAATTTCAACATTATATTTTCATATAGATTAAAAAACACAAATATAATAATATATTTAGGGCCGGTTGCATAAACGCTTGTCAAAGCTCTGTTAGCTAACAAGTTGTTAACTTTTAACAAGTGTATGTACAACGATAGCGCGTGCGCGGGCATTTCATATTTATTGATTTTGGATGAAGTTGACGGCTTGTCGGCTTAAATAATTTTTCCCTTAAACCGAACAATTAGATTTTAGTTTATTTAATTTGATTATAAAAAACGAACCTTAATATTTATAAATAAATGGACTTTTAATGCCAAAATATATAAATAATAAATGATTTTCTTGTTTTGATGTTAATATGAGATTTTAATTTTTTAATTTAGTTTCAAATCAATAAAAAATATAAACTACCTGAATAAATAGATAGGGAATTAAAAAACAGTATTAAAAATGGAAATAAAAGAGATTGGCTGTCGCTATTAACATTTTAGTAAATATTAAAATCTCTGTCATTTACTCATAAGATCAAAAGCAACAAACTGTTAAAATAATTAAAAATATCTCTTTAAATATTATTATGTCAGTTCAGTAACAAAACATAAGTGATGAAGTCCGTATAAATTACGAAACATAAAATTTTTGTCTTTCCAAAGTCTACTTATTCACTCTAAGAAATGTGATAACACGTTGTTAAGTAACAGAGCTTTGACAAGCGTTTATGCAACCGGCCCTTGTATGTTATAAATTGATCTAACTAAGGATACATATATTATTCCAATTTAATTAGGTAATAAATCGAATTGTTTTATATAAATTAAACAGTTTGTACTTTTATTTTTCAAAAGTGTATTTAAATAAGTTATTGACAGCAGAGGAGGTATTCTTTTTCTAACAAATTTTCTCTTTTATTTAGATGCGTTTGTCCAGATGGATATACTGGCGAAAACTGCGAAGAATTAATAAATCACTGCATAAGCATGCCTTGTTTAAATAATGGAACGTGTAATGGAAATTTAACGGGATACACTTGTACTTGCTCTAGTTTGCATTTCGGCAGACAGTGTGAATTTAAACGAAACACAGAATACACTTTTAATTTCAACGAATACAGCGTCACTAATTATATAAAACTGAAGCCTTTTGTTCAAAACCTTACTGAAGTAAGAAAGAATATTTCCGATATAGAATTTCAAATAATTGTTTTTTTTATTTTCAGATAACTGTTTGTCTTTGGGTACAAACATTAGACGATATGAACTATGGGACTATTATGTCTTATGCCACTAGAGAAAACGATAATGCTTTTACATTAACAGATTATACTGGGTAATAATTATGTATTTATATAAACGAAAAACACTTGTACTGTAGAAGTACTGATACTTATTAATGATCACATTGGTATTTTAGAAGTTATTCCATCACTTCCTGGTACTTGGCAGTTTTTTAATCCTTTAATAACATTCTTTAGTTCTATCGTTATCAACGCTATTATTTTATTCTAAGATTTCTTCCTGTTCTTCCTACCCTTCGATAGTACCTGTAAACTGAGGAGGACGAAGCCCAAAAGCTTCATCTGCATTTAGACATCATTAGGTCCATTGTACCGAGCAGTCATACTGAATGAGCTCCACGATTTCCTTTTCTTGTTTAAATCCTATGCATATAGATATGTATTACTTACTTTCATACTGTATAGGTAGTGGAGACCCCAATACCAGTCTGCATTGTTTCCTGGAATCTTTTGGATTTCTACTCATTTGATAAAAGTCTACAGCCTTCTGTGTCGTCCCATCTCTCCGTTAAACACAACTGTACATTTTCTGAAAATATTCTTTACACTTATTCATTGTATCAATAAAATCTGTAAATATTTCCCGTTTTATTTATTTAATGTTTATTTTATATTTCTCTTTATCTTGTCTTGACATTTTCAGTATGATATAAAATCATTTTTGGTTTTTTACTGTTTTCCTCCATTTTTATTCCAAATTCTTTACAATTGGCTTTCTTTACCTCGTAGATTTTTTTTACCAATTTATTTTTTCTTTAGGTGGTTAATGGTTTATAAGATTTCGATTATTTACACATTTTTGTGAGCCAATTTCCCACAGTATTAGATAATATGGTATTTTTGAAATAGTTTTAAATTTGTTTCACCATATTCTTTAGTCATTTACAAGATTTTTCAAATTTATTATTATCTAATATTGTTTTATATTTTCTTTACTACTAGCTGTAGACCTAACTTTATTGTTGGGGTAGCAAAAGGTAGAAAATACAGAGTCTAGTTGATTAGAACTTTTTTCAATCCATTTGACAGAATGTGAGGTTAACTGATGCAAAGACAAAATGAAAAAATACTTTACCTTACTTATTTAATAGTCATAACCACCTACCTATTCAAAAATAAAAATCAATTGACATCCATGCGTGATGAGCATTGGCATCGCATCGCGGGCATTATACATGCCCGCAGCTTCATGCTTATTACATTATATAATACCTTTCCTTGTTGTGGTTTGAGGCAAGCGACCTGCCCGTTATAGAGCCAAGGTTCCTGCAACAGAGCTAAATCCAGGCTTTTCTTGTCAAATCTTTTACATAGTACGGCCGAAGCAGCCTTAGACTGTTGAAGGTTGACCTGCAGGACCTTGATAATGTCTCTCGCCGGATTGAATGTGCGGAATTCAGGTCCACTCCGTGACCTCTACCCCTTCCATAGAGGTGATGTCCCGCTCTTTGGCTTCAGGTCTATTGAACGGACTGGTATCCTCCCCGCTTCCGGAGCGGTTCTCGGAGGCATCCTTCTTTCCCTCCCCCACCTTTGCTCTATCTCTTGGCTTTTGACCTTAGAGATAGGGCTACTTTTTCGGAGCCGGAGATGAGATGAGTGTTTAGCCTACGGTTACCCACTCTTAATTGAGCAAGTCCTCTCAGCCTCCAACCTCTTACCCTGCTCTTTTGTTATGTAGAGAGTGCAAGCGCACGGCTTTGGGGTTTTGCTCTTATCCTTAGCCTGGAGACTTGCGTTTTTCCAAGGTTCAAGACTCAGAACTACGTCCCTTAACCATTGTGCGCTGCAGCTAGGGAAAGTTGGTCCGCTCGAGCAGAGCCCCGCATGCTCGACTCGAGCAGAGCCCCGCATGCTCGAGTAAGGCTAATTACTTCCAGAGGTTCCAGAGGATTTACCCATCAGCCATCCATTCATAGGCACATTAAGGATAACATTTTAGATTGGGGATTTTTAACGGAGTTTACTAATCGTGCTTAGAAAAATACAGTCTACTTGATTAGAACTAAATCCCAATCCATTTAAGAGAATGTGAGGTTAACTGATGCAAAGACAAAATGAAAAAATAGTTTTCCTTACTGTCGGCGTGCAGCGCTGTCATGTCATTTAAAAAGGGAGTAACTGGTGACTCGTCCAAAATTTTTATTAGTTTTAAAAACTAATATTTAACTAAATAGAATACCAGTAGTGAAAAAATGCTATATGAGGCATGGTAGAAAAGTTTATTATTGTCTCGGATCCATTAAAGTCTTTAATAGATCTCGATAATAACTCACTTTTCTACCTTGGAGCATAATAATATTTCCCCTGTTTATTACTTCCCTTTTGTATATCCTAATGGTAAACTGTATTTGTGTATACTATTTATTTTCGCAAGCAAATATTTTCTACAATTAAAAAATTAACGTGTTTTTATTGAGATTTTTTATTTTTTACATAGGCAAAATTATTTCTCATATTTTAGACTTGTACTCTACGTTAACAACAAATATATTGTAACGGATATACATTTGAACGATGGAATGTGGCATCATTTGTGCGTAAAATGGACCCAGGAAAATGGCAGTTACGAAATATTCCTCGATGGTAAACGAAATAAATACGGCACAGATCTTTCTTCTGATAAACACGTTGAAGGTATCTTAACTGATGAAATTAATAACAGTCTTTACGAATTATAATTTTAAGGTATAGGTAGCCTAGTGTTGGGACAAGACCAAGATGTTTTAGGAGGCGAGTTCAGTCAGAGCGAATCGTTCGTAGGTAAATTGACTTATATGGACGTTTGGTCGCGTCTATTAACCTATGAAGAAATTTTAAAACATTGGAACGAGTGCCACGGATCGTTTTTTGGCGATTTATACGCTTGGCCCATCATGCAGGATTTCGTACAAGGAGAAGTTCAGGTAACTATTTTCATTATCAAGCTTTTATAAAGTCCACTACTGGAAATAAGTCTCCCTTAAACTCAGCCAATATTTACAATCTTAAGACCTGTTGTGAGTTTGTATTTGGTTTTGTATCCAAACGTCAAGTAACTATACTTATGCATCATTAATAAAAATATTTCAAATGAATATTTCATTCAAGCATTATTTTCAAAGTTGAAACATTAGTCTTTTAATGATCTTGGTAGATTTATGCAATCAACACTGGATAAGTGAGAGTTCAAGGGAGCACAAACAATCTCATTCTCGCTTATAGATGTTTTTCACTAATCCGAGTTTCTCGCTAATGCAAGTACATGGGTTGCGTATCTCTCTTATATAGGTACATAGAATAGGTACAATATTAATGAGAAAACAATACAAAAACATTGGTAGAAAGTTCCACGAAAATTAAGAATGAGTCATAAAATAGCAGATGTTAAATTTGTAATTTGTTTTGTCACTTTGACAGCAGCAGTCTCACTTACGGAGGTCCATGAGAGAAAAACGACTCTCTCTTACAGAGGTCTCTCGCTAATAGAGGTTTTGGGAGCTTAAAATGACGGATCCTGGCTATTACTCTTGTATGTATGTATAAATTAGGGGTGATAAGTACACTGCGACCCATAGGATCTATTGTGTCCCCCCTTACTTGCTATGTTCTGATGTTTTCTCAGATTTATAGCAGCTCTTCGAGTCCTATTTTCCTGAGGAAGTTTAGGACATCGTCGGGCTTCAAATCAGGTAGATCCCCCTTTGCTATTTCATGTGCTCCTAGATATCTAGCCCTAGAATTCTGCAAGGCAGGGCATTCTGAGAGTATATGTATTGAGGTTTCATCCTCTTCCTCACAGAATCTGCACTTTGCTAACCCTAGTTTCTTCATGTGGTTTCTTAACCGGCAATGCCCGGTTAAGATTTCCGTTAGAATTCGGAGCCTTTTTTTACTGAGGTTGAGGCAGCTAAGAGATCTCTTCTGGTCATAGTTCCCCAGTAGTATCTTAGATTGCCTCAGTCCATCCAGCTGATTCCGGTACTTGGATTTTTCCTTTTCTTCCCTTAGTTTTCCTAAGATTACTCTACTGCTGATCCCACAAGATGGTTCTGGTCCCAAATGTGGGGTTTCAGCTCCTTTTTTGCCAGCTTACCTGCTGTTTCTATGTGTTCCGGGACTCATAGGAGGGTGACCGTGTTCTTCTGGCCTCGTTCATTTAGATTGCCTAGGCATTCCCAAACCATCTTCGAACTGATTATATTTGAGCTCAGCGCTTTGATGGCTGCTTGACTATCCGACATGATCACAATCTCTTGTCTGCGGTAGTTTCTTCCAATATTGAATTCCACACATCTTTCGATGGCGCGGACTTCTGCTTGAAAGATGCTCGGGTATGTGCCCAAGCTTTCTGAGTATTTGGCTCTCGGTCCAAAAACTCCTATCCCAGTTCCCTCGTCTAGCTTGGAACCGTCCGTATACCACTTTATGGCATTCTGGTTTAAATTCTGTATGGTGTCTTCATCCCATTCAGATTTGTTACTCAACTTTGTGATGAATTTTCTCACAAAGTTGAATTTCTTTGGCATATCATCTTGGGGCATTTCCCAAGTTTGATCAAATTGAAGTGATCGAGGTTTTTCCCTGATAATTCCTTCTTTGATCATTCTATATATTGTTTTCTTCCTTACACTTTCTAGAGGAATGTGCAGTGGGGTCAAGTTTAAAATCGCCTCCATTGCAGCAGTGGGGCAAGTTCCCATTGCTCAAGTGATACATGAACAGGCTAGTCTCTGAATCTTCGAGAGATTTTTCCTCGTCGTACCCAGATTAGCCCTTGCGCCCCAAGCCACTGCCTCATATGTGATTAATGATCTCACTATTGCTGTGTACATCCATTGCAGAATACGTGGGTTACATCCCCAGTTCTTCCCTGCAATGTTCCTGCACACCATGACGACCTTAGTTGCTTTGTGTGTTACTTCGTCTTCGTGTTTATTCCAGAGTAACCTGCTGTCTACGATTAGTCCTAGATATTTTACCTCTGTTTTCCACTCGACGATGTTTTCCCCTATTTTTATGATTTTTAGATTACGTTCCTTTTTCCTTGTAAAGGCTACTAGTGTGGTTTTGGTGGGGTTGATGCTTAGTCTCACCGAGTCACACCATTGTTTCGCAATGTTCAGTCCTCTTTGAACAATATCATACTTCCCTTTTGCCAGGATAACCATGTCGTCGGAATACCCTTGACATGGTATGCCTTCCCTAGTTAATTGACTGGAGTAGACGGTCCACAGTAAGACTCCACATAATTAGGTAGGAAGTTCCACGAAAATTAAGAATGAGTCATAAAATAGCAGATGTTAAATTTGTAATTTGTTATTCATTTTGACAGCAGCAGTCTCACTTACGGAGGTCCATGAGAGAAAAACGACTCTCTCTTACAGAGGTCTCTCGCTAATAGAGATTTTGGGAGGTTAAAACGACGGATCCTGGCTATTACTCTTACTTATCCACGTTTGATTGTATTACAATTTTAGATTAAGTTGATTAAATGACGACTAAAATATATTTCACTTTATATGTGAATAAAAGAGTAACGTTCAGTCAGTATTGAATAACTATTTTTTAAGATCGAACATTCAACCTTCTGTAAAACTTGCGAAGCTCCAAAACCGTTGTACAATGGTTACATTGAAATAACGAACAACACTGCCACCTATTCATGCTATCCTGGTTTTATTTTAAACAATCCATCTTTTTCGGAAGGAAGAAAATGTACGAAAGCGTCTCACTGGGAGGGCCAATACGATCCGTATTGTAAACGTGAGTACTTCCCGTTTGAAAAATTTGTTTAATTTTGAAATTGAATTCCACACTATTATGTTGTAGGTGTCTACTGTGGATATCCAGCATCTATACGAAATGGTTACACCATAGGTAATAGATATTTCTTTGGGGATAAAATTTTATTTAAATGTTATGAAGGTTTCACTATGGTTGGAACCCCAATCATAACGTGCAATGAAAATGGAAAGTGGTTCCCAAGTAAACCTCAATGTGTTGGTAAGTTGCATAGATAAAGAGCTTTGTGGTTTTGTTTGCAAACGTCGTATCGCGCTATTCATATTTCAACAGTAATGTTTATTTTAGGAGTGCAACAGTGCGGTGGTTTTCACAAACCCGATTTTAGTAATATAACAGTAATTTCCGATCAAAGTTACGAGGAGTATAAAAACAACAAAACTAACTTTGATATAGGAACACAAATTGAATTTGATTGTAATGAAAATTACGAAATGATTGGTAATAACACAATTAGTTGCCTTGAAAATGGTACATGGGATGCTTCACCTCCTAAATGCATAGCAATCATAACAACTCCAAAACCCATAAAAACAGGATGTTCCATAACACAAATCCCCCAACCACCAGTTAATGGATACATAGACACAAATTCTTATGATGAAGTTGTGAACGGAAATGCAACCTTTATTGAATATAAATGTAATGTTGGTTACCGACTTAAAGGCGATAATACTACTTCCTGCATAGTTGACGGATATTGGACAGAACCGAATATAACTTGTGAACGTAAGTTATACTTATGTCAATACACGTTTATTCTTGTTGTTTATCACAAACCTCTCTGATAATTTTACCTATCGTGTATAGGAAACCACTTCCCGATGATGTGCATTAACATTACCTATAATTACCATTGTTTTAAAATTATTTTCTAATACTTCTTTCCATACATGTTTACCTAATATGTTATTGCAAAGATTATTAGTATATTATAATATAACGAGTGCAAGAAATATACTGTCCAATGAGATGTACACGATTTTTCCTACGACCCCTATATTTTTTATAATTATAAATTTTTTAACTTAATAAATTTTATTTTAATTGTTAGTAATGTTAAAAATTAGGATTTAAACGAGTTAAAATATTACATGCAAATATAATTAATTAAATCAAATTTCTATAAGGTGCAGTCAATAAAAAAACTGAAAAAGTGGAAAATTGTTTCCACCTGCACCCAGGGTAAGGAAACTTTCGTAGGGAAAATATTAACAATATCTTTCAATTTTAACTGAGATTAATTTAATAATACATAGGTAAATTTTTGGCGTAAAACATTTAGAATTTTCATGTATCTTTATAGGTTTTTCTAACTTGTTAATACGAATAATAAAAAACTCTTCGTTTTAACAAAACTTCCACTATTTATTTAAAAAATTGCTTTTTTAACCTCAATGACGGCTGTTTCGCTGATTAGCATCGTCAGATTGACATTTAAGTTACGTTTTGTTTGTTTGTAGCTAGGTACCTGATGTTGTTTAGGTAGTATTAAGGCTAGGCCAAGTATGAAAGTAATAAGACATAACAATATTAAAGCCTAGATGTTAACAGCCCCAAGGGATTATCCTGGATGTACTTCCCTCTAAGATCAGTATAACTGTGCAGTGATATAGAAAAACCAGTATTAAACTGTTTACTTTGATTGAGTTTACATTTTATACACAGATAAGACGTAATTTTAAAACACAAATATAAAGTTATTGTAAAGATCAGCATGATATAGGAGCACATGAATTAGAGGAAGGGGATCTACCTGATTTGAAGCCCGACGATGTCCTAAACTTCCTCCGGAAAATAGGACTCGAATAGCTGCTATAGGTCTGAGAAAATATCAGAACATGGCAAGTAAGGGGGGACACAATAGATCCTATAGGTCGCAGTGTAATTATCACCCCTAACTCATACATACATACAAGGGTTAGTACAATCAATTTACTTGTTAATAGCTTTTATAAATTGATAATCTCAACTATCAAGGATGTAACGCATCTTTTTTAGTCCCACAGTACCCTACATCGGAACTGGTGCTGTTTAAATAAATATAAATTTATTGCAGTTATTTAATGATTAACACAATAACGACTTCTACGTAAATGCAACTTTATGGTTTTTGCATTTACTGATATTGGAGTAATTGACTCTGCTGCAAACAAACATATTAATGCAATGATTACATTTGCTTACTGTTTGTGACATCCTTGTTCCCGTAATTTCCGTATTACTTCACTTTGAGAACCTATGCATTTGTAAGACTCAAACGATTCAGACAGGTTTTGAAACTGCTTGGTATAAAATGGAATTAATTGTACCAAGCCATTGTGGAAGTCTATAGTTGTATAATTTTATATTTTCTTTTAACATTTTGTATTCCACTGCTCTGTAAAATGGGGATTCCCATAGAACAGTGTATATTTAACACTTGTATTTTGCTGTAGCCATTACCTGCATCACAACGCCAAAATTAAAAAATATGATTATTGACAGTGATGTGAAAACATCTTATAATTACGGCAACGTAATACGTTACAAATGTGAGGATGGATATGATAAACTAGGAACAAGTCTTTCCATTCGATGTTTGTCATCCAGTAAATGGTCGAGAATGCAAGGGAAATGTCTGAGTAAGTTTATTATCAAAATTTCGTTTAAAAGTGTACTAAATATTACAACATACTTTTACAGGAAAATCGTGTGGAAAGCCGGATATATCAGACGATACAGAAATACAAGGTCGATCTTATTTGTTTGGAGACAAAGTTTTATTAACATGCTCCAGTGGTTCTTCATATACTCTCATTTGCAATAAAGATGGAATATGGGATGGTAATCAAGACGATAGTTGTTAATTAACAAAAAAATACACACAAGTTTTAAATAGTTTTTATTCATACTTTGCACAATATTTTTTTAAACTTAATTTAAAACAAGTTCACTTGAAAAAGTTATATAATAATGTTTTAATATTTATAATTTACTAAACAAAACGGTTGTGAAATATGTTTAATTGTAAAACGAAAAATGTACAAAGTAAATTAACTATTGTGTATGTACAATCAAAGTAGCATTTCATTTACATTTTCCTGAAAATAAAAACAAACTCTTATTTCAAATCTTCGTTAATAAATCAATTTCGATTTTACAAGACTAATAAATCCTTCTAGATTTCTTAATTTACTCATATTGGTTATAAACTGTGTTATTTTAAAGATTACATATTCTGATCCATGAAGATCAGAATATAGTGGAAATAGATCCAACTAAGATAAAAATAACGCTGTGTTTAAATCTTACCTTCTCTCAATTAAGGGCAGAGTGTCTCTGTGAGGCATTTTGGTTTTAAATAATATTCCACGATCACCTACATCAGAGTTGTAACCTTTTACGTATTTTTCACCTGGAGCCTGTGACATAAAAAGGCGTCAATAAACTACCCAATTCTCAACAGGTAAGTGAAGTAATGCATCAATTAATTTAATACAAAGCAGTAATTGAGTGAAACTAAATAACTTACTTCAGCCACAGTTCTGTGGTAAATATCTGCTTCTGTGGCTTCAATCACCATTTCAGGAACTTCAAAGCAAGGGATATGACAATAACTCATAATACTATCTTTCTTATCTGCATATCTAAAATAATCATTTAGTACAATCTCATACAAAATTGTTACAAATCATGTAAATTTTCCTTAAATATTTATATCAATTTTAAAATTCTTACTTATGTCTCAAACATGCCCATTCTTCTTCTAAACCATATACCCAATCCTTTTGGTGTTTATCATGGCTATCATATTTATTAAAATCTATTCTTTCAACATCTTCAACTACTATTTCTACATCACCTTCATCACCCCAATCATATATCAACAATTCAGCATGTTTACTGAAATTATATAAATATTATGATAATATTAAAATATTCAATTAAAAAACAGTCTAATAAATTGATTAATACATAAAGGGATAATATGAAATATTAAAATAATGTTTAACTAACCCAATTTCCCTCAAGTAATTTTGTTTGTACTGGTTTTCAATAACTTCCAAATATTTTGTGGTTAACACTGGAGAATTAACTTCATAACTGATTGCACGTTTTTTAATGTTTTCCAATACTTTGGGTACTGGCACATCTAAATAAATCACCAAATGTGGTCGTAAAAGTTCACCTATCGTACAATCTCGAAATTCGTAATACTTTTTGCGACCTAAAATTAAAAAATATGGTCAAATCTTTTGGATGAAAACATGGTTAAAAACTTTTTTTTTTGGTAACTTACTAACCAATGTTACTTATGTATGACTGACTGTACATGGCTTCAAGAAAAACAAAATCAGAATAAACACATCTGTCCAAAACCACACCTTGTCCAGTACTTAAAACATGAGCTAATGCATCAACATATTGAGAAAGTCTACAAAAAATTATGTATTTAATCTAGCTACAATTTCAATTATCTACTAAAGAGAATGCAAAACAGGAACAATATTTACATTATGTATAAGAAATTTATCAATGTTTTATAAATGGAAGCTTATAATATACTTTAATAAAATTAAATATATTTAAGGATCTGCTAGGATTAAATTTAATGTTTCCACAATGGAATACTTGCTTAACAATATATTGTTGAATTTGGAATCTTGTAGTATGTCTATGATTTGGATTCCTTAAGAAGTCCATAACATCCCAGCTCTTGCAGCTATCTGGTAACTGGGCATCCAGTTTTCTCAAATCAAATCCATAACTGTTAATATAGTTCATATCCAAATTGGCTTCTGGCAAATAAAGCATCTCAAATTCCTCTGCTATTTTTTTAGCAAAATTTGATTTCCCTATTGCAGGTAAACCTTCAACAACAATGATCTAAAACAAATCAATGTCAGAAGTATTTAGTAATCTATACCTGTTATTTAATGCATAAACACTCTCCTAGATAGTTTCAAATCTATTAAAGTAGTAATTTAATCACTATTGAAATTGCTTCAATTAAGGATCTTAAAGTATATATGTATGTATTTAATTACACTCACCTTAGAATTTTCATCGAGTCTAGATGTGGTTTTATCAAAAAAATAATTTAGTAAATTAAAGCCCTTATGTTGATAAGGCCAAGGAGCAGGTTTAGGAGGTCGCTCTTCTTGATTTCTTACTGCTTTACTAGTAATGGTTCTAAGAGTTACATTTTGTGATTTATTTAGGGCACCATTTAAACCTTGATTAATTCGATTCAAACTTACTCTTACAAACGTAGACATACTTTAGTTTAAATATTTTATAAATACATACACTTATTCAATAAACCTTTGCTGTATTTTATGTAACTGACAGGTAACTGAGCAGCTGTCAAATTAATGACACTAGTGACTAATAGTGTGTTCTTTTTACGGCATTTGCTCGAGCAGATCAGCTGCTCTGTTCATTTAAATATTTTTGCGTATTCTTTTTAAGCGCTCGATTTGATCAGAACTGAACTATCGCTTCCCCCCTTGCCCCTAACTGCACTACCTCTAGAGGGGGCTCGGTTCGGATTACTTGCTCCGTTCAGTTGATCATAACCTCAATACATAACGAAAACAATCACAATTTGGATTTATTTTGAAGTTGATACAAAATGTGTGATATACTAATAACTTATCTTCTACTTGCATCTTTTTTAATATTTTTATAATAAAATAAATAATAAACAATACGCTAACCTAAAATTTTATGATTTTATTTTTGTGCATTCTTTTTAGGATCTCCTGCTCACTTTGGTCACCCGCTCAATTTGAAAATTATTTAAACAGAGCTGAACAGAATGATGTAAAAAGAACACACTAATTATCACCTAAAACCGTTCTTTTGTGCAATTACAATTATTTTGGACGAAAACAATTTTTAGGAGGAAACGACCAGAGGGAACTTTTAGTTTGGGGAATAAATAAGAGAACAAAAATATAAATTGAATAGTAGACGAATGGAAATGGTCAAATTGGGGTAGTTTTTATTGGTTAAAAACAAATTTTTACAATTTTCTGCGGAAAATGACCCAACTCCAAATTTTTAGTTTGCAAAAAATGCGATTTCTATTAAACATAATAAAAGTGTATGCTTTTTTATTATAAATAAGCATGATTTTTTTCCATTTTCATACTCTACCCTATAAGTGCAAAATATAAAAATATTCATTATAAAACGCATTTGCGCATCAATGTTATCATTATAAGGTCATTTACCGACCGGGAAAAACCAATATAGCCGACCCCCTTTCTAGGCTTTGTGCCAATGTAAAATCTGCTCCATTTGAAGAAGACGAGCACGTCAAACAGATTGTGGAAAGTTCGACACCAGTAGCTATGCAAAAGAAGGCTAAGGACGAAAGTTTGGTGGCTCAAAATTGACCAGGAGGCTGAAAACCTAACAAGGAAATGTAAGGGGTGTACTCTCGTAGCTGCACCAGGAGCACCACAGCCATTAAAAAGACGCGAATTTCCTATTTATCCATGGGCAGATGTAGCCATGGACTACTTAGGACCCTTGCCGGAGGGATTTTACATTCTAGTAATTGTGGATTATTTTAGCCGATATATGGAAGTAGAAACAACGAAAACTACAACGACAGACAAGACCATTCAAATACTTCATAAGAATTGCACTAGACTGGGATACCCATACTCAATTACAGCAGATAATGGACCGCAATTTGGAAGAAACAAAGAATTCATTAAATTCTGTAAGGATAATAACATTGTTATTCACTATTCCATACTGGCCGCAACAAAACGGGGAAGTTGAGAGGCAAAACAGAAGCCTCGTTAAGCGCCTAAAAATCAGATCGGAAATAATTGGAAGTTGGACCTACAGGATTATTTATTGATGTACCATAATACACCTCACCCAAGCACGGGAAAAACTCCGGCCGAACTATTTTTTGGACCGAAACTGAAAGATGATTACGGATTTTAATATAGAAGAAGAAGAGGTAAGGGACAAAGATATAGTTTGGTGAAACAAAAAAGAAAAGAATATGCGGACAAACGGAGACATGCCCGAGATAGCGAAATTATAGAAGGAGATACAGTAATTCTAAAACGTATGCGGAAGGAGAACAAATTAGACTCCACCTTTGACGCTATACCACATACAGTAGGGGAGAGGTGGCATGAAAGGGACATTCTTGAAATAAATCTGTCTATGAGCAATATCATTATATTATACATTTATTGTATCTGATATTATTAAAACTAAAACATTTTCCAAAGTGTTTTACATGAAAAAATATATAAAAAATATTTCTTAATAAAAAAAAAATTAAAAAAATATGAACCACGTTATTTGTCCCTTTCAACACATTTCACCGGATTGAAAGGGACACATTTGGGGCTGAAAGGGACACATACAAAAACATTTAAAGTAGCTGTGATAAATCAATATCAAATGAAAAAAAAAGCTTTCACTCTTGCAGTTCCTAAATTATTAAGGGGTGGGGGTAGTTTGAGTACTATGTCTTTCTTTTCTATATCAGCCACGTCATCGTTCTCGGGGAAAACAAAGTGGTAGGAACTGTCATTAACTTTTTTTAAAAACTTAACAGTGACTTCTCCATTTTCCATGACTTCAATTATTTGTCCAATAAAATGTCTAATAATTTTCTTTTTTACGAATTTGACGACTACAAAATCATCCACGTTAAAAGAATCATTCTCGACGAGCTTCATTTCTTCCTCAAGCTCCCAATCCAAAGATTGGTCACTCTCGCCAACAACATCCTCTTCATTGCTACTTTCACTGCTACTACTTTGCAAGACTTTTTTTTTAATTGCTTTTATTTTTACATCCGTGTTGATCTTATTTAATTTAATTTTTTTTAATGCACAGGCTTCCTCTATTTCGTTTTTCTCTGGAGTGGCAGTAATAATGCGACTAGTTCCTTTTTTTTTCCTCTTCGATTAAGTTGTCTAGGAGGTGCCTTTGGAAATGGTTTAATGGAAGCAGGTGATATAATTATAGATGAGTCAGTGAAGCAGGACTGGTGTGGTTCAGAGGAGGGTCCAGGTTCTACTGGGTTTGACACTTCTGGTTCAACTTGTTTATTTGGATCTTCATGGTCTGTTACAGACGCGTAAAGAAAATCTTGTTCCCCAAATATATTTTTATCAAATGGGTGAATACCGGCCTTTGAAAATCCGGCACAAATATTCTTGGGTGTAAAAGCACTGATAAAAGCAGAGTTTGCGAATTTTGGTAAATGATAAATTGATATGGTTTTACCTGGGTTTGATACCATCCAGTCATTTTGGGCAACTTTAAAATAATTTTTGAATGGCCCGAATACGGAGATGTCTAAGGGCTGCAGCCTATGACTGCAGTGTGGCGGAAATGTCAATATTATGACGCCATTTTCACGAGCATGATATATGACATCAATGTTGATGTGACTCTCGTGATTGTCAATTAATAGTAAGACCGGGTTTTCTTTAGATGGACGTACTTTTTGCACAAAATGTTTGAATGCCAGATAAAAGTTATCAGATGTAATCCATCCACTTTTGTGGCATAATCCTAGGCTTCCGGTAGGACAATTTTCCAGCATAAAGTCCTTAAACCGAACCCTAGGAAATATGAAAACCGGGGGAACGTGGTTACCTGAAGCAGAAACAAATGCCAACATTGTTACAAGTTGTCCCCGTTCAGCAGAGGTAACTTGACCCACTTGCTTGACTCCACGTTCAGCGATAATGGAGGGCAGTTCACTAACAGTGGTTAAACCTGTTTCGTCAGCGTTATAAATTCTGTCTCCTGTAAATGAGTATTTTTTTAACACTTTCTCCAAATTTTCGAAAAATGTCTTCACTGTCGTTGAATTAAAAGCAGTTGCCCGCGACAAGCTCGTTTTCTCCGGACGGCGTAGTGACAGCTCGGGATGTCTCTTCATAAACAATTTCATCCAATCTACACCAGCTTTTTTATCAGTGCTCCCATTTTTTGGCATTTCTTTATTTAGTTTTTCAGCGTATTGGTAAGCAAGTTCACGAGTTTGTGAATATGTGAGCCCATGTGCCATTTTTGAGGACATTTTCAAATATTGGCTTGACATTAACTCTTCTTCAAGTGAAAAGACTCTTCTGTTTCCAATCTGTGGTTCATAAACAAATTTATTTTCAGGAATATGTGCTTTTGCCTGAGCCACAAGTCGAGCTAGCATTGATTTAGCTATATTAAAAGCTGTTGCTGCTGATCTAATAGACATTTTACCCTCTAACACCATGTCTATAGCCTCCTGTATAGTTTCTTTAGATTTTCTTATTCTTTTTTTGGGTTTAGTATCCATATTGAACGATATTTGAATTCTGAAATTAAATACAGCAGCTATAGTAAGCAGAAAAACAACATAAAAATGGATGTCTGTATTGAAAGGGACATGTCCCTTTCAATACTTCAATGCCTGTCCCTTTCAACACAACGGAACAAAGATGAGAACTTTAGAAATTTATGTAAAACTTTCCAATCCTTTAGTTAAATTGTATATAATACATAAATCAACAAGGTCTCTACTAAAGGTCCACGCACTTTTAATAACTTCAACACTCCCATAACTACTAACTTGACATCAATCAACAGATACAGTGTTTTAATAATGCGAAAGCCTCAAACACACAACAGTTATTAACCTGTCAACAGTATTCAGTGATACCACAAGGCTTTGTGGTAAAATTTAATACCCCCAGAGACATCTATCGGCCAGTAGTATAAGTTTTTATGTCTATCATATTAAAAGTTTGAGCAACTGTCCCTTTCAAAACTTGTCCCTTTCATGCCACCTCTCCCCTAATTTCTAAGAAGTGTGGCGAAGTAACAACAAAAAACAATGTTACCGGTGAAGAGGTAAGGAGAAATATACTACACATGAAACGAGTTGGAAATTAATGGGAAATAACAAATAATACCGAGTAGAGACTTTTCTTATTTATGAATGTTTGCAGACATTTCATATTTGTGAATGTTTACTTGTTACTTACAAATGTTATTACAATTTAAATATATTATTTTTTTGTATACTTATATCTTTATTCCTGTCTGAAAAGAAAGGAAGGGATGTAGTGTACACGACGCCACTGGCATCACGGTATCATGATTTACGAATCTGGTCGGACAATCATCTGACAGATCGATAGGGAATATGACATCTATCGACTGCATGGTGCAAGTCGCGATAAGATTCAAACTCTACACAAAGGATTAATAAATGCAAAAAAATAGAAAAATTATATTTTATTATAGAAATAAGTGGATAACACTATTTTAAATTCTATATACCCCTTAGTTTAGTTTCCTTAGCCGTAGACCAATACAGAGAATTCATACTTCGCGACTTTGAAGTATCCTAACAGATCCATTTCTTGAAGTTTTCGTGATTTCAAATTACGTTGAAATCAGTAAAGATAACGAAGAATTTCAAAGGTTGTTGACTTTACTTGGGTTTTTAAAACCAAAGAAACTCACAGAAAAACATTGATCCTATTAATACATTATTGCAAATGTTTATTGATCTGATAACAAATATTTTGGAAAATAATTTCAATAATGCAGATGTTGAATTGAGGGGATCAGAAGCCAAGGGGTCCAAGTCAAGTTTTTTTGAATGTTGGGTTAAGTGCAGAAATTAATACAAGCAGAGACTCTGTCTCTGATACTAGATATATACATTTACTTAGTGGTAAAAAGATCCAAGTATAAAATAAATTTTAATGTTGCCATCTATCGGTGACAATTTCAGGTATTTACTAAATGTTATTATTTGCTTAGAGCTGGACGGGTCCAAGTATACTTGGACCCGACTTCTTGAATTATCCACTGACCCATCAGGTGATGCTATGCTAAAAGTACAGCCTTAGGTCTGGCTAAGAAGCTGAAGAACTTCAAATTTATTTGCTGTCTGGTGGTTTGGAATACAATTCTCTCGAGGATAAATGTGATCAGTAAACTGCTACAAAAAGAAGATTTTGATATTGCAGTCGCTATGGAACTGATAGCTTCTGTAAAGTCCTACTTTAATGAAATAAGAAGTGACAAGGGGTTTGATGAAATGCTTGTTGATGCTCGAGAAGTAGCAGAAAGCCTTGAAGTTGAACCATCCTTCCCTTCTGAACAACAAGTTCGACCAAGGAGAGTCGTGATGAGGTACGAGATGAAGCAGTTGTGGATCCAAAAGTAAACTTCAGAAGTAAATGTTACCTCTACATTTTGGACACAACAATCGCATCACTTGAAGAGAGATTTTCTCAGTTATCCACCCACAATGACACGTTTGGATTTCTTTACAAACTGAAAAGAGAAGACATCAATACTCTAATGACTAAATGTGCAGACCTTCAGATATCTCTAACTGATGGAGAGCACCGTAATGTTGAAGGACACCAGATGTATAAGGAACTCTTAGTGCTCAAAACAGTTCTACCCGACGATTGTGGAGATAAACCAAAGGACATTTTGAAATTTATTTCATCACATTCTTTAAATGAGAACTTTCCAAACGTTTGTGTAGCTCTAAGAATTCTTCTTTCTCTTCAAGTAAGTGTTGCATCTGGAGAAAGAAGCTTTTCTAAACTTAAGTTAATTAAAAACTACTTAAGATCCACTATGTCCCAAGAACGGCTAGTAGTACTGGCACTTATGTCTATAGAATATGATATATTACAACGACTTGATTTAAGCAACATCATTAAGGACTTTGCTGAAAAAAAGGCTCGTAAAGTGCCTTTGTAAACTAGACTTGCAATACTTACAGAAGCCTAACAGACTAAATTACATCATTGACACCAGGCTATTGTTCATTGTTCTTTATATATTTTTAAATATAATGTAAATATACTTTACGTCCAAACTGTGTCCAAAGTCTTATGTTTCTTTAACTGACACTGTGCAAAATATACAACGGTTATGTAAAAAATGGCGTTGATTTACTATCCAATTACATTTATATGGTATTAGTAATACCGTATTACACACAGATGGTGTCAATATCATATGACACACACAAAAGATGTTAACATCCTGTGATGTCATGCTGTGTTGATTTAACACGAACATTTTACAATGGGGCTATCAAAGGTCTTAAAATCAGCAGTTACTCAAAAAGTGTTGCAAACTTAAAAAACAGCTGATTGTTGTTGTTTTTATAGGGGTTTTTACTAGGAGGGGGGGGCGACTCCAAAGATCCTTGCCCGGGTGAAAATTTCGTTTTGAGCCGGGCCTGCTTGGACCCCATTGCAACCAAGACATTAGTTAATTTCATTTAGTTTGACAGTTTGTACCAGTGCTTTAGTACACCATTAAAATCTTAAAAATAGTGATTACAGAGAGAGAGATCAGAGTAATTTAAGATGGATATATCAGATAACGAGCAAGGTAAGTACTTAGTACTGAGTAATAGTATATTACATAACGAGTGTGGAAAGTGAAGTTTAGAACGAGCCGCGTGTGCGGAAACGTAACGAGTGCAAGAAATACACTTTCCAACGCGTTGTGTACACGATTTTTCCTACGACCCCAATATTTCTTAGAATAATAAATATTTTAAATTTATTTTAATTGTTAGTCATGTTAAAAATTAGGATTAACGAGTTTAGATATTGCATGGAAATATAATTAATTAAAATCAAATAACCACCTTTCTCAGGAATTCAGATCAAAATTCTTTATTAGCTAAATGACATTAATTTTTTTGTGGGATCTATAAAAATTGAAAGTAAAATGGTCAGTTGGTGAAATTAATTGGAACTTGAGAAATGTTATGTGTTAGTAAAGTACCTATTTTGAACATTTTCATTTACGTTTTACTCCTGTTGTATGCGCCAATCATCCCTATTGCACTTATAGGTACCTAGGTAAGTGTATTTTTGGTTGCATAGATAATGCAACTCATACATTTTTATATTTATAATAGTATTAATTTGACATTTATTGTACTTTTCAATACGTGTATTGATATTAGCTACTTTCTTAAGTACAAATAAGTGTGCAAACTAGCACTTTCATAAATATGTGGTCGTAGGAAAAGAAAATTTTATATCTATTCAAGCTTAATTTAAGTTAAATAACAATTTAATTTTAATTTTGAGGTTATGAAGAATTAGATTTTATATTTTTATTAACACCCTTGTAGAATTAAATAAAACTAAACAATAATCACAGGATGTTGTCCTTTTTTATTTATTTATGTATTTAATAAAATGCAGATGTAGACACCATAGGTAATTCTCTTTTTTCCAAAGCCGTTTTCCGAGAATTTACAACGTAATAAAAAGAAACTCTTATCATATGTACCACCTATTTAGCATGATTTTGATAAGTCGTTGAGGCCAAGAAACAAATGGCGGGAATGACGAGGATGATAGTTTCGGTGCCATCGTTGAATCAGACGATGACTAACTAATTGTTAAATAAATAAAATATTTTGTATTACTTTGTTGAGTTGATATTAAACTGATGTTTTTGTGACAGATTTTTGTTACCTATTTATTTAAAAAAAATCTTAAAAAATTAAACAAAATTCTTCAAAATTATTACAACAGCCCTGTCCCAAAGTACGCCCCTGCAAATAAAAAAAATAAAGTTCTAAAATATAATCAATTTATAGTCAAAGTAATACTAAACAATCCCAGATAAAAAAATTACGCCTTTTGGGGTACTAGATTTTTTTGGAGGAAAAATTACTTTAAATTAAAAAGCCCTTGGCTTCTGATCCCCTCAATTATCCTCGGAAGAAAAAGAAAACGAAATTGAAAACGGTAACGGATCTATCGATAAAGACGTCGAATTATCGTCGGAAGAAAAAGATAACGAAATTGAAAACGATAACGGATCTATCTATAAACGTGTCGAATTATCGTCGGAAGAAAAAGAAAACTATAACGGTTCTATCGGTAAAGATGTCGAATTAACGTCGGAAGAAAAAGATTCCTCACCCTGATCACCTTCATTATGATCCTCACCTTGATCACCTTCATTATGATCCTCACCTTGATCACCTTCATTATGATCCTCACCTTGATCACCTTCACCATGATCCTCACCTTGATCACCTTCATTATGATCCTCACCTTGATCACCTTCATTATGATCCTCACCTTGATCACCTTCATCATGATCCTCACCTTGATCACCTTCATTATGATCTTCACCTTGATAACCTTCATTATGATCCTCACCTTGATCATCTTCATTATGATCCACACCTTGATCACCTTCATTATGATCCGATACATCAGTTTCTTTTTTTTCTTTATCGAAATTAAAGTAACCGTTTTCAATTTCATACAAAACTTTTTTTGATGTCCAAAATAGAGTCTCGATAAATACTTTATCATTGGTTTGTGCAACTTTGAAAAATTGTCTTAATATGTACGTTGCAAATTTAATTAGTTCTTTGTATTGAGGTAAAGCTTTCACGGCAAAAATCTTTTGAAACGTTCTAAACAAGCTGAGCTGGAACATCATTACATAACATTTGCAGTCAAAGGCAATTCTATGCATCAACTTCAAAATGGCGTGGTTTGTATTTACAGAGTTAGTATCAAAAGTTTTTAAAGCCAGCGCACAAACCCTTACAATTTTCGGATTAAGCAGTTTGCAAACAAAATCCTTAAAATCCAAACTAACTTCCTTTTCTCTTTTATGTTCATCAATATCTTCTTCTTCTTCTTCGTCGTCGTATTCGTCATCTTCGTTGAACGGTTCGGAATTTTCTACTGCATCTTCTCCTAAATCTGCGTAAAAAATTTCTCTCAAACAAAGGAATACTTGTTCGGGAGCCATGTTATCGTCCCCAAATGAATTATTTTCAGGCCACACTTCTCTAGCAGCGTTCATTATTCCTACGGCGCTTTCGTATTCCGAATTCCTTAATTTTTGTTGGATTTTTTTCATTGCATAGATCTTTTGTTCGTCTATAGGTATGTCGGAGGCAGCGTCAAAGGGTACATCCGTTAAAAACTCCCCTCCAGATTCCAAAATTGCTGATAACTGTGGGCTTATCTCATCCCATTTCTCGTCCAAATTCATATCAATGTCCTTAACTTTATTCCTAGTCTTCGTCGTCTTCTTCTTCTTTCTCGATTTCGATTTTTTCTTCTTCACCATAATGATACCTTCAGATTTACAATAAATCTCGAACATTTTTAAAAACAAATGTTGAGTTTCCATTAAATCTCTCAAATACAGATCAGTCATTTGTAATTCGTCATACATTATTAACAATGTTATTATAAATTCTCTGTATTCAGGCAAATAGAAAATGTTACTTTTAATGACTTTAGAAGACTCTGCGACGACTGCATCCTTCGACTTATCCATTACAAAGAGAGTGAGTAACAGTTCTCGGTAACTCAATAACGCCGTATGCAGACGTTTCGACCATATTAAAATGTGCTTTTTGTCGGTTTTCATCAAATCTAAATAATTTTCGCATTGTTGTTGAACAAAATGAAAAGTTGACACTGATAAAGTTTCGCTTACTAGCTTCACTTCAAATTTGTAGTTTCTGTTAAACGCCATAAAAAAACTTAAGGCCCATAAATAATACGATTCGTCTTGATTGTCTCCCGCATGTCTAGCTAGAACTCCTTTGACGTATTGCATGATGTTATTATAGGCTCCGTTTAAGAATTCGATGCAAAATTCTTTTAAGAATAATCGAATTGCAAAAGCCGATCTGCGATCTACGTGGTTGTTTACGAGTGGAGTGCGATGTTTCGGAGTTTTTTCCTACTTTTGTTATCATCGAAATTGATAGACTCGAGTTTATCCAACGGTTTATGAGATATCAACAAATTATCGTTGATACTTTTCATAGATTGTACGACAAAAGTTCCGCCGAATCTGGAATGTCTGGTTCCAGCATACTTTTTCGTTTTCTTTAGTTTTTCATTTAATTCGGAATGTCTTATGTTCACCAGTTCTGCTTCATCTCTTATTTTCTCCCCTTGACTTCTCTGTAAGGCCGCATTAGCCAGTTCGTTTGGCTGTTGACTTTTTAACATAAAAAACAAAATTTCTAAAATATACATGAAGTATCCCTGTTCCGTAGGATTTGTTGATATGTACAAGATGATATCTAACAGTCCCGAATGGTGAAGCGCCCACAAAACTTGATCATGTATGCTGGCATCGTTATCGGGTCTCTTTTCTATAGAATCATCAGAAACGAACAAAACGTTTCTTATTAACACTAAAACTCGTTCGATCTTAACTCCGTTTTCTTCGCCTCTTTCTGTATTGTCCATGTCAAGGTTTTTACTCAGATATGTACTAAAAACAGCCCACACGGCTTCATCGACAAATGCTTCTTTATAATTTTTCAGATGATCTTCCATTTCTAAATAATGGTTCCTTGCAACTTTGTCTGTGGGCACTTCAAAATTAAACAATAATAGTGGAGGTGTCGTTAAATTCATGACCAATCGAAGCAGCACGTCAAACAGATCATTCTCTTCGTGGTAATGTTTTAATAACGGCAAAAGATCTGTAGTTAACACTTTCGATTGGCCGAGTTGCCTTCGAATCGTATGCACTTCATCATCACGTCTTAAATAACGAATTAGATCTTTAACGGTTTCGAATGTATTGGAGTCTGCATAATACTTGTTTGTTTTTTCGTCAAAGTATCCTAGCGCATTGCAGGTCGCAGATATTTCTGCAGACAATACACTTGACGACATAGTTTCTGCAAAATATAAAAAAAATAATAATAGCAACAGAGAAAAATCCAAGACATTTGAGTTATTTCTTAGTGGTACAAACATTGTAAACTATCGTTTCATACAATTGCGCAAATTAATACTGAATCTACAAACATTTTAAAATTAGTTTCCCAAAATTATTAAATATAGTCGTTGACGATATTTTTCTAACTTAAAGTTAGCAGGACTCTCAAAGATCAGCTGGCTGGGAAATAGTCCACGTGGACTGTAGAAATCGCGGTTAATATTTGATAATTCTTACCAATAGAGTTTTATGATTGGCTAAAGACTCGTAAAATTAAATTTGAAGTCTTGTTACGGTGACCAATCGAAATCGGGGGGTGGTTACCGCCGGGGTGATCAGTGTCATAGTTCAGGAACTGATCAGATTTGAATGCTGAAATATTACAGAAGATAACTGACAGAAAATGATTGAAAAAATAATTTTGGTTGAAATAGATTATACAGGGTGATTGATTAGTGTAAGGAAGCTGAGGGTGTGTTCGGGGAGTACGCTATTTGCACCAGTTGTATGTATGTCTGAGTTAGGGGTGATAATTACACTGCGACCTATAGGATCTATTGTGTCCCCCCTTACTTGCCATGTTCTGATATTTTCTCAGACCTATAGCAGCTCTTCGAGTCCTATTTTCCTGAGGAAGTTTAGGACATCGTCGGGCTTCAAATCAGGTAGATCCCCTTCCTCTATTTCATGTGCTCCTAGGTATCTAGCCCTAGAATTTTGCAAGGCAGGGCATTCTGAGTATGTGTATTGAGGTTTCATCCTCTTCCTCACAGAATCTGCACTATGCTTTCTCTGCTAACCCTAGTTTCTTCATGTGGCTTCTTAACCGGCAATGCTCGGGTAATATTCCCGTTAGAATTTGTAGGAATCCACTTCTGCATTAGTCATAATTGCATTTATATGATCTATACTTTATGTACAATTAAAAAATAAGTTAATGTCAATATATTTGTTCATTAATTAATAAATATCTTATTAAAAGAAGTATATTCCTAGAGGAATAGTTTTGAAGTAAATAATTTAGAAAACGAAATGGAAATATAAGTACTAAACCCAAATTCACAAGAAGATAATCAAGAAAACATTATAAATCAAGATCAAGAGCCAATAGAAGCGCAGCAAAGTAGACCTAAAAGGAATATACAACCACCAAAATGGACTGAAGATTATATATCATATTTTATAGGAGAAATAGATGCCGATGAAATAAGGAGTGATATATGGAATAAAAAATGAAATTAGAGCACACATTAAAAACGAGACTTGGATTATAACAAACAAAATACCAAACCGAAATGTAATTGGTAATATAATAGTATTAAAAGAAAAAAATAAAAGCAGATGGCACACTAGAAAGAAGAAAAGCAAGATTGGTAGCAAAAGGATTCACACAACGCCCAGGAATTGATTACACTGAAACCTTCGCACCAGTAGCGAAATTAAGTTCAATAAGAGAAATATATCCAAGAAATAATTTTAGAAGAAAGCCTAAATGAAAACCATGATTTCCTAATAAAGGCAAAAGACATGTTAAAAGACCTTAAAGATAATAATAATGAAAAAGTATGTCAACTCAAAAAGGCATTATATGGACTCAAACAATCCGGCAGACAATGGTTCAAAAAATTAGATAGCAAATTAACAGAAATTGGATTTATAGCATCAGAAACTGATCCTTGTGTATACATATACTGTAAAGGAGGAGAAAAAGCCATTATTACAGTATACGTAGACGACTTGTAGCAGCATCCAACCACAACTTGCTATCCCAAATAAAAGAAGGAATTATGCTAAATTTTGACATGAGAGACTTGGGAGCGCCAAATTACTGTTTAGGAATGGAATTCAAGGAAGAAAATGGAGTAATAACAATAAGCCAAGAAAATTATATTAAAAAACTACTGGAAAAATTTGAAATGAAGAATTGTAAAATTGCAAAAAGTCCCATGGAAGAGAATTTAAAACTTGAAAAGGCAAACGTTGAAAATGAAAATTTATCAAAATTACCCTACCAAAATTTAATTGGATCGCTCATGTACCTAGCAGTAGCAACTCGTCCGGACATATCCTATGCAGTAAGTTATCTAAGCCAGTTCAATAACTGTTATAATAACGAACATTGGGTAGCAGCAAAAAGAATACTAAGATACCTACAAGGCACTAAACACGCAAAATTGTCATTTACAAAATCAGGCTAAAACTTAACTGTTTACGCCGATGCAGATTGGGGCTCGTGCACAATAGATAGAAGATCCTATACAGGCTACTGTTTTATTTTTGGAATCGCTGCGGTAAGTTGGGAGTCGAGAAAGCAAAGAACAGTGACATTATCTACAGCAGAAGCTGAGTACATGTCCCTGACTGAGGCTGCAAAAGAAGCTATTTACTTGAAGAATTTAATAAATGATATGGGATGCCCACACGAAAAAATTATAATTTTTAATGACAATCAAGCGGCACAAAATCTGGTGTATAACCCAATGGTAAACGCAAAATCAAAACATATCTCCATAAAAGAACACTTTATAAAAGACGTAGTTAGAAGAAATGAAATAGCTGTTATTTACATGCCAACAAGTGAGATGTGTGCAGATGTCTCTTAATGGAAATCGCCATACACATTTAGCTAACATGATTGGACTAAGCAGTTCGTGAGGAGGAGTGTAGGAATCCACTTCTGCATTAGTCATAATTGCATTTATATGATCTATACTTTATGTACAATTAAAAAATAAGTTAATGTCAATATATTTGTTCATTAATTAATAAATATCTTATTAAAAGAAGTATATTCCTAGAGGAATAGTTTTGAAGTAAATAATTTAGAAAACGAAATGGAAATATAAGTACTAAACCCAAATTCACAAGAAGATAATCAAGAAAACATTATAAATCAAGATCAAGAGCCAATAGAAGCGCAGCAAAGTAGACCTAAAAGGAATATACAACCACCAAAATGGACTGAAGATTATATATCATATTTTATAGGAGAAATAGATGCCGATGAAATAAGGAGTGATATATGGAATAAAAAATGAAATTAGAGCACACATTAAAAACGAGACTTGGATTATAACAAACAAAATACCAAACCGAAATGTAATTGGTAATATAATAGTATTAAAAGAAAAAAATAAAAGCAGATGGCACACTAGAAAGAAGAAAAGCAAGATTGGTAGCAAAAGGATTCACACAACGCCCAGGAATTGATTACACTGAAACCTTCGCACCAGTAGCGAAATTAAGTTCAATAAGAGAAATATATCCAAGAAATAATTTTAGAAGAAAGCCTAAATGAAAACCATGATTTCCTAATAAAGGCAAAAGACATGTTAAAAGACCTTAAAGATAATAATAATGAAAAAGTATGTCAACTCAAGTTCGTGAGGAGGAGTGTAGGAATCCACTTCTGCATTAGTCATAATTGCATTTATATGATCTATACTTTATGTACAATTAAAAAATAAGTTAATGTCAATATATTTGTTCATTAATTAATAAATATCTTATTAAAAGAAGTATATTCCTAGAGAATTCGGAGCCTTTTTTTACTGAGGTTGAGGCAGCTAAGAGATCTCTTCTGGTCGTAGTTCCCCAGTAGTATCTTAGATTGTCTCAGTCCTTCCAGCTGATTCCAGTAGTTGGATTTTTCCTTCTCCATTTCTTCCCTTAGTTTTCCTAAGATTACTCTACTGCTGATCCCACAAGATGGTTCTGGTCCCAAATGTGGAGTTCCAGCTCATTTTTTGCCAGCTTATCTGCTGTTTCGGTCCCCTCTATTCCTATGTGTCCCTGGACCCATAGATTTGCGCCAGTTGGCGCTATGTAGTACTATTCCTCGTTTGCGTTATATGGCGCTACATAGCTCGAAAGCGTGCTTCCCGAACACACCTTTAGTAGATCTGTTATAGTAAAATTTACAAAAAAAAGGTATCAACAAAAATTGCAGCTTTAAACTCCACATTTTAAATTTAGTTAAAGTGGCACACCAAACTTGTGTTTTTTTAAATGGAATGGTATTTTATTTTAAATTTCAAATCTGCTTCACTTCCTCATCACAACAATGTAAAGTTTTATTATGTTATACCGGGCATTTAAAAAGTTATAACCAATGTTACCTGAAAATCGTATCAAGTTTAACCCCCTGTATAATTAAAAAGGAGAATAGAAACATTAATCTATTGCAACCATAGTTTTTTATTAATTGTTAAAAACTATAAAACATATTCGTTTTCATAATATACGTTAAATCAAAAACAGGGTAAGTCGAAATGCTAGTACATTATTTTCTTGGTAATTTTAAATAGAACACCCTGTATTTTACATCACTATCGAAAAGTACTAATGTCATACTTCAAATTTTATGCAGTACTTCCTATACCTAGAGCTGTTTGTTGTTATTCTGACTAAATTAAATTTTTTTTTATATTACTTATTATTTATCTCTCTCATTGTATAATGTATACATTTATTTTTTTTAACTGACCTTTCGCAATGTTTATATTGTGTTTTATTTGTTTCTCCTTTTCAAAATAATAGAACTAATGCCTCATTGCCTTAGCTGTTATATTTCTATATCAATATCATATAAAATACAACGTTCATTTCCTCTCTTTAACTCTTAATTTTCTCTAATGCTTTTCCTTTCTGAACTTTGTTTTTTTTTCTATTTATTGTAGTATATTTTTGCCAGAGCATTTGTAAATTTTCTTAATTTTTATGACAGCTTTCCTACTACTAGTGGTGATTAACCGCCATGCTTATTGAAAAATATTGTTTACTCCAGTTTCTCAATGAAGAGTTTTTAGTACACTTCTTATAGGGCAGTGGTCATCAAATGGTGGACCGCGAGAACACTTGCACTAATGTAAATAACATAATTAGCAGTGACAATAATATTGACGTCGACCAATACAAGATGTTCATTACGAATCTTAAATCGAAATTTGAAGAAAGGTTCGCGGATTTTTAGAAAATTGAAAATGTGGATATCATCAGCAACAGCAGCATTTACTCTCTGCACCCTGATGGTGAATGGAGCAACGAAGCTACTATTGTTTTCGGTAGTGATCAAGCTACTCTTCAAATGAAAATCATCGATTTTCAAGAAAACACAGTTTTGAAACACAAACATGCGGAAGTTTCCAGTGAAGAGTTCTGGATCAAATTTGTGTGTTCTAATAAATATCCGGAACTAAAAAAAGTTAGCTTTGAAACTTCTTACTTTGTTTGAATCAACATATATTTGTGAAGCGGCATTTTAAAAGATGAACTTTATTAAGAAAAAATTTAGATCTCGACTTACAAATGAACATCTCCAGGATTTAATGTCAATAGCTTTCACCAACTTTACTCCAAATTTCAGACAAATAAATCGCAACAAAAAAATGTCATTTTTCACATTAACACGTACCAAAATACTAGCTTTGTTATTAGCAATAAGTTAATAAAATTTTTTTTTCAATGTACGGACCGCGAGGGTTGTTTAATATCTTAAAACGGACCCCGAGCGAAATTAATTGATGACCCCTGCTATAGGGTTCACTACAGAATTTGACTATCCACTTTGTTTTGGTTCCAAAAGCGGTAAAGATACATTCTCTAATCTCGGAATTTAATCTACTTTTTCAGAATAATAATATGCGTAATTTCAGTATTAGAGGTTGATATAAAACCAGTGGTAAACACTCGGTATTCGTCACTGAAAGCTAGCTTATTAAAATCTCAAATAATAATAATCTCAAAGAGAATTATCTATACCCTTCATATCTACCCCACTCACAACAGAAATCAAACAGTTTAATAAATCTTCCAGTATTTAATTTTAAAGAATTAACTTTTTCGTCAATTAATCAAAGTCTGCAAAATTTACGATAAAGTTAATTATATTTATAATTAAATTGCTGAATTTATTGTTAAACTGTTTCTTACCTTGTGTTCCCAATACAAAATCTAGATTACATAATTTAATCATTTTTTTATATTTTGCACTTATAAAAATCTTCATTATAAAACGCATTTGCGTATCGTAATGTAAGTTTTACGCACGCAAATTTTTGTTTTAAATGGTTGGAAACATGAGTGAAGTATCTAATGACACGACTATTGACAATGACATTTGTGGCTAATAGCAATTTATTAATTTTATATTGTTCTTTAAAAAAGTATTTGAGAGTATGAATATATTTTACTTATATATTATTATTGGTGTATTATTCATTTTAAAATATTTTAAAACATTAACATTTGATAATTTAAATTTCAAAACTGTCAAATGTTATAAATTATAGTGCTACCAACATGCTTTTTAGAATTAAAATTTTCGTAAGTTACTTACAAATAATAAATGAATTTAAAAAATGATAAAATGTCAAAATATAAAAAATGTTATAAACAATTTATTTCATATGCTGCTCATAACATAAAGCCATATGAAATGCGTTGTTTAATATACTATTAAATAATTACTCCTAGCATTTAGCAAAATAAATACGAATACTGGGGCATTTCATCTAATTTGGATTAACCATTTCAGAGATACGATCCACAACTACAAAAAAATAGAAACTTTAAGTCTAAATTAAACCCAATAATTCGAAGTTAACATCGACTTAGTTGAACATTGAATTTCTGGGCACTGTCTAATTAAAGCCTACTTAATATTCAACTAAAATAATATGCAGGTAATGAATAAAGTAGAAAAATAAATTACTAGAATTCAATAAGTAAATCGAATTATTAGTGTAGGATAAGTGACCAAATATACCCAATTAAAAATTAGACATTAGTGCACCAAACCCGAGAATAAATTTGGACTTATCTTCAATAAAGCTATACAACAATTCAAACCAATATTTTTAGACATTTATTGGATACTACTTTAATGTCACATCTTAAAAAAACCTTAACATATATCAAATCAAACCTATCGGTTTACATCATCATTATTTTACAAATAACACAAAAAATGCATAATAGCGGGTTAAGTTTGCTTTATACAATTAAGTGAATGTTACAAGATGTTTATTAACATAATATATAGATGCTATTTTGTGGAATAATGATAATTGTAATTAAACAATTATTCAACACTCTTTAATGAACGTCATCAGCAAACGAAAACATTGTATTTGCTGCAAATATTAATTATTTTAAATCACTAAAGGCGTTTCATCCGCCATGTCATTTAAAATAGAAATTCCCCTGTGAATATTTATCATTCAAACGATTAGAATGTAAAATTTGGTTAAAATAAATGTCTTTACAATCCAAAAATTGGACTTAAACAACAAGGCTATAAATTAATAACAGATTTTTGTTTAAGAATTTTGGACTTGGTAAATGGCCCTTTAAAAAACATGGTATCCATAACTCTTAAAACTATTTGAACTGTCTTCATAAACGTAGCTCCACAATCCAAATAAAGTAAATTGTTTTCAAAACGGAATTTCTCGTTAAGTTAAAAAAGTAAAATTAACTATTTCGAAAAAAATATAATTATTTTCAACATAAAGCTGGATTAGTATAATAAAAAACAATTCAGTATTTCTATTTTGGCACATGCATTTTTAAGAAAAATAGAGATCTAACAATGTAGTTACAGTAACTAGCTTTATATCAAATATACTTCTTAAAACTGTTCTAAATTGCATAATATGAAACCATATTTTACTGTTATTTTCTGTGTATTTTTAATAGTTAACGTTTTAATATAAAATGTTGTTTATGGTTTTTTATATATTGGATTATTTACTTTCCAAAAGATGCCATTCCAATCGTTTGGACACTGAATGTTTTAATGTTAGTAACAATAATAAGCTCTGTAGTTTTCCGTATGCTGGCCTCTAAAGGTAACCGCGTCCGCCATTCATGCCTTAAACGTATAAAATAAGAGTTTATATCTACATTAAACTCGCAAAATTAATTCTAAAAGAATGAAAAGAAAAACAAACTCCATTTTAAATCAGACAAAGTGCATCCAACGGGATATTTACGTAATTAATAACGGCGTGGTGAATAACTTCTTGATCTGGAATAACGTCTTCTTCGGCTACTACTGCTGCTATAATATGGAGAGGGTGAACGTCTATGACTGTAACGGGATCCTCGATAATAATCGTCTCTGTCGCCTCTACGCCTATCGTAGCGGTCTGAATATTTATATGTTGGTTTTCCCATATAAATACCAGGAGTTGGTGTATGAGCCCTTTCCGTAATAGAATAATCAACTCTAATACTTTTCCCGTTCAGCTTCATACCAGTGCATTGTTCTTTTGCTACTTTTGCATCTTCGCTGTTTTCAAAATATACAAACGAGAATCCTCTTGAACGGCCCGTTTTAGCGTCGATTACTACTTGAACCCTTTCTACGGGACCGTATTTTGACATAAGGTGGTACAATTCATCTTCGGTTGTATAGACGCTCAATCCGAAAACTCCCAAACATCTTGACTGCTTGGGATTATCTCTAGTGCCTGTATGGCGCTTTCTACTTGACATCGGACTGTGTGAGTATGATCTGCGGCCGTATCCGCCTGAACGCGAACGGCTACGCGAATATTTCGAAGACTTGTAGCGTCTATTCGAACGCGAACGACTTCTAGATTTGTGTCTTCTATCCCTATCTTCGCGGTCATCTCTTCGTCTATCTTTGTCTCCAATTCGATAAATTTTTCGGCTACGACTAGGACTTCGGGAGTAGCTTTTTTCTTTGTGATTTCTTGGAGATTCTTCGCGGTCTGCCATTATCTTCGGTGATCTGCTCCCTTCTCTATCGCTCATATCACTTTAGGCACCTAAAATTAAAATACAGACTATACAATTTAATGGTAAGATGTGATCACAAGTGATAAAGTTATTAAAAAAAATTTAAATGCAATGTACACTCTACAGGGACGTAGGAATTATTTTACCTAAATCTAAGTCATAGTCAATATTAAAATTATAAGATTTGACTGATTGATATAGTTATTGACAAATAACCTTTTTAGCACTTGTTTTTTCTGATTGGGTTTTTATTTCAATTACATTTTCTGAAAAAACTTTAACTTAAACAATTTACCTCTAACAATTTACAAATTTTGTGAACAATTAATGACTACTTAGTACTCCAAAACATTTTCCATTTTTTGAACAATAATAATATCCATACAAATTAATGATAGTTATACTGGTACAATATTATAATTTATGCCGTAATTATAATTGCAAACAAAAACTCTGCAAAGCTGTTCTCAGAACAACAGAGAACTATCTACCATTTTTCATAACTTATCAACAACCTAACCACATTCAATAGCAAGTTAAATAGGAAATTAAATACATAAATCCAGATAACCAATAGATATTGATAAACTAACAATACTACAAATGAAATTGTAGAAAAAATGTAATAAAACGTTTATCTTTCTACTGTATGACTAAGCTATTGACCTAAGTTCCTTAAAAAGATTTATTTGTCCAAAAGCAATGTATACACAGACCCTAATCTCTAGTTTCCTCTTATTAACTGCTCTCCAAAGTCCTTGAAAGACAACAAAAAATGCATGTGGATGCAAACACCTCTCCAATAATTCAGGGTTGAAAAAGAACACTATTTAATACAGTGCAGTCCAGCAAATATCCCAAAAGAATAGCCAAGTACTGGAAGATAAATTTCAATGAAAGGCCATTAACATTGTATAATGGTTTAACCTATAAAATGAAGAACTACTTCCAATTACTTCCTTATTGCTGCTGAAATCTTATATAGATGACCAAGAATTCGGAATGTTAACCAGTATATAACTGAATGTTTTATTAGTAAAGCAGGTGTGAATTAAATGACAAAACTACTATAGATACATTTGCTGACCCTCAGCCCACAACAATCCAGCCACAACTTCTGCCACACAACACCACAACAGAATTGAAAATCGTGACAATGAGTTGCTACATCCACGTTTATAACACCAGTTATGAGAAAACAAAAAAGAGAATTTAGAACTATTATTTCAATTACTAATGAAGTTACATAAAGATTATTACTCTTTTAAAGTTAAATGTAAAAATATTCACAACTAAATTCAGAATCATGACTTATGGAATAATGATCAGTGGCATCTGAACCTCAAATTACCATAACCAACTTCTTATCAGAAATCCAAATCATAACTAAATATTTTTATCTTGATTAACAAAAGGTACAGGAAATTTGGTTCAAAGACAAGAAACCAATTTGGAAAGTTCTTATGCAAAAAATACAATTATGTTGCATTTGTTTATATTGCAATTCAATATACAAGCTTTTACCCAGCAGCATATTGTACAAATCCATTACATCATCTATTTATGAGACTTTCTTACTATTTAATTGACAAAATCTAACTATTCTACCCATATCAAACCAAAACAAATCAGAGACACCATAAACTCAAATAAAATAAGAATACTATAAATCACCCAATAATTATAGTCCATTATGTCTACACAAATGTATTAGAAATGAAGATGGAATAAAAATCTATTCAAAAATTTTGCTCAGTATCCTACTGGTAGCCAAAATAATTATTTTTACTGAATCATTCTAAAAGCTTTGCTTCTTATTTTAGCATATAATTACTTGCCATAGGTGAAATAATTACAGAAAAATAAATATATTATTAAATTCCTGGTAACAAAAAAGAAAACATGAAACAAAAAGACCCAACAGTTAACCATCTATTTAAAAAACTAATAAATCCAACATTACTAATTATAGAAATAATATTATCTAAACATTTACTTATAAATAGTTGAAAAACAACCTTGCACAGATTTGAGGTTAAAAATTTGATTTTAAAAATAATTGTAAATATTTATAAATTACAAAAATAATGCTAGAATTATAAAATCCAAATAGTATAAGATAACTATTCATACTACGTTATTAACAAGGAGAAATATTTTTAATATTTTCTGTGCAAAGTGATAGATCTTATTTTATCAAATTATCATGCTTTGTAAGGGTAAGTTTACTCGTACTTTCGAAAAACTAGGCTTTGTTGAATTATTTTCTTATTGGAAAAGTATGAATCTCAAATTGTTCACTAATCCCATAAACCAGTAAAACATATTTTTTAAATTGAGTAGTCACTTATTGTTTACCAAATTCCTATTTACTTTAATTGTAAATGCATTTGAACAATAAAACAACAATTTAGAACCAATTAAAACAAATCTGGATCAATTTAGATTACGTGTAAAAAAGAATTTACCTTACTAATAAGTCAAACGTAAACACCAGGACAAAATTAATGTATTAACGCAAAATATTTTTTAAAATAAAATTCACCTGCATTCTCAAACATTTAATGTCACATTTATTCATTTGACAGTTCTCCTAATTGACAAGATGTGGTTGAGGTATATTATTATTCATGATTCTAAACAAAAATTGTATCCATAGATGTAGTAGAAAATATTTTTCTACAGGATATCATTTATTTTAAAACATTTTTACTAAGACAGAATTTTTTATTACAACAGGCTACAATATATTGCATCTAAATGAACCGACGAACTATACTTAAAAAATCGCTATTAATTTTGTCCCAGAAAGTTTATGTATAATTTATTTTATACTAAAAATTTGGAAGGCAATCACTCTGCTCTGCCCCTAGCATATCAAAAAAATAATTATAAAAATATGAACTACAAAGATGCACTAAACCATTCACAATTATATCAGCTGATAAATAAGTAAGCAAATTCAGGCACCTTTCTTGTTTCATCCATTGAATATGCTGTATCAGTTATTAATCTTGCAACAAGCAAACCTTTTTATACAAAATTAATTAAATTTGGCAAGGTTAAAAGAAATACAGGGTACTAAGGCAGAGCATAGAGATCCATCTACGCATTTAAATTTTTGTAAAAATGAAATGGGAGTTAAAAGAATTTAAAAAAATACGAAGATCCTTCATGCTAATATCATATCTACTTACATTAAGTTGATACGCCCTTTTCTAACCATTTAAATAATTTTATTAGCTTCTATGTCCCAAATTTACCAAAATTCTTGTATACTATGTACTTCCATTTAAACGGTTTCTTAACTACATCTTGTAATTTCATTTGTGGTGTTTTGCCCATATACATGATTATATACACAAATTTATTTAACCTGATGTTTCCCATGTTCTATGATTTTTTTTTCATTATTCAAGTTTGTGTATTTCTCACACCAATTTATTAATCCACTTGAAAATGGGTTTGCATTGATGATTTAGAGAAGGAAACGCGCATTGAAAGGTTAAATTATATTGATTGGTATCTATGACACATCTATGAAGTAAGTTCAGAAATAAAAAAAATTGTAGTATGAGGAATTCTAATTGATATCCACATTTCTCTGGTGGTGTGTTCATTAGAGGAGAATTCTGATGTAAGATGATAAAAACCTGCATTCATTTAAAGAACACTTGCATAATAGTAATATTCTAGTGAAGATATTAAATTTTTTTCTTCTAGATATAAATATTGTTAATTTAGAAAAATTTTCCACACAAAATAGTTCTGAAAAATTATTTCCAACACTGAAAATAAAAAACACCCATGATAACCACTTTACAACCATACATAATTAGTTTTTAATTTATTTGCAAAAAAAATTACTTACATTAAACTAAGGCCAAGCTGAGAATTAACTTTTGTTGTAAGGAATATAACCCTTGGAATAAACATTAAAAAAAAATACCTTAAGTTTACAACTACTTTGTGTATTCTCCCCCCTTATTGTGTACCACTTAATTAACACATCATAATAAGTCTTGCTATTGCAATACTTACCAATATTTAGAATTGAAACAAATGAAAATTATGTATGTCAACGCAATAGGAACCCTTTAGGATTTCTTGATACGCGTCTTGAATTTTTCGTCTAGAGTGCTTGTCTTTTTGTACACAGTCTTGAGTGGACATAAAAGAACATGTTGAAGTCCATAATATCGTCGCTATTCTGAGAACTTCATACAATTGAGACAAACACTCTGACTAATTTCTTTAATGGTGTGGATAAACTTGCATAAATTCTTAAAACTTGCATAAAATTCTTAATCTTAATTGTAGTATATTTTCTGAATGTAAGCCTGAAACAACCGAAGCCCAAACATATAAAAGTGTTTAAAAGTTGTACAAAAAGAGCGATATTACAAGTGCAATTTATTCTGCAACTTAAAAATTTCTAAATTGCTCTTTCTGTTTCTTTTTGTTGTTTCAATTTACTTTGTAAATAAATAAAAAAAATATTTTCTTTATGACTGCATTGGTCGTTAAAAAATAATCTATTATTAAGAACATAAACAATATGTCCCCAGAATTAGTTATAACAAAACAAAAAACTAATTATTGCCAAATCCTACTGTTAGTAACTGGTATGATTGTTGTAACTAGTTTAAAATTTAAGCCAAATATTAATACTAGTATTATTTTGTACCATTAAAAGAATTGAAATCAATCCATGATTACTTTGAATCATTCAATCTAAGAGATTAGTCAAAATAGTAAGAGAAAGCTCTTAATTTTAAAACACAATTTTTTTAATAATAATTTTGTTTATAGATTATTTTATTATTATATTTTCTGATTGTCTTTTGAGGTTAGGAAAGGTAAAACAGTCCAACCAATATTGCTATACACTTGCATAAGTTGAGATGAGAAATATGAAATATAAATTCAAAAATTATGAGATGGTAGGGATCTAATCTTAAACTAAAGAATAGTGAAGGAATACTTGAACTTATTTGGATGAAGTAGGTCAGTGCAAAAGAATACTAATAATAACCTTTGTATTAATTAACCTACACTAAAATTGAATTAAAACAAAACAAATACTAATAAATAAATTATTTAAAAAAGTAAAAACACCACTCCCATAAACACAACTGTCCATCCATTTGTAAACTAAATACAATAAATTCTACACATTTCCAAAAGTAATGTTTCTGAGAGACAAACTAGTAGTTAAATGTTTAAAGACCACTAATGCATCAAAGTCATAGATTCATAAACATCAATTAATCATTACCAAATTTATTGTCAATTTTTTTAAAATTAAGAGACAATTATTTTAAATGATATAAAAGTTAAACTGAAAACCATAATGCTACAATTATTGTAACATATATTTTAAAAATGAGATGTAGACAATGGAAAATATGAAAAAGAGCAAACCATAACTATACAAATTTTAGGAAACAAAACTTAATTGAGCAGTCAAAAATTAATGTGAAAGAGAAATGAAATATTTAAAAATTGAAAACTGTTAACATGTTTAAATGGTAATAGATGTAACTATTCACCTTTGTTCTATACAACATTTTTAAAGTTGTTTAGGTACTATTATTTGTGTTTTTTTAAACTTGATTAAATATTAATATCCCTAATGTCAAAAATATATTTCTTGACTTATGTTCAAATGATTTCTTATTTTCAAATATTTCCAAATAAGTGTCCAAACAGTTGATGGTCCACTTTTTCTATTTTTCATATTTCTTACTTCTTTCATTTACTTGTTAATAGTACTGAAATCAAAAAAATACAAGTCAAGGAATAGTGCTGTAACTATTTGAGATTTGTAACTATCTATAATTTAAATTGTATTGACAAAATATTTAAAGAAGCAATACTTTCTAGAGGTACATTGCAATAAAAAATATTTAAAATTGTTAAAGTTGACATTAAAATATAATAATGTCAGGGTTCATCCTTTAGCAAACTATTAAAAATACTTAGGAGTTGAAATTTTTGTGCAAATTAGTTACTTTATGTATGAAATCACAATAATTGCTCACAGACGCATACAACCACACAAATTTCATTATAATGAATATTTACGTCAGATAATCTAAACATTTTCAAATAATATGTAAAGTGTACACTGCATAAAAATTAAAATTTTGGAAGAATTATAACTTACTACAATTCAGGAACTAATTGTTTACTACGTTAAAACAAAATTTGTTATAAGCTTGGAAACACGTTTCTAGCGACATTTTGGTGGAATTATTTAGGTACAATGAAAATCCGGCTTTGTAGTATTACCAATAAAATACAAATCATACTCAGAAATCAAAAACTTCTTTTACAAGACTTCGTCTCGTTAGAAATAATTTTCAAAATATAATAAACTTAAAAGCTAACTTAACTTCTGAAATAAACCATGATGGCACCTAAATGCTTTTGGTGGAATTATTGCAAGTTTGATGCTTTTAGAATCTTTTTAAAAAATATTATTTTCTACATTAAAATGTAAATAAATATAAAACTGTTTGTACTTACTACGTTAAATTTAATTATTTTCACCACTCAAGCAGAATATTTAAAAACTTTTAACTGATTCAACCCTGAACAAGGTTAGTTTGGCGTTGGCGGGATGAAAATGACGTTTGATCGTTACCCATTAACGATAGGAGGAAAGACGCGATGTCACGTGATACGAGAATGGTACCAACAGAATTTGTAACTACAGAACAGAAATAAGGTTGGTAACTTGAATTTTGACAAACGGCACATATACAACACATATACTGGAGTTTAAAAAAACAGTTTTTTAAATATTTTTCACAAAAATGCAACGTACACTAATGTATCCACAATAAATACCAGTCAAAATTTTGAATATTTTTACAATAAATTTAAAAACGACGATTGAAAACGACCTAAAATGCACTGTCAAGATAGGAATAATACGGCTGAGGACTGCAGTAACGTCACAGGCCACCAGGTGCGATCGATTTTTTGGCGAACGTACGTCTTATGGGATTAAGCAATCCTGGTAAATGTTTATCATTCTTGGACCAAGCTCCAACATTACTGTTAGTTGACACTACAGCCGATAGTGTCGCGGCAAGAATGATAAACATTTTACCAGGATTGCTTAATCCCATAAGACGTACGTTCGCCAAAAAATCGATCGCACGTGACGTCACTGCAGTCCTCGGCCGTATTAAAATGATTTTGTGAGAATATTTATTATAAATTATAAGTGTTTAATCTTAAAAATCCAAATAGTGGTACGTTAGTATTACAGAAATCATAAAAATACTGTCTAATTCCTATTATTTCCATGCATTTATATGGTAAACGTTATAATGAAGGACTGCAGTGACGTCACACAGCTGGCGGACAAATCAGCCCGATTAGGCAATCCTGGTAAATGTTTATCGTTCTTGGTGTCGCGGTAAATTTAATTTTGTATCTGCGCATGTGTAGAAGAAGAATGACGGACGTCCTAACCTAACCACACTTTCACTTCACAGTTTTACTTGTTTGTTGTCTCTGTTGTTTGTTTGTTTTGCTACGCTTACAATTTTATTTATTTTGTTACCTATGTACAATTTGTGATTTGTTTTCGGAAGAGATAAGTGGCAGATTATTTGGGTGTGGTCAAATTTTTTATTTTAATCATGGTGTTCTATTGCTGTGTACCTAATTGCAAAAACACTAATAATCAAGAACATATGCATCGTTTTCCTATTAAAGATCCTTTGGTAAGTAATGTGTAGTATAGTATCAATTTATCATTTAAATGCATATTTTATTATGAGCACATCTATTATATATTTATGTTTCTGTGAAATGCTGATTAATTTGTTTTGTTCAGGTTTGCAGTCACTGGTTAAATCGAATTGGAAATAAAAAACTAATTGGTATGGATAAAGCCCGATTATATAAAAACTATTTGGTTTGTGAGGAGCATTTTCATAAATCATGCATTATGTCCAACAGCAAGAGACGTTTGAAATTGGGTTCAATGCCCATACATAACTTACCAGGTATGTAGATAGGTCTGTAGGTTATAATATGATACTCTTGTAATACCTCTAAAATAAAGTATTGGCAAAGGGAAAAGTAGACAAAAAAACCATGGTATGTGCCTTTCTAGACATAGAAGGGGCCTTTGACAATATGAGGCTATCAAAAGAGCACTGAATGAGAGCGCTGTAGATAGAAAGACTTCCAACTATCTACGAGAATTGCAGAAATGGATGCAGGACAAGACACTATCATCATTAATGTGACCAGAGCTTGTCCAAAGGGGTGAGTTGCATCCCCACTCATGTGAAGTCTCACTGTAGACAGCTTGCTCTGTCAACTGACCAGAGAAGGCATACCATGTCAAGGATATTCCAACGACATGGTCATCCTCGTAAAAGGAAAGTATGAAAATGTCCTCTGTGACATTGCAGGTAAAAACTGAGGATGTAACCCATGTATCCTGCAATGGATGTACACAGCAATACTGAGACCTTTATTCATGTATGGGGTAGTTGCTTGGGGCACAAGAGCGAGTCTGAGTACTACGAGGAAAAACTTCTGGAAGAGTCAGGGATTAGCCTGTGCATGTATCACTGGAGCAATGGGAACTTGCCCCACTGCTGCAATGGAAGTGATTCTTAATTTGACCCCACTGCATATTCAGCTAGAAAATGTAAGGAAGAAAACAATATACAGAATGATCAAAGAAGGAATTATCAGGGAAAAACCTCAATTATTTCAATTTGATTAAACTTGGGATATGCCTAAGAAATTCAACTTTGTGAGAAAATTCATCACAAAGTTGAGTACTAAATCTGAATGGGAAGAACACCATACAGAATTTAAACCAGAATGCCATAAAGTGGAGGGTTCCAAGTTAGATAAGAGAACTGGAATAGGAATCTTTGGACCAAGAGCCAAATACTTAGAAAGCTTGGGCACCTATCCAAGCATCTTTCAAGCAGAAATCTGCGCTATCGACAGATGTGGGATCAGCAGCAGTGCTAGGAAAACTAAGAAAATAAATGGAGAAAGAAAAATCCAAGTACTGGAATCAGCTGCAAGGTCTGATGCAGGCTAAGATACTTCTGGGAAACTACAACCAAAAGAGATCTCGTGTCTGCCTCAACCTCAGTAAAAAAAGTCTCCGGATTTTAACGGGAATATTAATTGGACATTGCCGGTTGAGAAGTCACATGAAGAAACTAGGGTTAGAAGATGAAGCAATGTGCAGATTCTGTGAGGAAGAGGATGGAACCTCCATACACATACTCTTGGAATGCCCTGCCTTGCAAAATTCTAGGATACCATGAGCACACGAAATAGAGGAGGAGGATCTACCTAATTTGATGCCCGACGATGTCCTAAACTTTCTTAGGAAAGTAGGACTAGAAGAGCTTCTATAAGTCTGAGAAAACATCAGAGCTAATGGCAAGCAAGGTGGACACCATAGGTCATATAGGTCGCAGTATACTTACCACCCCTAATACATACATACACATACAGTACCTCAAAAGCAATAATAATATAATATATTTGTCTCTCTAAGTGATATTTAAAACTAAAAATGTGTCTCTCAAATTTATACTTATAAAAAACTAGCAGAGTTGAATCCAGAAATAGAACAAAATATTTGTTGCATTCAGATTTATTGTGTATGTCTGGAACGTAGTTTCAGTATTAAACCTGTTATAATAAATATGCAAATGATAAATTAATTACTATTTCTAGGAAATTGTACGTTTGATGTAGAAGATGCCATAATTGTTCCACTTTGTAAAAGTTCTACAAGAGGAGCTATGGTAGATGGTGAATTTGGGCAAAGTACATCTGCTACATGCTCTAATTTAAAAAGGAGACCCCCTTGTGAGCTAAATATAGGTAAGGTATTCTTATACTGATTTATATGTATATGTGGCATGCAATTGAATAATTGATTTAAGAGACAAACATGAATTTAAAAAAAAACGTGTCTATCACATCAACAGTACAATATTGTTACAGATGATTCTGCTTCAGCTGAAATGGCTTCTTCAGAAATAATTAGATGTATGGAGACAGATGTAAGCACTCCAAAAAAAGAGAAAAGGTAACAATAACAAGAAAACAGGTTGCTGAAAGAATAGTCAGCATTTTTTTGCAAAAAAATATTTACAATCAGTTGTGAATGAAGCCACAGCCAATTTTATAATAAGCGAGATGCCACAATAACAAAAAAAGTTGATGATAAATTGTTAGCCCTGACATTCTTAGGAAGACATTTGCTCTTCCTGCTAAATCAACACTAAACAAAATACTCTCAGCAATACATTTTCAATGTGGGGGTAAATGAAGATATGCTAAATATTTAAAATCGCTGTCCTCATGTTTGATGAAATATCTTTAGAACCTGCCTTAGCTTAAAAGAATAGCTTAGACCAAAAATAGCTGACAAAGCACTAGTCTTTATGATTAAAGGTATCTATAAGAACTGGAAGCAGCCAATTACATACTTTTATTGATGGTAGCTTGAAAGGTGTTGGGTTGGCAGTTAAAATTAAAAAAATAATTAGTGCCCTGCAAGATATAGGAATTCAAATTTTGGCTACAAGCTGCTACAAATTGTGCAGCTTTAAATTATTTATTTAAATAAACAAATATCCATTTAAAAGAGCAACAAAGAGACTATATTTACTGTGGATTTTTTGTAAATGGTAGAGGTAATTCCCTTATTTGATGCCCTTTATTTACTCAAGGGAATTAGAAATAATTTACTCCCAAAAAATGTGCATTTCAAATGGAAGAGAGATACTGAAATTAAATCTAGCTGCTCAAGTCTTTAGTGTTGCAGCCATAATGAGGAAGTTTGCAGAAGTTGGTGAGTCATTTTATTTTTTATATTTTAGTCAAATATAAGTGAAATGTGTAGCACTTAGTGTAACTATAAGATTAGTAATGTGCTTACAAAATAATGTAGTATAAGTTCAGAGTAATAAGTAAACATAGAGGTGCCACAACAATACAATAACATACAGTTTGTAGTCAATAGCAATGAACCTATAATTGAGAGAGATGGAAAATAGAATTGACATCTAGAGGTGTAGGTAAACACAGCCGTACAGTGGCGTGTAATTGGTTAGAGTATCACTGTAATATATAAATGTTAGTTAAATAATTTACACACATTAAAAATAATTATTTTAATTAAATGCAAAAAAAACAAAAAGAAACTTTGCACTTTTAGCTCCTAGTTTATATATATAATATGTATTTCATTATTAATTTGTTTTTCTAATTTGTAATAAATTTTAATTCAAATTGCTAGTTGTACGCCAATGTAGTGAATAACTTACTGGTGATAGGTTAGATTATCATTTTGCAAAGTACCACAAATTATACACGCTTGTCGAGTTTTCACCATTTTCAATATTGAAAATAAATAAAAACACTTTATAAAGTCCACTAAAATACACAAAAATTCAGGAAAAATCGAACAAAGCGCTAATCACCTCTAGGCAATAACAAACAAAGGCACTGATGGTATGGGTATTTGATACAATTGGTGAATATTAAAATGTAGTATAGAATATTTTCTCTGACTAAAAGTCTCCTCTAAATAAAATTGTTGTAAATTATACTATTACGTTTTTGTTTCCTACTTTGTACTTACAGAACACAACATCTGGCAATGCTCTGCTGGTAAACAATTCTGTCTCGACGACAAGTAGTAGGGAATATGCCTACTCTATGTTTACTTATTACTCTGAGACTGTAAGGTACAACATTCAAGTTACAACACAGTTTAAAGATGTATGAAAATCAAATTCATATTTTTGTTTTAGGAATAGGAGGAATACCTAAAAAAGCAGTTGGAACAGCAGATTTTTTGATAAATTTTTTGACAGTTTTAATGGGTCATCCTTTGAAGCTTTATGTGGAAAAACCCTAAGAACAGCGATTTTGATGAAAATCGCAGCATGAGAATTTTTGGAAGGGAGCAATAGGTGTTTTGCAATCAATTAAATTTATAAAAGTTGAAACTTCTTCCACAGTTCCGCCTTCATTATCTAATTGGACGAAAAATATTAAAAAACTTGACTGCACTTTGACATAAATTAAATAAAATGGGCCATACATATCTAAAACCTAGGAGTATCAACCAAGACCCCTTGGAAAATTTTTTTGGCCAAATTCACAGCCATAAAGTGCAATATAATAATCCATCATATTGAATGATTTTTCAACTGTGCATTTTCCTGGTGCAAACTGTGAATATGATCCTACTGCATTAAGTAAATTACATGATTTGCTGCAGAAAAAATCAACTGTAACTGAGCATTCTTGGGAAATATGCAATACCTTACCCATTCCTAGTCAATGTGTCTTGGACAAGTATTTGTGTACGGCTCTACAATAAAGGCTTTTTCAGAAAACAAAGGAAACTTAAATACAAAAGAAATGGGGAAGATACATAAAGGAATTAGACATCTTGACAATACTTATTCCAAATATTTTGTACACATTTACAATAATATGCACTTTGATTCTTTTCTTCTTGATTAAGTACTACTGTAGAAGAATGATGCATTTAATTAAAAGTAGAAAGCAATATATCCTTATATTAAATGGGTGTTGCAACAATAATATAAGATTTTAATTTAAATATTCATTTAAAATAAATGTATTTATATAGTATTTCTTTGCATTTTGGGTAATGGGTATTGATTTAATACCCAAAGTATACCCATTCCTTGTTGCTCAAAATACCCGTTACTTTTGCACCAACACTCGTTTGACAAAATCAAACAAAAAACGTGTGCGTAACCAACGTAAATTCATAATCTCAAACAATTAGGTACTTTTCTAAATACCTATATATTTTATCAATCTGAAAAATCTACTACCACTGAGTACGAGAACAAAGTAATTGTATTTGATAATAAAAGTACCTAATTGGTTAAAGTTGTTAAAAGTAACAAAATTTTACATCAAAATACTTTAGTGATCTGAAATGTGAAAATTAAAAGTACCCAGTTCCAAGTACCGGGTATTGATGCTCAAAGTAAATAATGGGTACAAGTATTTAAAAGTAACGAAAGTTTACATCACTAATCAGCAGTCATCTTTAATATATATTTAATAACCAGTATTTTGTTTTTGCAATAATTGGACTTCATTATCCTGTAAATTTAGCTACAAAGAACTTATACATAATATATTTTTTATGATATAAAACCATTCCCGCTCTAATTTCAAAAGTGCACATAACGCAATACTTCCCCAATCGCTGCACTAAAGTGACCTTTGTGAGTGACCTATTCTATCTATGCCTTAGATTAGGAAAGCATATGGATACCGCACTTCGCTTTATTTTGAGCTTGCGTTCTGTGACACATTTTTAGCAGCCGCCATTATTTCTGTGGCAAACAAAGCGAATACAGCGTGTGCTTTATTTGTGAATTTTTAAGTGAAAATTATTGAGAATGTGAATTATTTTTGAACTGAATAATGGTGAATTGTTGTGCTTACGAATGCCGAAGTCGCAGCGAGAAAAGAAGATAGGAATTTCATTTTACAGGTAAACAAACGATTGTATATACAATGACCTTTGTAGATTTTTCTATTTTAAAAGATAAAAGAGTTATCTCTGAGTAATTATATTTAAGTATGTAATTATTCAGTCTTTAATTCATCTAATTATAGTGTTTGGATTACGCGGTTTAATAATATTCATTCTGAATCTGCATAAATAATATATTTTCTTGCTTCAAAACAGCCATTTTACCAATGGCGTAGGTAAGCAATTTTTAATTAAGTTTCTCCAAATAAATCTAGCTATTCATTTCAATAGGAGATTAATGCAAAAAGGACTGACTCAAAACGACAAAAGAATTATTCACTGTAAAATAGGAGAATTTTCACTAGAAAAACATGTAGGTATTTTATTTTTTTATTTTTTGTTACAGCCTTCCTACAGATGTAGAAAAACGCAAATTATGGATAGGTAACACCAAAATTAAGGATTTGGGAACCAACTAAAAATGATAGGCTTTGGTCAAAACACTTTGAGGAATGTTGGTTATATAAAACTGATGTAAATTCAAGACTACATTTGCTCCATGAAGCTGTTCCAATAATTTTTCATCAGTTGCCCACATACCTGCAACCCAGGAAGGTATGTACCTACATAACTAATAACAATAAAACACCTTGGCAGTTCTAAGTAAAACATAATTTAAATTTTTTGTGAATTGGAAATATTTATATAAAAATATTGTTTTTTCTAGGCCAAATAGAGAGCACCATTCGAGTATATTCAGAGTACAGAACCCGGTCCTTCTATACTTCCTCAACACAGTCATTAAACCCAACAGCTGACTGTCCTGGTTAAAAATACTGAAATGGAAGTTACTTCTAGAAACTATTAGAAGAGAAGACTAGAAAAATAAGGGTATTAAAACAATCTATAAACAGGCTAAAAAGAAAAGTTGTTTCCCTTAAACAATTAATAACCAGTTTGAAAAATAAGAACTTGATTGATAATGAAAAAGCCATTTTATTATAAAATGTGAGTAGTGTAAATAAGCAATTGTTACAAAGAATGCAATGTCTAAAAATAAAAAATACCCACCTGAATTACGAAAATTTGCATTGATTTTAAATTTTTTCTCTCCTACAAAGCTTACAAGTATATCAGGACAGTATTTGAAACGTGTTTGCCCCATAGAAGCACTATTGGGAAATTACTGCAAGCTATGCAGCTCCTGGTTTCACAATTGAATCATGAGAAAACTTTAAGAAAATTCAAATAAATCATTACTTTGTTCTCTTATCATTGATGAGATGTCAATTCGGCAGCACTTGGTATGGAATGGTAAAAGTTTCTATAGTCAAACATCACTATTAATATCAGCAAATAAACAGTTTTAATTTAAGTATTTATTTAATATTAAGATAGTTATAGATTAATTATGTTAATATTTTCATAACAAATAAAGATTTTTTTATAATTACTAGTAAATTTTATTTGTTATTTATATACTCCTTGATTAATATAATATAGTTAGTATTTTATAATATGAATATGATTTTTTTGTTTTATCATACCAATTAAATGTACCTATATGTACCATTGCTGAATTTTATTCACTTCCTTCCTTTGATACCAACCTATTATTTGTATCTAAGAAACATACAATTATTACCTATTATGTGGGAAAAATGTAATTGGTTTGTTCCAACCAAGCAAAGAACCGTTCTAGAACGGTAATATTACCACTCACGAGACCAAATTAGTGCACTGCGCAACTCAGTACACCACTGCGCACAAAAAATACTATTTTAGAACAGTTCTCTACTTGGTTGGAACAGACCTATTGTAAACATTATGTTACGCCACTGACCACATCGATTATGTGGCAAGTGGTAACAGTTTCACGACTCGGGTTACGCGTCCTCTCTCTTTCCTTGTCTAAGATCTATGCCTATTCCCAGTAAAACAATAGTTACTACTTCTTCTTTACGGGTCTCTACCAAATGGAATATACAGTTAAAACAGGTGAAAAAATGAGTCAGAAGGCGTGTGACATAAAACATGATTTAAAATTTTAGCATTGAGATGGTTATCTACCTTCTTTATGACACTAAACTTCTGAATGGAAACCTTAACTTACTACATACATTATTGTATTAAAGTGTAACAAATTTTATTATGCCTCACCACCATTTTGAAGATTACAGAAATGTGTTTAATTTTAATAAGGTATATGTAAAAAAGATGGTTTTTCATTAAATAAAACCAAAGTTGGCTAAAAGCTAAGCTGGGCCAATTCAGTATGAGGCCATGTAGGTATCCAAGCAGATTATAACCAAAAAATTATCGTATATATTTTAAATTTTTGTTTTTGTTATTCAAAACCATAATGTATTGTTGTTTATACACTATATCTATTATTTAGTAAAATGTGATTGTTATGTTTTTAATACGTACCTGTAAAAGACTTTCAATATATTTATCTAACAGAATGGCTTCAACTAATTCGTGTATAGTTGCTGCTTGTCAGTTTACAGCTTCTAGCAGTAAAGATGCCAATCTTATAATTGTTAAAAGACTTGTAGACGAAGCAAAGAAAAATAATGCTAAAATGGTGTTTTTACCAGAAGCAAGTGATTTTATTACTTCCGACAGATCTGAAGCCCATCGATTAGCCGAGAATTTGGATGGTCAGCTGGTAAGTGAATACAAAGCTCTCGCCAAAAAATATAATATTTGGTTGTCAGTGGGTGGTTTACATGAAAAAATTGGTGAAAACAAGATGTATAACACCCATGTTTTAATAGATAATACAGGAAGTATCAAAGCTGTTTATAGAAAAATACATTTATTTGATGTAAGTATTCCAGAAAAAAATATTTCTTTAAAAGAATCAGAATCATGTACACCCGGTTTTGAAATCCTTCCACCAATTGAAACACCTGCTGGAATGTTGGCATTATCAGTATGTTATGATGTAAGATTTCCAGAAATTAGTACCATCCAAACCAAAATGGGTGCCTCCATTTTGACTTATCCTTCAGCATTTACTAGCTCAACAGGTTGGTATTAAAATATTATTATATTTATTTAACTGCTATTCCATTTGACAAAAAATTAAAAATAATGAAAATTTTCAGTTCATTCTTATAATCCCTAAAACGTTAGTTAATTTAATATTTGTGAAAATTTAAGTGATATTTGTGCATAAATATGTATAAATTAGCATTAATTTCATTACTCTACTTGAATTACTCTCATTCTGAAAATAAAAGATAAGTAAATCACTATTACTTATATATTATGGAATTTGCAGGTGCAGCTCACTGGGAGATATTATTGCGTGCAAGAGCAATTGAAAATCAATGCTATGTCATAGCTGCAGCCCAATATGGTCAACATAATGCTAAAAGAACTTCTTATGGACACTCAATGATAATAGATCCTTGGGGAGAGATTAAATCACAATGTCCTAAATACAGTGAAATGTTTCCTACTGATGAAAGCGTAGCCATAGCTGAGATTAATACAAATATTATTGATAAAATACGACAAGAAATGCCCTTACAGAATCATCGTAGACATGATTTATATAATTTAAGTTTAACAAGTAATACTATTAAAAAATTTAAAGATGGAGAACCATACAATTTTGCTGATAAATTAATACCTAGCTCGACTGTCTTTTATCAATCTCGATACTGTTTTGCTTTCACAAATATTCGTTGCGTAGTTCCAGGTCATGTTCTTGTATCTACTTTGAGGCGTATCCCACGACTAATAAATTTAACCCAAGAGGAAATCGCCGATTTGTTTCAAACTGTAATTAAAATTCAAAAGGCAATCGAAATCGAACATAACGCCGAGTCATCGACAATTTGTGTACAAGATGGTAAACATGCTGGTCAAACAATACCACAGGTGCACGTACACATTCTACCTAGAAAAGTAAACGATTTTGATAGGAACGACGATATTTATTTAGAATTGGCGAAACATGATACAGATGGAGAAGAGATATTTAGATCACCAGAGGAAATGTCTAAAGAGGCAGAGAAATTGAGAAGATATTTTATTGGATAGTTGAAGCTGTAACACATTAGTTTCACAAATTTATTGTTATTTTGGCATTGATCAAATTTTTCATTAAAAATTAAAAGTACGTTGAGATGTTTGGTTTGTGTATCCCAATTCCACACACCCATCCTTTACCAATTAGTATTCCTTTACCAACCTCTTCGTCGTGGTTCCATGGCTCCATCATAATCGGTGTACCTTCTTCCATGATCTCCTGTAGCCGCTCTACAATAATGGTTGCGCTTCATACAGCTGCCAACACCGTGCTATCTTCATATGGATGAAGGAATACCTTTTCGGTGTACCCACTTTCTGAAATCTAAATGGAAACCATGTAAATTTATTACATATCCATTCCCAGAATTACGTCCTCTTCGACATCAGATATTACCGTGTGCGTGAACTTTTCTGAGCCAATTCCCAGTTGGATTTGTGTCTCTCCGTGAACGTTTTGGCACTTTCACCTGTTGCGTTCTGGAGTCGCAGCCTAGTTGGCAGAAGCTTCTCCGTACATTTTATGATATCTGGCGTTATATTGGTTCTAGTTGCTCCAGTGTCTACCAACAGAGTGTATTTCTTGTCATTCACTTCGCCATCTACATATATACACTGTCATTGCGACATCTGAGAGGATCTTTGGAACGATCCTGGGTCGGTGGTACCCCCTCGTAGCCGACCCGTTCTAGTTTTCCCGAGCCTGGGGTTTTTGGTTTGCTGGAGTCCTAGGGTGCTTACACGAGGTACGTACATGTCCTAGCTCGCCACAGTTCCAGTTCTTATTTATTTATTTATTCACGGGCAAGCCCAATTCACAATAAATATAAGTGTTAAATTGCTCTAAAAATAGAAAAAGAAAATATTTCAGGTATTAAATTTATGAAAAAAACAGCAAAATCAAAACCCAAAATACAGTAGAAGGTGACAACACCATAACTTCAGCCAACACTCGAAAATTTGATATCAAAGTTTAAGCTCCATCAGATGTTTTTTAAACTTGAAAGTTGACACATTGAAAATTGAGATGTTCTCAATGGAGTTAGCTAATCTAAGTGTCCTAGGGAGAAAACTATTCATTGCATAGTTGTACCTATGAAATGAAACATGAAAGGGTTGCACTTGCCTAGTTACACGAGGAGGAACAACTAAATATATTTTAGAGAGAAGCTCGGGACTATTACACATTCCATTAATTTTATTAAAAATCTGTATGAGATCTCCTTGTTTTCTGCGAATCTCTAGGGTAGGGATGTTTAATAAAAACTCTAAAATATAACGATGGAAAATACGCATCTTAAAGGCAATGTATCTTAAAAAATTGTGCTGAACTGATTCTAGTTTAGCTTTATAAGTAATGTAATGCGGAGACCATACTGGAGAACAATAATCAAGGTGTGTTCTGACTAGAGAACAATAAAGGGACTTAATAGCACTGATGTTAGTAAAATCACAAGTGGTTCTCTTTAGAAAGCCTAACATCTTCATAGATTTCTGAACAACAGTAGTAATATGAAACTTATACGTGAGTGAGGAGTCTAATGTAACATCAAGGTCTTTAATTTGCGAAACACAATTTAAACTGACATTATTAATGTTGTAATCAAAAGCTGTTGGGTGATGTATTCGATAAAAACGCATAATATGACACTTGGATGCATTAAGATTCATAACACTTCTTGCACACCAATCTGATAGCAGGCTATCCAAATCAGATTGCAAAATCAAGGCATCATCAAGCAATACATTATGTCATTAATAAACAAGTTAAATAATAAAGGATCCAGATGAGACCCTTGGGGAACTCCAGAAGACACTGGAAAAGTATGAGAATAGTAATGATTAACCCTCACCACTTGCAATCTATCCTATAGATAACTACCTAACCATTTCAAAACAGGACCATCCACACCGTACAAACAAAGTTTATGTAACAAAAGAGTTTATGATTGACCCTGTCAAAAGCTTTGGAAAAATCAGTGTAAATATCAATCAAACATATGTGAGTAAACCCAATTCAGCAGACCTTATAGATGTGAAACCAATAAATTGTTCCAGTAGTCATAGGAGAGATAGTCAGTAATAATACTTTCAAATATTTTGGGAATTATGCTGAGAATAGTTATAATTTGTGATGTCAGATTTACTACCTGATTTATAAACTGGAAACTCACCAGTAACAAGAGACTTATTAAATATATGAAAGAGCTTCTGGTTACCATGCTCGATCAAGTTGACAATTTGATCTAATCTGTCTTCGTCCCCTTCTTGTTGAATGGCTCTGAATTTGCTATATCCTGAAGCCTTCGTGACTGCTTCATATTCCAAAGCAGCGGTTATGCATCGACCAGTGTCTTGGGATGAGATAAACGAAGCGTCCTTTGCATATAAGGGTCACGTAGTAAACCGTGCATATTTGAAGACCTGGATGCCCAGATATTCCATCATGTTTTCTGATGCTGATGGATAAGAAAGTGCATACTATTCTGGCGATATCCACTTTATACTCTTGAAGAGTTTCATCACGTTTCTGCCTTCGGTTCTTCAGCTGAGAATCGTAGAGTTAGTCGTGGCCATATCCCATATCCAACTTTAGTCATCCGTTTCTTCAAGTGGTGGTGAAGCGCGATGGTTAAACGTACTGTCTTTTCCTTATCGGATCAACTATTCGCTCTAGCAGCTGCTTCGAACTGTTAAACAGTTGGTCCACGACGTCTTTCCGCCGAATGTGGGGGGCTTTGACCTTTGACCCGCGCAATACTGCCAATTTCTTCCATCTTCGGGTATGATCTTAGTCTCCATTTTCTTGATAACTTATTTTAGAGGTGAAATTTTATTTTCGACTTCTGCGGCAATGTCATTTTTCATTGAAAAAACATCAGCAGAAATATCATTTTTCAAACCAGAAATCTTCTCTTCCAAACTATTCTTCACCAGAAATCTTCTCATCTATATAAGCAGATAATTGTATCGTCCATAGCGGAAATATCATTCTTCAAAGTAGAAATCTTGTCCATCATATTGGCAGAAATATCGTTCTTCTTTGGAAATCTTGTCCATACTAGCAGAAAGTTTATCGTCCATAGCCGCAATATCGTTTATCAAACCAGAAATTTAGCGGAAAGTGGCGAGATTAAGGAGGATGTCTCGTCATTGAATAAAAATGTTTCCGGATCCAAGTCGTCACTTACCAGTGCCATTTTCAGTCTTTTCACTAATTCTCTCTTCTTTCCGGAAAGTTTCCAGTTTACAATTTTCCATTTCTGCTTTTAGTTCTGTCACTTTCAGGTCAATTAATCTCTTCACAAGGGTATCTCGCTTTTATACCCGCCGGATAACGACGAGAATTTTCAGATGATTCTAGTCGACATCGTGTTCCTGAATAATCGAGTACAATGCCGATAAAACCGGCATATAAGACCCGGTGCACTTGTCATTATTTAGGGTTTAGTTAGTCAGTGTTGGCGATTGAGCTTGGCGACTTTGTAACAATATGTTCCTGTTTTTCATTTTATTCTATGACTCTTACTAAGGATTTAAAATGCTCCACTTGTTCATGTTTATATTTGATAGTTCTTTTAATATATCCAAGTTATATTGTAGTTTTTCAGTGCTATCCGCTACCAAAGCCATATCACCCGCAAATTGTAATGGGGATAGTTGAGTTTTTCTCACTTTCCAGTATCCTAGTGTGAGTTTTGTCAGGTTTTTCTTGGCTCTCTTCACAGCTTCATCTAGGAGTATAAGAGGACTCAGCACGCATCCTTTTTCAACTTCTTATTGGTACGTAGTAAACTCCTTGTATTATTTATTGTTTGTTCTTATAGTATGTTTATGTTATTTTTAGGTACATACATATGTCCTATTCTATCCTATTCATTTGTGTTTCTGTTTACTCCTCTTTCTGGTAATGTTTCCACACGTCCTTTCGTCGAATACTATATCAAACTCCTCTAAATCTATGAAGTATATATATGAATATGAGGTCTTTCGTGCTTCTGCGTTCTTCCTAAATCCGCATTGCGTGTCTTAAATGTTGGTTTTAATCTCTTATTATTTTCTTCCTAACTCACTTTTCCTCTATAATTGGCACAGTTTCTCTGGTCTCCCTCCTTGTGTATTTGTTTGATCCGTCAGCATGTACCTGGCTGTGAGTTTTTTAAAGGTTTAGAATGATTGAATCGCCCTCATCGAGATGGTCATTTGTGCTGATGGACTTTATTTTTATGCCATGAGGAACTTACAAAAATAAAAGTTTTTAAACAAAAAAGTATTTTGTCTTATTTTACAGAAAAACACGTCCCACGACTTAAAAAAAATAACCCTAGAAAAGTCATTCCAATAATGCATAGAAAGATATATTTAGGTCTGGAGCTGAAAATTATTGGACAAACCCTGAAATACTAAATTTGACAAAACTGAAAGTAAAAGCTTAGGTAAAAATGAAAAAGTTTCCACAAATTAATGAGTATAAAAATAAATATAAAACAATAAAAAAAAATAGTTACCCGAGAATGTGGACTGCTAAAAACTAAATATTTAGAAAATAAGTTTGAAAATGCTGGACCTGACATTAAAAAAGTTTGGAATATTATTAACAAAAATTTAGTAAAATCAGAAATTGAAACTATAGGATAAATTCACTAGTGATAAAAAGGAAATCTGTGAAAAATTTAAATATAGATAAAAAATTAATATTAGAATATTAAAAGTGTTGATACAAGAAAAAGTTAAAAAATAACTTCAATTAATAGTTTGTTCTTAAAATCTACAACAGAAATTGAAATTATGGATATTATGTAAAGAATTTGGATAACAATAAATCACCTGGTTCAGATATAAAATATATCTGTAAAAGACATATTATTGTATAGATAGACCAATAAATGTATTTTCTAAAATTTTCCAGAAGATATTAAAAAAACAGCTAGTAAATTTCATTACAAATAATAGAGGATTTGATAAATTTCGATATTATGCTTTTCAAAGTACCTAACAGTAATACTGAAGCAGCCGTGACGGGCACGGGCTTTTTAAAAAATATATAATAATTTAGATTTGGATAATTTTGTTACAGCCATTTTCTTAGATATTCAGAAAGACTATGACACTGTAATTTTTATGAGATATTTTTAAAAAGTTTAGAGTAAAAGGTAAAAGTTTAAATATATTTAAGAGCTTTCTAATAGATTGCAATTTATTTCACTTGATGAATTTGAGAGTGAAATTAAAACTGTTAGATTAGCAATACCTCAAAGTTCTGTGCTTGGTCCAATTTTATATTTAATATATTAAAATTTAGAAGAGTTAAATTTAAATGCAGCCTATATACTTTATATTCACGGATGATACAACACTACTATATTGGGATATAGAATCCGATAATATGCCATTTCACGCGAGGATTTTTCGGTTTCCCGGAAAAACGGAAAACGTGCTTTTTTGAAAATCGAGTTTTTGCTCTAAACTTTCTTCGATAACTTTATAGTGTTTTTAAAGATATTTTTTTAAATAAGCCCTCGATCGAACTCTACAACAAAAAATAGTATAAATTTTATATATAAATTACAAAATAAAGCTTTGAAAACCCTTTTTAGATTACCTACCATGGCTAATTTCATAAAAAAATTATGGTATATAAATTATTAAACTATGATTCTGTAAAACAATTTGAAAAACTTCCGCAAATCATTAAAAATTATTCTGATATTAAAATTTTAAAAGAGAATTTAAAAAACATATATATATTTGCAATTAGAAATGATTAAAATAAAATTTTAAATTATGAATTTTTTTGGTTCTAAGATTTGTTTAATTTTTATTTTCATTTATATATATATATTTATTTGAATGTTTATAATTTCACCTCATACCAGCTTTAACTGCTCCCTTATTTTTTCGTTCCTCAATGATATTTTCGATAAATATGTTGTAGTTTAGAACGGGGCCTGTTTTTGACTAAGTGGGAATAATCTATCTATTTCGATCATTAATCTATTCATGATATTTTTTTCCAAAATAAAATTTATATGACAAAACGGCGATTCAAAAATATAATATATCTATGAAATTCGACAAGAATGTTAAAGTATTGAAAATAAATTATCAGATTGGCCTCTTTTTCTGGATATTGCGAATCGAGGTTAGACTTGCGCGAATTATGTTTATGGGGATGTCAACCCTTTTGAAAATGTGTAGGTTAAACGAAATTGATCAAGAGATACATCTTTAATACACGAATTAAATAAATCTAAGAAACTTTTAAACAAATTGAACTAGATACGAACTTTTTGTCTAGATGTTAAAATAGTAAAAAAATTCTTTGTCATGCTCTCGTGAGCTAGAATCTTGGAGAAATCTGTTGGTGTTTCATAGTGTAATAAAAATGTCTCTTGTGAAGTGTTGTTTTGATCGTCATGAAATAAGTGATATTATGGAAACATTTTTATTGAAGTGCACCGAATCTGGTTGTAAGTTTTAACAATTTACTCAAGTATAATAGTTATATAGTAATTAAAAAAAAATTATTTAATACAATATTCGATTTTTTTGAGTTTACGAAATATTTAGTTTAATTATTAACTTGCGCAACATTCAAACAAATTTAAAATTGGTATTTTTTATAACTAAAATATAAGATATATAGCAGTAGATTTTAAACCTCTATACCTATTAATGCATCAATATAATTTAATGATTATATAAGCAGTATAATTTATATGATATTAATTTAAAACGTTTAATATTTCGGTCAAATAAGCGCTCCAGATGTAGTGTAGTAGTATTATTTTAATTAGAAATGTCAAACTTTTTTATTATTACTTTGTATAGTATTCTACTGGCATATAAAATTGGTGGTTGTGAAGTTGAACCGCATAGGTAACATATTATACGCTTATGGAATAATATACTATTAGGCACGTTTTTGGGTTGAAGTTTATAATCTCTTAATCCGCTCCTGTTTTGATTAGCGAAAGTTTCTTATCAACTATTTTTTTTTCTTTCGATAAGCTTAGTTCCTTTTTGAACCTTATTATTATTAAGATGTGAGCTATATAAAATGGTTACCGTTGTACATTTTTTGGATACAATGAATAAATTATTATTTTATTGCTCAAAAAGATCCGCAAGAAAATTTAATTCTGAATGTGTTCATTGTAAACGCTTAACCATTACAGACGAAAGGGGTAAGTCGTATTATAAATATTGTTTATACGATTTACAAAACAAGAAAAAATGTCAAAATAGAAGTACGACATTTAAAAATATGTCAACTGTCACTACTGTCAAAATTTAATGAGTAATATGAAAGATAGGAATCAATGTGGGGATTATTTGGTTTTAAAATAGTTTTTGTGCAAATTTGTGTTTGCAATATACAAGTCTTCTAAGCATAAATAGTACCGTAGTTTTTACCTACAAAATTAACTATTTTTAATTTTAGCAGTAGTATATTTTGTATAAGTTAGTGGCGTTAAAACAATTCGTAAGACTATGTAGTTATACCTTTGGTATATCGTGCAAAATATATTTTCAAATTTTTACTAGAGCCTAAAAGTTTAAAAATTTCTACAGGAGAATATTTATGAACACACTCAAAATATCACATCGACATGCTATCTTGACTTGACAGTCGCATTACGTCATGCGTCATATGGATGGTTTTTAAATAGTAAAAAAATAAATGTTAATAACCAATTACTAAAAGTTCATGATAGTGTACTTTGTAATTAGCAATTACTTTGAACTTTTTAACAACACTTGTTAGCAATGTGGAACGGTATAAAAAATATCTTTAGATATGAACTATTAAAACATGTTGGTTTCTTTTTTAGGTTGTTGTGGATGTTGTAGTGCTTTTAGACCAAGATACAAAAGACTCGTAGATAATATTTTTCCAGTTTATCCTCAAGATGGGCTAGTTAAATCTAATATGGAAAAACTCACATTTTATTCCCTTAGTTCCCCAGAAAAACTGGATAGAATAGGTGAATATTTATATCAGAGAGCTGCTAGAGATATATATAGAAAAAAATATGGGTAAGCTATATTTGTTCCTCCCAATAAGAAATTGTCACTGGTTCTAATATCAAGTGAACCCTCCATGACTAACATGCAACAGTAGAAAACCATAGCTAGCATAGCTCTCAGAGAATAAACAGTTGATGCATTCTTACCAGAACTCCTTTTCATAACTCAAAGCATCCATTTTCAACATATTATCTGTTGTACAATAAGGACAATAGTCTCAAAGGTCAAAAATTGCAGTAACCAAATTCACAATCCTACTGGAGGGCTGCTGCTGTAGGACCAAGTATGTATGTATGTATGTATGTATGAATTAGGGGTGATAAGTACACTGCTACCTATAGGATCTATTGTGTCCCCCCTTACTTGTCAAGTTCTGATGTTTTCTCAGATTTATAGCAGCTCTTCAAGTCCTATTTTCCTGAGGAAGTTTAGGACATCATCAGGCTTCAAATCAGGTAGATCCCCCTCTTCTATTTCATGTGCTCCTAGGTATCTGGCCCTAGAATTCAGCAAGGCAGGGCATTCTGAGAGTATGTCTATTGAGGTTTCATCCTCTTCCTCACAGAATCTACACTTCGCTTCATCTGCTAACCCTAGTTTCTTCATGTGGCTTTTTAACCGGCAATGCCCAGTTAGTATTCCCGTTAAAATTCGGAGCCTTTTTTTACTGAGGTTGAGGCAGCTAAGAGATCTCTTCTGGTCATGGTTCTCCAGTAGTATCTTAGATTGCCTCAGTCCTTCCAGCTGATTCCAGTACTTGGATTTTTCCTTCTCCATTTCTTCCCTTAGTTTTCCTAAGATTACTGTACTGCTGATCCCACAGGATGGTTCTGGTCCCAAGTGTGGGGTTTCAGCTCCTTTTTTTGCCAGCTTGTCTGCTGTTTCCTTCCCCTCTATTCCTATGTGTCCTGGGACCCATAGGAGGGTGACAGTGTTCTTCTGGCCTAGTTCATTTAGTTTGCCTAGGCATTCCCAAACCATCTTCAAACTGATTATATTTGAGCTCAGCGCTTTGATGGCTGTTTGATTATCCGACATGATCACAATCTCCTGTCTGCAGTAGTTTCTTCCAATATTCAGTTCCACACATCTTTCGATGGCGCGGACTTCTGCTTGAAAGATGCTCAGGTATGTGCCCAAGCTTTCTGAGTATTTGGCTCTCGGCCCAAAAACTCCTATCCCAGTTCGCTCGTCTTCCCCAGAAAACTACTGATTACATAGCTCCCATGTATTAAAGCAAATAAAAATTTAAAGGTACATTCTCAGGGACCATATATTAGCCATGGAGGGTCAAAATTAAAGTACTCAATTGCGAGTTATTACATTAACAGTTTATTATTATTTTCAGTTTTGTCGTTATTGCAATGGAAGCAATGGATCAACTTCTTTTGGCATGTCATGCACCAACTTTAAATTTATTTGTAGAAAGTTTTTTGAAAATGGTACAAAAATTATTAGAATCAACAGAACCAGAGTTACAAATACTGGCTACACAATCGGTACGTAAGTAATAAATTTTTGTAGCAGTTTAAAAATTAAATTTTGAGTTTTAATTTGCTTTTTATTCTTAGTTTGTAAAATTTGCGAACATTGAAGAAGACACACCGTCATATCACAGACGGTACGATTTTTTTGTTAGTAAATTTTCTGCTATGTGTCACAGTGGTGAAAAACAACAAGTAAGAGATAAGATACGCACAGCTGGTATCAAAGGCTTGCAAGCTGTTGTAAGAAAAACCGTTTCTGATGATCTTGTCGAAAATATTTGGGAACCAGTCCACATGGATAAGATTGTACCTAGTCTTTTATTCAATATGCAGGTAGGAGTTTTTGTATTTATTGACAAATTCTTTACAAAATATTATCAAGGGTTTTGATTAGTAGTCAACTATTTTTATTCTATTTAGATTTTGAAAATATTTTAATGTCAAATCAAATTATAAAATATTGGAGATATTTAGCAACAACAAAAATAGTAGACTATTATTCAAAGTCATGTTAAATTTAGGAATATTTTTTCTATGGATAACTAATTATACTTTATTACATTTCACTATATTTAGAGGTACCAATTATTGTTCTGCAGTTTCTATAGAAAGAAGACTAAATGCACTAAATCTTTTCATTTATAATTATTTAAACACAACTTGTAATGTTATTGTTGTAAATTAAAAAAAAATGACATTTGTCTCTTTATCAAAGTGAATATTTCTCTAGGTAAATCAATAATTTTTGATATTTGATTTTGATTGGCACACATTGGAAAATTGGTGACATTTTATTGGTTAATAGAAATTGAAGGAAATAATCCAATATATCACATGTTTTAAAGACAATTCATTTTTTACATATAGATCTGGAAGTTTTGCTTGCTTTTTGAAAATGTGTATATTTTAGGAATCTGGTTTTCATAAGAAAGATGGAGAAACTGTAGACATTGGTCCTGAAGACACTTTGGATCCTCCTATGTTAGCAGAAACTTGTATGAGAGAATTGGTAGGAAGAGCTTCATTTGGACACATCAGAGCTGTTTTGAAACCAGTTTTTAGGTAAAAATATACAATAACACATACAAATTAAAAATAACCATAAATATTTTAAAATATTACTAAATAATATTTCCTTTCAGGCATTTCGATTTACACAAGTTGTGGGTACCAAATCAGTTTGCCATTCATACTTTTAGAATAATCATGTTTTCTATTCAAGTAAGTTAAATAATAGATTTTTACATTACAAGATTCGAAAGCTAACTTTCAGGAGCAAGCCAAGCTCCTGAAAATGCTTTCAGATCATGTAATTTCATTCTCCTCATTCTAATGTATTTGTTTTAATTACATTATATGTTAAAAAAGTGCATCTAGTAGGTATCAGTTTAGTAGGTACATCTTTTCTTTTCAATTCAGTACATTTTGCTATGTTGCTCTGTCAACCAATTTGAGAGTTTGAAAATTCAAAAATGATTACAGCTGAAGGTTCTTCAAATACAACTTGTAAAAGTTTCTTGCCAAACAAATTGAAAGAAATATTTATCAAATAAATTGTAGATTTACTTATTACAGTTCAATAAATATTAAAATAAAACAGTACGTAGCAACTAATCACCTGCCGTCTTTCATTTCTGTCACCAAGATAGAAAGTTACACTTTCGTACAGGGGAGAATGAAAAGTATATTGACATAGCTGTTTCATAGTTTTATTGATAGTATAGACTTTTTATCTTTTTTTAGGCACAATACTCTTACACTGTAGTAGAAACGCTTATGGCACATCTTGATGACAACACAAAATCAAGTCCAACAATTAGAACAAGTATTGCTGGTGTACTATCTAAAATAATAGCTATTGCTGCTGGTGAAAGTGTGGGTAGGTAAATTTTTGTCGTTAAACTGTACACAGGTTTTGAATCCACCTGATGCTTTTAGTCTGTAACTTTCATTTTGAATATATTTAGTTGAATATATTAATTGTTTTTGTAGGTCCATCGGTTTTAGAAATAATCAATTCGCTGCTTAGCCATCTTAGAGATTCAGTGAGAAATGAAGCCAGTCAAACTGAAGAAAAGCAATATCAAGAAGCATTAATAAACGCTTTGGGGGAATTTGCAAATCACCTTCCCGACTATCAAAAAATAGAAATAATGATGTTTATTATGAGCAAAATTCCGTTCCCGCTAGTAGAAAATCAAACTCCAGCCGACAATTTATTGCAAAGCATTCTATTAAAGAGTTTATTAAAGGTATAATCATTATCCAGTAAACTTGTTCTACTTTAATATGAATTCATAATCTTATTAAATAGGACGTTATTTTCTTGTTTCTGATAGACATGCATCTATTTCTTGTAGGTCGGTACAAAATATCAAACGATACATTTAAATACCACATTTCCTGTATCTTTCTTGGAACCTTTACTGAGAATGTCTTTGGCACCCGATCCGGATATGCGACTACTTGTCCAAAAATATTGCATACTCTTATTGATAGGCATCAAAATCTAGATAAACTCACTAAACCTAGGTAAGTTTTATTTTGTTGATTGTTATTATCTTAATATGAATTATTTCAATTAATTAATAGGTAAAATTTAAAAATTATTAAATCGCTTTGCACCTAAGGGCCTAAGTTAAACGGCCGGTTGCATAAACGCTTGTTAAACCTATGTTACTTTACAACGTGTTAACTCTATGTTAAATTGGTAAAGATGTATTTTAGGTTACACCCACCTGAGGCTCATGAAGGCTTGAATTGCTTTGAATTTTTAAGAATAATTTGATTAGTCCACGAGAGATAAAAAATTTGGTTCTTAGGCTACGTTGTCACATTTCTTATAGTGAATAAGTAGACTTTATTTATTGGTTTTGATCTCATGAGTAAATGACAGTTCATAAAAATTACAGATTAAAAAAATATAATATTTACTAATTATATTATTTGAATATCGAAAACAAACCTCTTTCATTTCTATTTTTAATAGTGTTTTTTAATTCCCTATGTATTTACTCCAGTAGTTTACATTTTGTCCGCCTACCTTACCGGAAAAACAATCATATGAACACCAAAAATAGGGCGGAAAGTATTGTTTATCAACCCAAGGGCAGAATAGTATATTGTGTCATAAGGGCGGAAAGTGGGCATTAACAGCCCGCGGCTGTAACGAGGGCAGCCAATACCAACTAAGCTAAATTACTCCGAAATTTACAACGAAAATTATTTGTTATTGTCGAAAATATTTATACATATTAATAAACATAACAATTGGTATTGACGTTTACATGTTCTTTTCATCCATTTATACAACAATCCATTTATATAACAAACGGTTTGTATATTTTTTAGTGTTACCATTTCGGAATTAAAATTGGTGTTAGAAAAATCATCAAGACCTGACCTGATATTTATCAACAAACACGGACCAATAATCTACGACGCTCTCTATACGAACCTACAAATGGATACGAATACTCCAGAAAACATAGAAGCCGTTTATACGACGTTAGCATTACTTTGCGTAGAATTAGCTAGTGCAGAAACCGTAATAGACTTGTTGCAGCTAACTTTAGGGTAATTCTAACGTGACAAATTGTTTTTCAAAAAAAATAATTATTTTCGTTTTAGAATTCAGAGTCTCGCGCTTAACAGTACATCTTTATCGATGGCCCAAAAATTCAATCTTCACGCTATCGTCATTAGTCTATTAATGCTGATACCGACTGTTATAAATATCACGCCTCTTGCAGAATATGCCGCACAGATTGTAGAACAAAGGAAACAAGATGCACCGCATTTACTTCCAGATTTATATCCGCATTATCCGGCAAACAGCGAAGTGGCTAACAAGGTTCCACATTTATTAGTCGATCAGGTGAAGATATTTTTTTGGTAGTAACATGAAATTTATTGTACTAACCCTTACTTTGTGAAAGTCCATCTTATTAAGAACAGTAAACAACTGAATGGTTGAACTAAACTTCCATTATTTATTCACAAAATACGTTTTTAAATGCAGTGACAGCCGTTTCGCTAATTTCTGTTCTTAATAAGTTATTCTTTTTTTTTAGCAAAATTGTTAGGTTTATTTAAAATATTTGTAAACACATTTTGTAGATGGCAGTTTGTGATTATGTGAAAACAAGTGGAATAGATCCTTCGCGCCTTCAGCAGACGTCTCCTTACGGAGCTGGTGGTCCAGGACTTATAGTCGGTTCACAAAGGAATAGTTGGATAGAAAATGGCGCTCGAGGTAGTGTCGTTGATATGGCTGTGACTGAAATAGATAGTGCTGCTAGTTCTCCAGGTGTTCAGAAGGTACTTCACTACTACATATTTTATAAAGTTTTAATTTACCTTAATTAAAGACAAAAAAATAGCATTAAACGTCTTAAAATTTGATTTCCGCATTCATTAATGATGACAATTTAAAAAAAACTAGGTCTTGTCATTCTCAAATTGTAGACTACCGTTTAAGGTTATTTGGTCTGGTATTGTGGTGTTTATAAAATTAAAAAATCTGTTCTTATTAGACCAAAAAAGTATTTCTCAATTTAATTATTATTATTATTTGGACTTGGTGTTTTTAATTAATGATGTGCCAATAAATCCATTTTTATTCTTAAACTAAATTTTTTTTTCATTTCCAGTATTCTATCTGTATTTAATTTAAATAGTATTTCCAAATTAGACTTCCAAATGTTATTAAAATCATCCATAAAACTTGTCAAATATGTATCACCACCAACATAAATTGAAACACCAAATGGTGATTAATATAATTTGCCTGATTTATAAACTTGGTAAATCCTGACGTAGATTAATAATTTTAAAACATGGCAATATCACAATTATGACGTTTTTCCTTCATTTTTAGAAGCACACAGAGGAAGATCTGAACTTTGAGAGCATGAAGAAAGTTTTACAAGAACCTCCCGAAGTTCGAAAGGAGGCTGAAGCAGAAAGAAGAAAAGCATTAAGTCACACATTCAGAACGGCAACGTTTTCAGAGTTAGTAAGACGAACACAACCGAAGGTAATAAAGTTACTTCTCAATTTAGTTTAAAAATTATAAATCAAGGAATAATAACATTTTTCTACTATAATTTCCTCCTTGATAACGGACATTACGTTCATTAAATAATACCGCAAAAACAAATAACAATTTAATGATAGATTTTTATTGAATATTATTGTTAGGCTTAAGCAATGGTCCTTTATCATTTTTGTTATTGTGTTTTTAAAAGATTTTTCAATGTTAAAAAATTATACTTCATAAATAGGTTAGGTTAGGTTAGGTCAGGTTAGGTTCTATGTGAGTGGTCGTTTAACATCCCTTCCACTGCGACCAGAAAGATCGATTGTGACTCACCCCTAGGATATAGTCGTTCTATTAGCCCTATGCCTGTAATGAAGCTCATCAGGGTCGTTGGCGACACTTCCATGAAGTCATTGGGCTCGAGTTGATGCAGACCAAATTTACTGTTCCTTATTCTCTCGAGCTCTCGGCAGTTACACAAGATATGCTCCACCGTTTCATCCTCAGCCTGACAGAATCTGCAGTCCGCACTCTCTACCAGTCCAATTATTTTCATATGTCTATTAAGGCGACTGTGTCCAGTCAGTAGTCCTATCATTATTCGTAGGTCCTTTCTGCTCATATTCAGCAGCTCTTGAGACCTCTTTTCAAAGAGATCTCCTACAAATGCCTTTGAGTGCCTTAAATCCTCTAGCTCAAACCCGTAAGAACGTCTCCTCCGATCTACCCAGTTCGATATTGTTCCTCTGGCTACGCTATTCGCTATGCCTAGGAATGGCTCCGGGCCTATAAATATTCCTTCAGCACCTTTCCTGGCTAGAAGGTCCGGTTTTTCGTTACCTTCACGGCGGGATGTTGTGAACCTAACAAATAAATTCCACCGCGTATACATATTAGCAGTGTGACGTGACGCAGTTTTTGCCTAACGTGATCGTGCGGAACGCAGTGTCGATCCCGCAGTTTCTTGTTTCACGGTGCCGTAGCTATTTCCATTGTGGACTTTCAATCAACTGCGTTATATTGCAAGCACACGTGACTCACACTGCGTCACCTCACCAAACTGCGAGTCATTTTGCGGCCGGACGCTTATTCAGCTTCTCCCTGGTGGTCTTTTGCTGATATTTAGCCCACCAGACCAGAGCACCATATGTAATCATAGGCCTTATTACTGTCAGATATAGCCAATTCATTTGTTTGGGTTTCATTCCCCATGACTTGCCGCATACTCTACGGCATGTCCAAAGGGATAGCTTTGCTTTACTGCAAATGTTCTCTACATGGGCGTTCCATGAAAGTCTTCTATCCAGCGTAACCCCTAGATATTTGACTTCATTCGCTTCCTTAATAGATTCCCCATAGAGGGTGGGCATTTGGAGTTTATCCAGTTTCCGCCTCCTGGTGAAACTAACAACTGTTGCTTTACTAGGGTTGACCGAAAGTTGTTTCTTATCGCACCACCTAGTAGCAATGTTAAGTGCTCGTTGAGTCACTTTAGAGATGACCTCTTCATACTTTCCTCTTACCAATATCATCAGATCGTCTGCGTAGGCTTGTACCTCTATTCCCTGATTGTAGAGGTTCGAGATCAGGTTGTCCACCAGTAGCTACCACAGGAGAGAGGAAAGTACTCCTCCCTGTGGGCAGCCCCTAGCAGCCTTCACTCTCATCTCCTCGCCTTCCAGTGATGTTAGGATCAGGCTGTTTTCTAGCATAGCTCTGATCCAGTTACATATTGTAAAGGATATTCCTCTAGGTGCAGCACCATTATAGAAAGAATTAGGTAATGCATTAGTAAATGCTCCTTCTATATCAAGGAAGGTAGCCAGAGCAATCTCTCCATTAATCACTGAGTGATTGATCTTGTGGACTACTTCGTCCAGCGCCGTTTCTATTGATTTTCCTTCCTGATATGCATGCTGGTGGGTACTGAGAGGATGTTCCCTCAATGGTCCCTCCTTAATATGCCTATCAAAAATTTTCTCAGGTGCTTTCAACAGAAATGAAGTGAGACTAATTGGCCGGTAGGATTTAGGTAGGGCGCTATCCTTTCGTCCTACCTTGTTAATATAAACGACCCTAACAGTGCCCCAAGCCTCAGGTATGTAACCCATAGCTAAGCTTGTTCTAAAGAGCTTAGTCAGAATGGGCAGCAGAATGTCCAGTCCTTTTTGTAGCGGGACAGGAAAAAGTCCATCCTCCCCTGGAGATTTGTATGGATCGAAGTGGTTTATAGCCCACTTCACATTCTCCGGTTTGATAGTTTTCGCAGATATTTTGCAACTTTCCTTCCTAGGTCGAGGCAACCGTCCTAGGTCTAAAGTTCGCCTCTGCGTCTCAATAATTGTTGAACCTGGGAAATTGTTTTGTAACAAGAGCTCTGTTTCCCTCTTGGATTCGGTATAGGTTCCATCTTGTCTTTTGAGAAGACACGGCCCCTGGTTCGGATCCTTGGAGAGAAATAGAGAGATTAGCCTAAATGACTTGTTAAGCAAAGGGACACAAAACTTGGGGATCTAGAAGTAAAGAGATTGGCTCTGGTCATCCGACTAGCAGAGGGTGTAAGGTTATCTCAATCTCAGATAGACAGTCCCGTTTCTAAGTTCAAGTCTCTCTCAAAGCATGTCGGAAGTTTCTGGGAAGAAGTGTTGGCGAGAGGGATATTTGGAAAAAGACAGTTTCGTAAGGCAGTAGCAGTCGTGACTGTAGCTAAATTGGTAGTTTCGTCAATATATAGTTGAGTTTGGTAGTTTTGGGGGGTTAAGGAACGTCTTGAGAAGAACTACTTACCTCGTACTGATGAGACACAATAATGTCGAAACCGGTCTACGAGTAGTGTTCTTCCCGTTGATTTGCAAATCGATAGAGATGGTTTTAAGTATCGACGAAGTCGGTCGCCATCACGTTTTCTTTGGAATGTAATGTCCGTTGGGGCATATAGCCCAGGAAGTAGTTGTTTTGTCTTGAGTGTAGATAAAATATAGACTAGAGAATATAAAATGTTGGAAGAGGAAGACACTTGCTTGTGAATTTCGTGATTAGTGTGGTAAACTACACTAGGTAAACTACGCTAGGCGTTTTGTCGCGAGGTACCAGATGACAACCGATTCAGTGTGAACGGTCATATCGATATCCTTTTCTAATATGTGATTTTCTCTTTTTGTACCGATTTATCGCCAAAACGCATTGGTCTGTTTACTGGGGTATCTTTTCAAACTGGTGGTCCGTTTTTCATGGTTTTTTATTTTTATTTTTGCTGGTTTTGGTTTTTGTATTTGTGTATTCAATTTAAGTTGTATATCCAATGTTTTTATAAAATGGATAATTTGATAACTATTGAAGACCTAATGCTAACAGACTTTTTTCTTTTTGAAAATTTTATACAAAATGAATCTACGTATTTTTGTATTGAAGAGGAGGAAACTAGTGTTCAGAAAATAGTAATTTTTATAGATAAGTGTATTCAAACACCTTATCATATGTTTAGAGATTTTGAAGAACCATGGTTGGACAGATATAACGAAATGCTGTTTTTTTCCAATATTTCGCATGGAAAAAGAAACATTTAAAAAATTATTAAATGTAATTTTAGAAAATGACACTCATAGTTTAATAAAAAAGAAATATAGAGGTGGGAATTTTCCTATTGCCCCTGAAAAAGGATTACTAATATTTATATGGTTTATATCAAAACCTGATTGTCTTAGTATAATAGCAGAAATATTTCGTGTTCTGCCATCTTCTGTAATGAGACAAACAAATAATGGTTTTTTATATGTCATAAAATTAACTTAAGATCATAAGATCGTTTTAGCTATTTTTTTTTATTTTAAGCGGCAAAGAGCAAGAGCACAATTATATTTTTAAGATTAATTCGTTAATTGACAAATGACAACTGAGGGTATCATCAACCGCTCCTAGAAACCACCTTCCTCACCACGGTCTTTAATTTTACGAACCGTTGAAAGTATACTCACCAGCAAAAGTTGGAACCAACCTGTCGCGAGAACGTTACGGTTTCGCAAAATTGTGTACCGTTGAGTTAACATTACCTCGCGGCAAAACGGCTATTATTTTTGCACATAAGTAATTTAAATGATCAATTCTAAAAGACTAAACATCTGGAATGATATCTGATCATTTAAAAAGGCGATGCCTGAATAAATAAAACTTTTGTTGCATTATATATTTAAATTACTTTCATTACTTTCTTTTTTATTAATTTAGGTGTTTGTTTAATCTCCTATTTACATTTCAGCATGATGTTTTACAGAGCAAACTGAGCGAAATATTCAAGTCGTTGTCATCGAACGAAATTCGAAGTCCAACTGACGAGAAGAAGAAAGATATTCCACATTACGAGCAGAATTTCCCTGAATTATTCTACTATTGAAAATTTGAAAACACAAACGGGTTGGTCAAACGCAAATATGTATTTTTTCAAGCAGGTGACGGTAGAATAATTATTGAAAATAGTATTATCGATATTTTTCTAAAAGGTTGCAGGCTACCGTTTATTTAATTTATCAATTCGCTGTAGGCGATTTTGGACAATTAAATGTAATTTGAATTATTCACGATATACATGGAAGTCGTGAATCATTGTTTAAACCCATGTACTAAAAAACTAAATCTTATCGCAACATTCCTTAAATGGCAATTTCTAATTATTTCAGAATACGATTGTGATAATTTTATTTCATTGTAAATTAAAGAAACGAAATGGAAGTAAGATATTCACATCTGATACCAATTGTTAATTAGTGTAAATTGTAGAACAGTTTGTTGAAATTCAAAATTCTTTACACAATCGTTGTAACAGCAGCGTAGCTAATTTCCGACAGTGGTGTTTTACCGAACAAGTGTAGTAACAGCATTGTACTATATTGTAGTTAGTAATGAATGTACCTACAAGACAATCATGTGTAAGATGTCACTGGTTTTCTAACCAGTGCATGTTATAAATGCCATATATTTGCAATTTTCACCCAATATTGCTTGTAATTAACCATAGTTGTTGTTATTTTTGTCGAAATTAATGTGGATTAATATGGATTTGCTGAATTAAGAGTCTCTAAATCTCATATACGGAATATTCTATCAATATTTTCATAAATTCACAACTACTATGTACAATTGCAAAGTTCTAAATTATTATAATAAAATAATTATTTATTTTTGAATTCTAAATAATTGTTAATACCTCAACTTATGTGTATGTTCAAAGTTTATCTCTTGTTAAATACTAAATGAAATATATATGGTTAAAGTATCTAACTTTTTTTTATTAGACCTTTTATTTATATCCATTTTACTAGTATAATACGCGAACTTTTAAAAAGATTTTTTCTTTTTTTTTTTTATATATTATTAATTTTAAACAATAATAAAAATTGTAAGTTAAGTTTAAATTTAATTGGTCCTGCGATCCTCGCTTCGCTTCGCACGCAGTAATGAATTTATAATAATACCCAAAACAAAAATAATTAAATGAAATACGTTTAAATTAGTATACATTAATATGTTGCGAACCTCGCTTCTCTCGGCACGCAGTGATAGATTTATAATAATACCAATTATTATAAAAATAGTTTGAGATAATACAATGTAACATGTCTACCGCCATGCTACCCTACTTTAGATTACAGCCATTACGAACCTTAAAATTAACCCCTATATTAGACACTTTACTTATCGTAGCCGAATGGGCACGCATACGAGGCACGTTCAATGGAACGCACCTGAAACAAAACCCTTAACTGAACGCAACCCAAACCGGAAATCAAGCCAGAACATTGACAACCCTCACCTATAAATTACAATGCTCCTAATACACCACCCTTTTTCTTGACGAAAACTCGACGAAGGCAGTCGCCACCCTATCATAAATTATCGTATCCTTTTGTTTGGGAAAGATACAGCCCGGAAGTTCGCGGCAAAGCTACCGCCAAGGTGCCCAGGCATAGTTGTTCCAACTGATTAGATGAAGAATACCGTTAAGCAATCCATTAGAAGTATAAGAATACCGTCAAGCAGTCCTTAGATGTAGAATCCATTAGAAGTGTAATAATAAATAATAATAAAACACTCCCTTAGATGTAAGAAGCCCAGAGAACTAACCGAGCCCACCTGGAGAACTTAAGATAAGTCTCAGAACTTTTTGTTCTTAAAAGTTTTCTTTCTTGGTACAGATTAATTTTGTTAAATAAAAAATTATTCTTTTTTTATCGGTTTTATTTATAAACCCACTGGCTATAAGAGCTGAAGGGTGTATCGTGTTCATTTCCGACAAATGAATACTTTTGCATTCAATTCAATTTTACACAAGGTGTTTCTATCTTTTTCACCTTAGTTTCCTTTTATTTATATTTTATTGTTGTTTTTTGTAAACGAATAAAAAGATAATGTCGCCCATTAACTCTTATATTCAGCAATCTAACCTGTAGGTAGCATTAACTTGAACTCAAACCAGTCCTTGGGAAGAGTCTCTTAGCCGGCCTCTGCCAGAAGGGTGTTTTAGTATTACAACAATAATAATTAATTTAAAAAAAAATTGCACATTTCTTTATTTACGAGGATGAAAAATTCTAAAATTTATTATTTATATAAAAAATACCAAATTTAACAATTTTTTTAAGGATTAATAGTATACTTTTATGGGTTTATATGCAACATCCTAGATGTTAGTTGCGATCAAATTTGGGTGATCATTAATAAAAAGTATACAAAACTGTAAAACAAGTATTGCTATTTAAAGATAAAAAAAAACAGCTGCCAGTTCTTCTTTAATATTAAAGTTTGGATTTCCTGTTAACTTTATGGTTTGTTAATAGTTTTTTTAACTCTCTTCGTAAAATTTTTCCAGCTTCACTTTTTGGAATTTTTGGTATAAAGATGACTCCACCTCTTAACTTTTTTGGTGGCGATACTTTTCCTGCAACAAAATCTTGAAGTTCCTTTTCGGTGACATCAACTCCGGGCTTTTTAACGACAAATGCGGTTGGAAGTTCTCCAGCTAATTCATCGGGAAGTCCGACAACTCCAGCATCCAAGACCTTTGGATGAGATATCAATAAAGCTTCTAGTTCAACTGGTGGTACCTGGTACAGAAGTTAACATTTTTAATCGATTTAGACAACATCACAACAAGGAACAAGTCAATTAGGGGTAGAGATTGCGATAGGAACACAAAAGGCTTGTATTTCTGTCACGCAAGTTCTACTTTTACAAATTTAAAAATAGAAACTCTAAGTTTGATATGTTCAAGGGTGGATATAAGAAATATTTAAACTGAAACTTAGCGAAGTTCTACAGGGGGTGAAATATAAATAAGAAGTTAGTTTAATTATTCTATTAACCATACAGGACGAAAAATATTAAAATTAAAAAATTGCAGTGTAACAAATTAGTATGCAAACCAAACAAAGTAAATATCAAATGGGACACCCTATACAAGAGAAAACTTCGAAAAAATAATGAAACGATCATTAGGTAGGTTTACCCATACAGGTTTTGTAGATTAAAATATATCAATATGTCAGATTCATCAGGAGTTTCATAATAATTTTTCCGAAAAGTTACTTTGTCAACAACAAATCCAGAATCGAATAGTTTGTGTTTCACTTTATATGCTTTTTGGTGATGATGCCAAAAATAGAACCGTGAATTGTTTTTACAAGAATCTCTGGTACACTACTAATTAATTAATTCATAAATTATTTTAATATCCATTTCCTGAAAGGGGGAGAAATGGGTAGCTCTACATGTGAGTTTAATTAAAATTTTATATCACCAATCACACAAAGTTACATAAAAAATTAATAGTTAAAAAACAGGCATTTATAAAATTAACAAAAAGGGACAGATTTTTGGAAAATTTCAACTTTTTCGATATTTTATTCTCGGAAATCGCGTCAATAACCAATACCGTTACCAACCAGCATCACAAATGATTTGCAGGAGTCTAAAGAAAAGAAACCAAATAGGGAAAATGTGCCTATGATGGACCTCCTAAGGAAATAGCATTATAACTATTTTAGTTTTCCAATTATTATATTGGTTTTTATGAAAATAAATATTTAGTTCGATTTTATCATAATACAGATAAAATTTTTATAAAATAATTTTGAAGAGGGTTACTGCCTTTCCCGGGTAAAATTATTTCATCGCCCATGGTCCATCATAGGACACAAATAAGTAGTCCATCATAGGCTACATTACAAAAATTAAATAAAAGTCTTAAGCTTTTTTATTATTTCCCATAACCTTAATTTTTGCTCGATAATTAACATACAATAGTTCCTTCAAACCTAACCTAACCTAACCTAACCTAACCTAACCTAACCTAACCTAACCTAACCCAACCAATATGTTGGTAGTGTATTATGCGTGGTGTATTTGAAAATACAGCTAGTGGTCCATCATTGGGGTCCATCGTAGGCACATTTTCCCTAGTTCTAAAGGTTTTGGTAACGATAGCAGGAATAACTACTTAAATTATTGCATAGTCATTGGTCCTTAAGAAGTTTCCAAGGTTTCAAGTTGATCTTATGTTTTAAAGTATCTCAAATCATGTAGAAAGTTTCTATTACAAACTATAGACGAATCAAAATAAGCGCTATGCCGCCTGGTGACAATCAGACTAACTAAAAATCTTGACATAGTTCTCAGGTTCTCCTTTGTTTTGTGTTTGTTTTTATGTGATTTTTTACAAATATTTATTATTTTATGGTAAAATAATATTTCAGAAACACAAATAAACACCCAACATATACAACGTAAATATTTCCATGTCAATATTTATAGTTCTACGACTGTCCACATTGGCGCTGCAACTTATTTTCAGATGCCTATACTCACCGTCTTAAAATTCGATCCATGCAAAATATTGATTTATTTAAAAATGCTCTAACTTCCGAACACGGAGGCTGATTTCTTTAAATTTTTTTGTAGATAAAAAACTGTACTTTTAAGCTTATTATTCTGACGTCTGAAAATAATTTCATACTCCCCTCATATACAGGAGAGAATGTTTTCCTCTACTTTTGACTCACCCTGTAGGTTAATTCTGCTAGTAGATGTGCATATATTGAAAAGTTAGGGCATTTTTAATTAAATCAATATTTTGAATGGATCGAATTTTAAGTCGGTGAGTGTATTATACACACGAACTAAATAAAAGAGAGTTAAAATAGAATTATTTTTATTTACTGTTCTATTTATCTGACTTACCTGGTAGGCATTATACTTGATAAGTTCCTTCAGTCTATCAACAATAAATATATGTTTATCCTCATCGTAATATCCGAGATCGCCGGATTTAAACCAACCATCAGAAGTAAAACTTTCTTTTGTAGCTTCTTCATTCTTGTAGTAGCCTTTCATTAACAATGGACCTTTAAAACATATCTCTCCGACTTGATTTGGTCCTAAAGATTTTCCAGTTTCTGGATCTCTTATTTTTATCGTTGTAAAAGTTGAAGGCGGTCCTGTCGAACCTTCTTTGACGGCGCCATCATTGATACCAAGTGCTACTGCCAAATATTCGGTCAATCCATATCCTTGAGTGACATTTTGAATATTAGGTAACCTGAAACCACACTTTGTGCGTTAGTATTTCACTTAGATAAGTTAATTTACCTTTTCTTAAGTAGAAGTATAGTCTTTTTGCTCAACGGAGCTGAGCCACTTCCAACTTTTTTCAAACTAGACAAATTGTACTTGTCAACTTTTGGCGATTTGGCCAATAATACTACTAAAGGTGGAGGTAAGGCTATATTTTGTAATTTGTAATCTTGTATTGCTTTTAAAAATGAATCTTCTTCAAATCTGCTCATTACTAAAAGTTTGACTTGATGCGCAATGCAAGCCAGACCCAAACAGATACCGGCTCCATGATAAAATGGCATTATTCCAATAGTTCCTATAGGTTTGTCAATACCATCATCCTCAGTCATCGCATCATTGCTTAGATCGTTCTGATTTAACCCAGTGCTCATATAAACAGGATCTCTAAAAGTCAACAATCAGCTACAGTTTTTAGTAGATAGTTTTTGCCAAAAAATACTTAGAAATATACAGAGACAGCCAATGATACTCTAATACAGTATCCGCCAAAATAAACAGTACCGAAAATAAAAATAAAAATTAATTTTTAATTTCTGTAATGTAAGTGTTCAAAATGTTCACCATTTCGACGCAAACAAGCTTCATATCGAATTTGTAAGTCAATAAACATATTTATAAAAAGTGGTTGATGGAACTGCCGAAAAATATTTTGTATTCTTTCCCGTAGTTCGGCAATATTCGCCGGCGGATTTTCCGAATGAAATATTTTTTCCTTCATTATGCCCCAAATGTATGCTTCAGGTGGCGTCAGATCAGGTGAATAAGAAGGATATTCGAAGTCTGTTCCCCGAGAAATTATTCTATTATCGAAATGCTGACGGAGTAAGTCTAAGGTGCGTACAGCTGTATGGCTCATTGCACCATCTTGTTGGAACCATTGTCTGCTAAACTGTAGATTTCGTGTACGGCAAAAGTTATTTAGATCTCTCACAAAAGGTATAATAATTTTCTCTCTATAACGTTCTTGGTTGACAGTAAGTGGATTCTGATTATCATCTTCAACGAAATAAGGACCAATCATTCCATTACCAGATACCGCGCACCAAACGGCAACTCGAAGACTGTGGAGTGGTTTCTCTACAATGACATCAGGATGTTCAAATCCAAGGAATCTGGTTGTTTGTCAATTAATATTGCAGCTAAGATGAACGTGACTCTCGTCTGAAAACCATATGTTTTTCAAAAATTCGGGATCTTCATAAATTAAACTCAACATGCGACCACAGTAAATTTCTCTTGCACGTTTGTCCGCAGCATTTAGTCGTTGTCCAACTTGAATACGGTATGAATAACCACCAATTGATTTGAACATGCGACGTAAAGCGTTTCACTAATGTTGAGTTTACATGCAGTTCTTAAAAGACTTCTTTGAGGTCATTGCACAACTTGGTTAAAAACAAGTCCTTCATTTTCGTTAGTGCATACTGTTTTTCGACGACCTGAAGAACCTTTACGTCGACACATTACACTACCAGTGCGACGAAATTTTTCAACAACAGCTAACATCACACTTTTACTAGGAGCTGCTTTATTAAATTTTTGTTGATATTTTATTGACACCTGTTCTAAGCTTGGACCATCATTACGACCTTTTCTGTATGAACGAAAGTAATGCTCTACCAAAAACACTCTTTCTTCCGTTGTTAGAACCATTTTTAAATCAAATTTAACTGCAGCGTACTATTAATATATCAACTAATGGCAATTAAGTCAAATATGACAAATCCATATTACATAAACAACTCCACAGCACTCTCTGTTTCGGTACTGTTTATTTTGGCGGATACCGTACAAAGTATATTTATGCGTTTGAAACTTAAGTGAGTTTTTATTAGTTTTTAATATGTAGAAGCCTGGCAAGATCAAATTTCATTACAGTACAGATTGAAATCAAGTACGTAAAGGTATCACAATAATTTTCTGGTTCGGTCCGACACAATGGGATTTTCTGACTTAAACAGAAACCGGAAAGGACTAATTTCTGACCGGTTTAAAAAAAAATACGACATTATACAAGTAGATCTTACCTAAACTGTAAAATTCTAATCTCGAAACAATGATCGGTAAGCATGACGCCTTTAGGTAATCCAGTCGTTCCCGAAGAAGTCATGATAGCCTGAACGTGCGTCGCTGGATCTCCTTCAAAAAATTTAAATTCCTCTGGATTTACGGAATATTCTCCCAGGTGATGTTTAATGAAATCGTCCATACTTTCGACATCATTAACGTGAGAATCGATAACAATTATTTTTTCTATATAGGGAAACTCCGATTTTTTCAATAAAAATTTAGCAACTGTAGCTTTTGAGCAGAACATTATTTTTGGTTCTATAAGGTTCAATACGTGTTTTAGTTCATCTTGAACATACATCGGATTTATAGGTGCTATTATTGAACCAATTGCTGCCGTGGCTAATAAAGGTATGAAAAATTTTAGATTATTTTCACTGCAAAGTCCTATGATCGTTTCACTTGTACATCCATATCTTCTTAGTGACTCGGCTAAATTACAGGTTTCTTGCAGAAATTGTTTATAGGACAAAGTTTTGCCCGTATGGGCGCATTCCTAAAATTATTAGATACTAGAAGTAGAGTATGCGAATTTTAGACTTCAAGCCCAGGGACATTTTCAGGGGGTGATTTTGTACACTACCAGTCATTTATAATCTTGAAGTTCTGGTCGAGAAACAAACTTTAGTATCTATGCCATCACAGGTGAGTGTACAGGCGGCGCTAAAAACTGGAATCAAATCGGACTCCATTTTGAACATGCCTTCAGGATCTAATACGTCTAGGGGAAAATAACAAAGTAATCTTACTTTGGGCACCTGGACATACGAGCATTGAAGGGAACGTAAATGCGGATCTTCTAGAAAAGGTGCTGATAAATATTTATGGGTCCGGAGTCATTCCTAGGCATAGCGAATAGCGTAGCCAGAGGAAAAATATCGAACTGGATAGATCGGAGGAAACGTTCTTATTGGGTCGATCTAGAGGGTTTAAGACACTCAAAGGCATCTGTAAGAGATCTCAAGAGCTGCTGAATATGAGCAGACAGGACCTACGAATATTACTACTGACTTAAAACAGTCTCCTTAATGGGTATATGAAAATAAATTGAACTGGCTGTGTAACTGTCAATAGCTCGAGAGACTAAGGATCAATAAATTTGGTCTGCACAACGCGGAGGTGAGCTTCATCAGAGGCGTAGAGCTGATAGAACGACTATAGAACTTTAAATGTGAGCCACAATAATTGTTTAAGATTGCAGTGGAAGGGACGTTGAACCTAACCCCTTCCTTCCCAGTTAATCGAATACTTAAAGGCGTTGATTCAGTTAACATTGCCTTTTCTAAAATAACTCTAATAATATACTAAGTGACATAAAAATCCGAACACCTCTGATGAAGATAAAAGGTGATCTAGAACCAAAAGCTATAGCACCCCAAATCATTACTTTAACAGATTGATGAACATGCCTTTCAACAAAAAACCGTGGATTTCTCCTTTTACCACGTCGTCTTCTAACTCTCGCTCTGGAGTTAAAGGGAGGACCCAGTGTGGTCGGTATGAAAACAGGCTAAAACGTCTTATTCATCGGTAAACACTTCGCATGTCAATAGGTCTTCCGTGTTCTGCAAACCATTCATTTGCAATGGACCTGGTAGTGGAGAAACGGTCCCCTGATGCCAATAATCTTAGGTGGCGATCTTCACGGTCTAGAGCCCCTTGCTCTTTGCGTACGGCCTTCTCGAAGCCATGCCTGACAACACCTAACCACGGTGTCTACACTTCTTTGCAATTTAACTGCAATTTCCCGAAAAGAAAATCCAGCTACCCGAAGTCCCACTATACGACCCATATCAAACTCACTAAGTTGACGAAATCGTACAGGTCTCCGTACCCTAGGCATCGTTACCAATCGTAAAGAATGTCGAGAACCAAAATCCGCAAAGTTTGGATCTTTACTACGGCTACAATATTCATTTTTGGATTGTTAGTGGATTTAAATAAAAGCAGTATAAAAACCGGAATCTTCAACTGCACGATAAGGCTGAAAATATAATCAATTGTTTATTTCAGTAAAATAAATAAATTCACCAAATTTTATTAAAATAAAATCATTTATACTGGGTGTTTTTATGTCATTTAGTATCTGTATGCCGTCAAAAAAAAAGTGCTATCCACAACAATATTTCGAAAACAAACGCTTATAAATGTGCAGGCAGTTAATTTTTTTTTAATTGTTATTCTGTTTTTATTCTGTGTTGACGACATAATTATAAAACTATAATAATTTGTTTCTCCTAAAAAAACTACATGCCATTCTGAACATTTTTTTCTCTAAAATATTTTTTGATTTATTTTAGCATGAACCATAATTGACGGAATAATGTTTAGATTACATAATAAATGTTAATTCAAAGGTGCCGTCAAATTCTGAATAACCCCCCCTCCCCAATAGAGGTAAAAATTGGGTTTTGTCCCGTGATTTCTTACCCCATGTACGACCCTTTTTTGACGGCTTAGATGTATTATAGTTTTCTAAGGAAAGGTAAAGTTAATTGAATTAACGCCGTCTAGCGTTATATTAATTCGGAGGAGGGGTAAAATCACCGATTTCATAAACATTTTCTGACTTCCGCTACCACTTTTTTTGATGGCACTGGGTTTTAGAGCATTCTTTCATTGCCTCTTTAACAAGAATAGTGCAGAACAATGTAATCAAGAATATGGTATATAAAATCACCTCCTAAAAATTTGCCTGGGCTTTTGATCTTTTATCAAAATAATCAATTTATAGTTTATTAACCATTATTTTACAGAACAGTTTACTACTTTCTCCTCACCACCTGGAGAAAGGTTTCGAAGTTATTGTGTCATCAGCAATTTAAAGCAGATGATAATTCTACTCAATGGTCATTTGCACCGACTCACAGTTTAAGTGTACTTAACTACAGTTGACAGAAGCAAACATGAACCCTGGGTGGGCGTGTCCTTGTCGCTGTAGTTGTATTTTCATCTCACTTATGCAGCCACTAAAATTGATATTATCGTTAAAATTGGCTCGTGATTGGCTGATTGTGATAACCTTGAAATTAGTTGGCATATTTTCCGCGGACCATGTTTGCTTCTGTCGACTGTAAGTAGAGTTTTAAATTTAAGGTTCCCTTAAAAATATACCATTTGCACCATGCCAAGTAAATGTTAGTTAAGTAGCTCTACGGCTTAGCAACAATGCAAATTGTTTTTTTTTGGATTTTCAGTTAAACATTAGTAATTATTTTAATTATGACAATTGGTTAGGTTAGTTTCATTTTGTTGTTGTTTGGCTTGAGTGTGGAATTTTTATAGTAGTGCAAAATTAAAAAAAAAAGACTGGAGGTACTACACTAAAGCTACGCATTTTAAGAATCCGTTTGCTTCCGTATATAAAACGGATCCGTTTAGTTAAATAATGAAAGCCTATAATTGAATCATTGTGCATTGTAAACGAACGGATCCGAAATGAAATCGGTACCGTTCGATTCACCACCCGATTTTAATAAATGTGTTTCATTAAAATTCGGACCGCATAGTGTGACAACCCGTTTCGGAGCACGTGGTTTTGAAAATAAGGCACGTTAAAATTTTAGTATTTATTTTACTATCTTACTTTAACCAATTTAAATAATTTATTTACAGATCTGTAGTTACCCAGAAAAATGTGTAGTGGGAATGGAACAAAGAAAACGTAAAAGCGCAATGTTTTCACTCTTGAAAGTGAAGAAACTTTGGTCCAAAAACTGCCTCTCTTCTTCATCCTCCTCCATTATTAAATTTAATAACAAAAAGTCAGTAAAATCCATTTTGATGCACAAAACACGAAACCAATATTGTTTTTACTATCCGAAGGACAGAGTTGGGATGCGTTTGACAAACTGATTCATCACAGTCCATACATTGCTCTCTGTCCGTTTTAAACGGAACCCTTAAAACAGCGGGTCCTTTTTAAAAACGTACCCGTTTTGTTAACGAGTTCTTAAAATGCGTAGCTTAAAAGGAAAAAAAAATAATTTCTTATAAGCATAATATTTTAACACAAACATGTGATAGAAAATAAAAAAAAACAGATTCAGTTTTCGTAGAAGAATAAGAAAATATTTAGAAAAGAATAGAAATAGAATTCAATGCCAATTCGTTTTAAAATATGACAAATTGTCCTTGTCCATCGTTTGAAAATAATTAGGCCTTTCAAATGCTCAATTATTTCTAATACATCCAAATAGTCATAGAAAATATCCATCTTGGTTTTAAAAATCACAAAAGCATAAAAAACTCTCTTTTAGAATTAAAAACCAAACTACCAAACATTGCCTCTGCAGTTATTATAACACAATAGCCAACAGAGGGAACTTTTCTTTAAGCCGTCGAAAATGACCAAAATGACGGCCAAGTTAAGTAAAACTTAAATTGTGTTTGACTTAACCCTAAGTTCGACTTAAAATAATAGTCGTTGCAAATGGCTATAAGAGTGCAAATATGAGTTGAATAACATTACGTTTTCTATTGGATTGTAATTCAATATTAAGCGATGTAACATAGTCCCTAAAGTAGTTATTATTTCTTTCGAAACACGGTACAACAAATTTTAATTTTATTTCGGGGAGGGAAAAGTAGTAATATTTTTTGTATACAACTTCACCTTCTATTTAATTAAAATTTAGAAGGTTATGAATTTTTTTCGTTTAAGTAATTATTAGTACTTTTTTAACCTTACGATTGGATATTTAATTAAGTTTGTAAAAATAACAAAAAAAAAACAATAATAATTATCAATTAAAATTTAAATCAACTCATGGACAAAATTATTGTACCACTTATTTTTTTAATTTCAAAGTAACGTTCATTATTATGGTTACCTACTATGTTTTTGGCACTATAGTTGGACCATTACCTATTATATGAGAGTGTACAATGGGCATGTCACCATAATCAACTGGTAAATGTAGAAAAGCCTGTTTTTAGATTTTAAAAAAGTGACTAAAACGGATTATTGAAGGGTAGCCATAAACAGAAAATGAAAAAGTAAAAGTAGGTATGTCTAAGCTGTCATTATTGATACGAGACATGTTTTTTAAATAAGTACCGTTTTGGAATTAAAAAAAGACGTGTAAAGATATCGCAATAATATTATTTTTACATGAAAGCCAGTATCTTAATCTACTTTTCAACATAATTTCCGTGAACATTGACGCACTTGTCATAACGATACTTACTTAAAAAACATGCCTCGTACGTGGTGCCTAATGTATCTCAGCATTCTAGTCGAATAATTAGATAACAACCAAAGTGGTTGGTCATATTTTAATTTCATATATTCAAGGGGTCTCACTAATGGGAGTCAGTTAGTCACTTTTTTAAATCTATGAACAGATTATACATAATAGAAGGATAGGATGAAATTGATTGTGTTAACCTCTACTTTTTGGAAGTTCATCTTACTAAGAACAATAAATAACTGCACAGTTAAACTAAACTTCCACTATTTATTTAAAAAATTCGCTTTAAAATCAATTACAGCTGTTTCGCTATAACTAGCATCGTCAGATTGACATATTGAAATTACATGTTGTTTGTTTGTAACTAGGTGCTTGATGTTGATAAGGAGTTAAGGCTAGACCAAGTAAGGAAGTAATAAGACATAACAATATTAAAGCCTAGATGTTATTAGCCCTAAGGGATTATCCTGGATGTATTTCCCTCTAAGATCAGTATAACTGTGCAATGATATAGAAAAACCAGGAAAAAACCATATCATGCTGATCTTTACAATAACTTAATATATTTATGTTATAATAATGTCCTATCTATGTATAAAATGAAGACTCAATCAAAGTAAACAGTTTAATAGTGGAGAACTTCCAAGATTTATTTGTTCATTAACTACTTTAAACTGTTGATCTGCTAGATGTCTTTTAATTTCAAGTTCTTCTAGAAAATCTAAATTTTGTTTTTTATCACAAATGTGTAGTATATGAATGTCATTGGTGTGTTGAGATCATAAAACAAATAGCTACATCTAATGGCTATCCAATACATTTGATAAATAAATTAATCAATAAGAAAGAACAAAAAATGTCACTAGAACTAATATTTCCAAAACAAACTAAAGAAATTAAAAGCTATAAAAGTATTACATATTGTGGAAATATTTCCAATGCAATTTCAAAAATAATATCTTCGGCAACATCAGCATTAATATCATTTAAAACACAAAATAGTATTGGAACAAAATTGTTAAATGTAAAAACAAAACTACCAAAATTAAAAAATCTGGTGTTTACAAAATTAATTGTCCAAAATGTAATGCAGTATATATAGGTCAAACACAAAGAAATTTTGAAGTAAGATTTAATGAACACTTAAGAGCATATAGATTACAACAACCAGATAAGTCGAACTATGCAAAACACCTACTGGAACATCCAAACTCACTTATACACACCAATGACATTCATATACTACACATTTGTGATAAAAAACAAAATTTAGATTTTCTAGAAGAACTTGAAATTAAAAGACATCTAGCAGATCAACAGTTTAAAGTAGTTAATGAACAAATAAATCTTGGAAGTTCTCCACTATTAAACTGTTTACTTTGATTGAGTCTTCATTTTATACATAGATAAGACATTATTGTAACATAAATATATTAAGTTATTGTAAAGATCAGCATGATATAGTTTTTTCCTGGTTTTTCTATATCATTGCACAGTTATACTGATCTTAGAGGGAAATACATCCAGGATAATCCCTTAGGGCTAATAACATCTAGGCTTTAATATTGTTATGTCTTATTACTTCCTTACTTGGTCTAGCCTTAACTCCTTATCAACATCAAGTACCTAGTAACAAATAAACATGTAATTTCAATATGTCAATCTGACGATGCTAGTTATAGCGAAACAGCTGTAATTGATTTTAAAGCGAATTTTTCAAATAAATAGTGGAAGTTTAGTTTAACTGTGCAGTTATTTATTGTTCTTAGAAGGATAGGATAGTACTTATCCCCCAAAAGATATTATCGAAAATCTATCTTCAGTATGCCAACGTGAAAGAATTAAGAGAGGAGTCCATACACGGTACTAGAACTGAATGAAACACTTGAATTAATGTTCTTACGTTTTTTGTGTTCATGTATCGCGAATTTATAGCATTAGTAATAAATTACACAATTAATCAAAATAGAGTCTATTATTCCTGATTTCTGTTCAAAACAATTGCTGTGCTTGGTTTACCTATTTCTATAAAGCTATTACTATCAGTGGCAGTTAAGAAAACTTAATTAACTAGCAATTTGAACAAATTTCAAAAAAATTCTAATTTGCATGATCATGGGACAAGGTTTGCTGAATCTTTAATTGATCCATGCCTACTTAAGAATTTGTATGTCGCAAAAAATAAGGATCTTATAAATTTGATCGTATATTTAAGAATATAAATGTTCAAAAGATGACGTTAGTGTCAATTAAGAAGTTGTCTAAGAATTTTCTTGTTTTTATAGTGTTAATGAAATTGTAAATAGTTTAATTATTTTAATTATTAATTATATTAAACATAATCAATTATCTGTACTTTATATCTTTCTTCCAATTTACATATTTAAATAATAAGGACTCCAAATGTACTTATTGTATGTAATGCTGCCAATAAAGTCTATGTCAAGCTAATTTTGTCCATGAGATTATACCTATTACATAGATTTAAAACCCTGAAAAATAATTATTATTTTAAATAAGCTAATACAAGTGGAAGAGCTCTCAATTTCATATCTGTATGGATACAGATTTTGTACTATTGTTTTGCAATCAGTGAAACTTAATCATTTTCCATTTGATTAAAGTTCAAAATACATCTGATAAATGCTTTATATAAAATTAGAAATTAATTTTATTTAAACTGTGGAAAGCTACATTTTTGTAAATAAGTAATAAAATTTTCTAGTTTTATCTAATTAGAATCTTATATTTAATTTATTTTATTTTTATTTCTCGGTCATTTTCTAATTTTATTTACCCTCAGTTGTTAGCATTTATTTTCTTCTAATAAGATAACAAAATTAGCAAATTAATTATTTACTAACAATAATAATAATAATAAACAGACAATCTATTAACAAAAACTATTATCTTGGCCAACTTACCATTACTTCATCGGTAGGATTGTCTATCAAATTCTCTAAAATAAATTTTCCGAGACAGTCTGTAGGTAAAGGTTCACTAGGTGTAGGTCCATGAATAACATACGTATCATCTTCGACTACCATTTTATTAAATTAATAAAGATCTACACTCGCAATCACAATGTCAACTGAATAAAACTTGCATTAACGCTTATGAACTTTGTCCGGTACTAATCTAAAGATAAACAAACAGGATCGGCTAGTAAAAATTATCAACATTTTTAGCGTTAAACTTAATTTATTATTTTATGTAATTTATTCTTCTTTATAGATTTATTTTCTATTATTTTATCAAAACAGGTGTGAGACAATGTTTTTATGAAACAAAATCATAATAACAATTTTTGGTGATATCTAACCAAATAACTGAGTGTATATTGCCATGTTTGATTTGCAATTAAAACCAAGTCCTACTTACAAATATTATTTTTAATTAAATAAGAAAATGAAAACAAATAAAGATATTTAACTGAACCTATCTGTTTTAATGTTTTGTGACATACCTGGAAATAAAAGGTCATTCAATTTACCTTTATGATAAAAGTGTTTGATTATGTAAGGTTATTTGGATAATGAAATATTTACTGTTCATCAACACAAGAAAATAAATACTTTTATTTTACAATTAAATTATTGGTTATAAATGTAAATAACTTTGACAAAAATTAAAAAAAATCTAAAAATTGGTTACAATGTCATAAGCTGAAAAGTTTGTTTAGGTATTTATCACTTAATAATGTTGGTTAACGTAAAAAACCTTTTCCAAAGCTGTTCCGGTAGGGTCCCAAGAATATATGAAGTATTGCGACTTTGAATAGCTAAATCAACTGGATAATAAAGATCCTTGCCAGTGAACTTCAACAAGAATTTTTAAGTTTATCAGAAATTTCACCTACTAGTTTCTTTGCGTCTTCTCCCCAAGGTCAGAGCGAGCGACGAGCTATCGAAGGTCGAATCGAGAGGTTCACTTTAGCATCGAGAGCAGAGTACATAAGCTAGCAAGGGACGTATATCTATACCTGACCAGGTAGACGTTCCGAGAAACATTAACGCTAACGATGATTAACAGACGGGATTTGACATCCCCAAACGCTGCGCGGGAATTCAAGGCAACAACGCATTAAATTCATAAAGTGAAAACTAAAAACATCGGTTTGGTTTGATAAAGCGATAGTATATTTATAGTCCAGTCAAATTATGTTAAAAAACCTAACCCAAACTCACCAATACTCACCATCTTTGGGGACCGAAGACAGTTTTCGGAGATTATCTTAATGCGGTGGCCCTTTTAGTCCATGAATATAATCCTCAAATTTTAGATGGTGCCCCTTTTGGGTTTACTTAATTGGGTAGGCATGATTAATGTGACCTTTTTGGGTAACCCCGGTTGGTAGAGCGATATATAATATATATAATTGTATAATAAAAGTTTATAATCACAAAATCGTATAACTCTCTCTATTTTAAAAAGTTTCACTTGTTGACAAACAGATTAAAAAATTACTGAGAATAATTTAAACAATTATAATATTATTCGTGGTACAACTCGATGGTTAAAAAAGGGCAACCTTTTACGCTTCCGGATTAAGCCAGGTAAAAGGTATTCTCTGGTACAACTCGGTAGTCCCCTTAGTTAAATAAATAAATGAAATAAATACATATTATACCTACTTCTGATTAATAATTCGTAATATATATAAATTATTTCTTGAGAAGTATAATTATATTTAAATATCTACTTGCCGCCTTTATTAGAATTTTTGTACGTTACAGTTAATATAGGAACAAACTTAATTATGGTGTTAATTATGGTCAGGTGTTATTATCAATACACCTAACGGTTGTGTATTGTTTGATATTTTATTTCTTCCTGTTTTTTTAAATTAGTTTTAAAATCCTTGAATTTGTTCTTAAAGGTCAAATTACCTTAAATACTTTACTGTTATACTAATACTTATACTGAAGAGAAGATTATGTTATTAGACAATTTCTCAATATCAGAATAATAAAGTACACTTTACCTGGAAGAATGTAATCAAGTAATAAGCTAATAGGTCTGCATGTGTGACAGAATAATTATAACCAAATAAATAATCCATTTTTCCTACTTTTAATAATACACGCGTTAAAAACAAAATTTAAGAAAATTAGGAAATTTATAAAAGCAATATCAACTAAAAACAAAATTTTAATAAAATACATACTTTACTATCAAGGAAATTAACTCACTAAACAAAATATTTCCACAAATTTTTGTCTTTACTACACTAACTAAATGATTAAAATAAAATAATTAATAACTACAAACTATAATTAACAAAAAAAAAGAAACTAAATTTACTGCACTACTAAAATATCGGGAGCCGATCTGATCTGAACGAGAGACAGTCAAATTAGGACTTTATTAGGATAGTACATCCCTTTTCCAACGTAAACTAGTATTCTGCGATTCATCTCAACATCCATTACCTCTAATAATATTTATCATTTATTAATATTTATGAGATCCACTAAACTATTAATTTAGAGAGGTGGAAACACATTATTTTTCAATTTTTGGACCTGAGGAGGAGCAGGAAGCAATGATAAAAGAAATAATGGAGACCGACTACGTTATAACTACTGACTCAGAATTGGAAACAGAGATCGTCCTTAAAAGTCAACTGAAATAGTTCAAAGAGTTAAAGGACTCAATCCGAGAAGGAAATACAAAAATAAATGATAAAACACTTAAACTATTGGATGAAACTAAGAAGGCCAAAGAAAAAGTTAAGAAAGAAAATTAATACAAGAAAAAAAATTAAAAGAGCATATCAAAGGAAAACGAAGAAACCAGATATAATATATAATATTTATACTCAGAGTAATAAATAAACATAGAGGTGCCACAACAACACAATAACATATACAGTTTGTAGTCAATAGCAATGAACCTATAATTGAGAGAGATGGAAAATAAAATTAACATCTAGAGGTGTAGGTAAACACAGCCGTACAGTGGCGTGTAATTGGTTAGAGTATCACCGTAATATCTAAATGTTAGTTAAATAATTTACACACTTTAAAAATAATTCTTTTAATTAAGTGAAAAAAAAAGCAAAAAAGAAAAAACTACTTAAAAGAAACTTTCCACTTTTAGCTCCTAGTTTATATATAATAATATGTATTTCATTATTAATTTGATTTTCTTATTTGTAATAAATTTTAATTTAAATTGCTAATTCTACGCCAATGAAGTGAATAACTTACCGGTGATACGTTAGATTATCATTTTGCGAAGTACCACAAATTATACACGCTTTTTGGCTTTTCATCATTTTCAATATTGAAAATAAATAAAAACACTTTATTAATACACAAAAATTCAGGAAAAATCGATCAAAGCGCTAATCACCTCTAGACAATAATAAACAAAGGCACTGATGCCAAATTTTCGGTGTGGGTATTTAATACAATTGGTGCAAAGCTTTTTTATTAGTATTATCGAAAGGTAAAAAAGTGAATATTAAAATGTATTAAAGAATATTTTCTCTGACTAAAAGTCTCCTCTTAAAAGTAAAATAAAATTGATGTAAATTATACTATTACGTTTTCGTTTCCTACTTTGTACTTACAAAACACAACGTCTGGCAATACTCTGCTAGTAAACAAATCTGTCGCGACGACAAGTAGGTAGTAGTGAATATGCCTACTCTATGTTTACTTATTACTCTGAGTATTTATAATTATCGACTACACAGCACAAATACCCCGCAAAGAGCGTAAACTAACGATAGTATCTACATTAGTACATGGTACAAATATGTATTTTACAATCATGATTCTTCTGTTGCTCTTATTTTAATTTGATATTCTGAAAATTTTTATTTATGAAATAATCAATAGATAAAACAGAAAACCTCTGTCAGAAAAACTCACCGGTCAAAATAATAATATAAAGGACAACATTACAAACACAAATATTCAACACGTTGGATACTGATACTAACTAACTGTAACCAACAAACTGAAAGTCTCGAGTAGGTAGATTGGGATAAAAGGGCCTTGTTTAGGAAATACGCCCTTAAATATCAATCGAGCCTATCTTAATGCTGAGGCTGCGTTAGTGGGCGAAGATTCGTAACGTGTTGGCGCGACAAAAACATCGAATACCTAACAATGGCATTGTTGCCAATTATATCGCCTATCTGCCGATAGAACAAGATCTCTACTCTAGGACCAAAAGCATTTGAAAAGTTCTTGAAATAACCTGAACTTATATTCTTTGAACAGTCAGTAGAAAATAGCCTACAAAAACCATTAAAATATGACTCGCTCTTCACAATTTTGGAACTATATTATAGGTGTAGCCACCAAAGCGAATGTTATAGCGACAAATACCTATGATTTGTGCTAGTTTACCGACAGCTCCCCGATACTACATCATCGTCTTCGCCCGGATATTACTCGATGACACGCGGTACCCGGCCACATTCATCGCGTTAACACCAGTGGTGGCTCGTGACATCTGCTATAGGGTGTGCTGCATGAACCACGGCCAATATAAAATAATAGAAATAGAATAACATGCGAAAACAAAAACAATAAAATTAGCTTTAATACTAATTAATAGTAACTAATAACGACAAATTTATTTACACCTAATTTAAATTGAAACTCCATTGTTAACTTAACACGAATATTCACCGTAGCCCTCTAATGTAGCCCCAGCATAAGTATTATAGTGTCGTTATATTTTTATTTCAAATTGAGAATTATTTATGGGTCTGTAAATAACTTACTTCTTACACAAGAAATACAACCTTAGTGAACTGCTTGTCTTGTGGTATACTTGTCTAGACACACAAGTTGTTTTTTTAATAGGGCGCTCCATATTTTATCCTGATATTATTTCATAATACAATTGTAACAAATACAGAGTTATTGCTAATAATGTGCGTCATGTCATGTACAGGGTAATTCAAAGAAGTACATTATTTTCACTCCACAGTACTAGCCGAATAATTATGTGCCATTTTTCCAAATTAACTAATTTTTGTAAAAATAATTTCATTTCGTAAAAAAAATTGTTAAGAATGTACCTTCTATATGACTTTTTGCTGCACACAGCAAAAATTAAAATGGACAGAATGGGGAAAAATAATGCAATAAGTACGGAGGGCTACATGACTAAATTCCTAATTAGAGATTAGCGTAGAGCCAGAGACTACAGTGGCCGTTTCGCCAACGTACTTCACCAACAAGTTTGAAACGCTAGAAGAACTTTCTGAAAACGCGGAACCTACAAGACTACCAAATTTAGAACCTCCAAATGTGCTCCGAACGGACAGAACATAATTACCTTCTCACCAGTACACCGACGATGAGAATGGAGAGGCACTACTCCTGACTCTGGGACGAGAATACCCACTCAACTAATACAAGGATGACGAATTTGCCATTGAGGAATAATGAGCAAGACGAAGAGTCCATCAAGTCAATGTCTGCAGTCGAAATAATGGCCATAATTTGTAAAATATCTCCAAAAAATTGTTCATCCAATCCTGTTGGAGATACAAACCCGCATGGTATGAAGATATCTATTATAAGAAGTCAGCAAGCCATAATGATGTAGCAATGATAGAGGCAGAACAAGAGCATCCTAGTATACCTAGCATTAACTGACTAATTTTACAGCGCTAACAACCCTTTACTTTGAACCTAGGAATAAACTTTGTGCAGACCAGTTCAGGGGGACTGGCGGCAGAAGGTCCAAGAATCGACATCTGAAGTTATAGGATATAAACCCTTTTACAACAAGGTAGGTAGGTAGGTTTACTGAACAAGGGTTTTGTGTAAATGCTAATTTAAATAAATTATGTTTTCCAAAGTGTCTACTAAGATTTTTGGCAATGTTCATTGGATTTTGTAAAAATAGTAAAACTGTAGATTTTAATTTATTTATTAGGTTCCCACCAATAGTTGTGTATCGGTGGCATGTCAGTTGTCAGTACTTGAATAAGATTCGAATCGAATATAGTTGGACCTGTTCAACATCGATTTTGCATGATTGTGCTCTTTTGGTTTGGTACATGATTGCATCTACAACTATTTCCAACTTTACAACTGCACAGTAAGTGATCTATTTTAACAGAGTCAGTAACACATAATTTTCCAGTAACTTCATGAGAATTTAAATCTATTGGACGGGGCTGCAGATATAAATCATATAATTCGATCACCGGAGCTTATCCGCTTAAAATCAGATGTTCTGCATTAAGAAAATTTTCTCCCTCTGTGATACATTTAGAATTATTTGATTAACATTTTGACAATTTAGACTTTTGCCAACATTACACAACATTACAAAGTAACGTCTAAAAAAATTTGGTGAATTTCTTTAACAGGCAATCCTAGAAAAACAATTAATACTGGCAATCGCCAAACTTGTTGATTTTGGTAATCGATTCTTGGGAAAAAGGTATTGGGTTTTAAACTTGGTTTCCCTAAAGATCGCTAGTAGTGGGGCCATATTGAATGCATATTCGATATTCAATAAGGCTAACGCATACCACCTTCCCGCCCTCTTTTTACCTAACCCGTTTAGCCGCACTACCTATTGCCCATATTTAATTCCTGTAAACAATTCCCTGAACAATTTCGACCTGATCACGTGTTCGTGTTTCGCCTCAGTACGTTTATCAAACGTAACGGTCTGTACGACGTGGCCTCCTCCCACGGCTTTCCGGACTTCGGTATTAACACAAGCCTTGCTCCACTTTTATTGAAATATTTTTTCCTCATTAGGTTCGAAAACATAATGATTAATAGATCCACGTGCTCCTTGGTGCTTATTCCAGTGTCAGTCCATCTGGACCAAGTGCCCTTCTGCATATTAATATTTCTCCCGCCTCCTGCTTCTCTTTGTGACTTCTTCGACCACGTCTACCTTTCCTGATCCTAGATCTATCTCTCTTTTCATACAACTATCAACAATTTGATTCCCCTCTCTCAACTGAATCAAACATTTTATTTTCTCCCTTTTAATACTGTCCGCTGCTCCTATCTTGGTTTCTGCTATCGTATCCTCATACAGCTACAATAAAACCTATATATTTTTGCAGCGACTTCTTTAATACTTTCGAGTTGTCCATCTTTAATGCGATCCCTTTCGTAGCCAAGGAACATTAAAGCCCAGAGACAAAAGTAGGCACACTCTCCTTATTTAGCTCTTCCCCTATTCCTACCCCCTTCGTCCTCCTGTAGTTAAATACTATAATTAGTTGGTTGGTTCAATTTTTGATTCCTCTGCTAATTTTAACTTCTACTGAATTCCAATCCCTTTCTTCAACTATCGCCTGCACTTCTGATTGCCACTCCTCCACTGAGCAATCTAGAAGGCTTCTACCCTTATCTACCTTATCGCATCAATACGTTTTCCCAGACTTTGTAACGATCGTTTCGGTCACATTTAAGACATCCTGCTTTTTCCCTACCACTTCCAGTAGAAGGTCGCTCTTACCCACTTTTTTTATCCCTTTTACCCTAACTCTCGACTCATCCATATGCACCATTTTTCTTTACATACTTTAACAGATCAACATAATATTGCCCTTCTCCCTTGACTGTCAGTTTTTTATCGCTTGTTTCCCTTCTATCACCAATAACATATTTATTTTTGTTCCTAGGACTATCTTGCTAAGGATTCTTTCTAGATGCACGTAAAGATGGATAAGATAAGATACTTCATTTACAATCAACATAAATAAAACCTACTTTAATATTCAAACAGCATTACTGTATTTTTTCAAAGATTTAATAGATTTTCCATAAAGTATGTTATTACTCCTCGATTTTTGCTTCTCTGTAATCCCTGGTTGGGTTACCATGGAACAATAATTCATAGTCGTGCTTCTGAGTTATAGTCTATATAGAAAGGACAGGGAGTAATAATAAATCATTCATAGATTTCATAAACGTACCAAAATATATTTTAAGAGGGTATACCGTAAGGTACATTTTGTATTGAACGAATGAGTTGCAGCTATGCTAAAGAATATACGATTTAGGTCAGAGGTAACGGGATGTACTTATTTTAATAAAAAAAAAAGTGATAGAGGTACATAGATTTTAGTAAGTTTGATAAACAGTTTATTCATAATAGAAAACAAACCAATCTGTAACAATAATTTTATATATTTTTGTTCTTTTTGTAAGATTAATTCAAACTTTGAATATTGTCAATAATAAATTACAATGAAATATATTTTTATTAAATTTTTATTAAATTCAAAGAAGCAAAATGAATATTTTTTATTTGTATTACTCCTATATGTAGTGTTTGGGAAATTTTTCTCAGAAATTTTAAATGGCAAGTGGCCTACTGTAATCGGCTTAATACGATTACACCTATTTACAGATTATTCGATTATTGAGAGGGATTTTTCAAACAACCCAGTTTTCTTAGAAACATTATCGGGAATATTATTTTAAAAGAAAGTAGGTACATTTAATAAGTACTTAGTATTAGTTCTTTGAGTTCTATTTAAAACATTTGTTGAATGTTAATTGTGCAAGTACCAAACAATGTCGATAAGCCAAGGACCATCTAAACGACCAAAAACAGGTCCATTATCTTTAAATGAAAAAACTCTGATATTAAATTGTTATATATCATTGAAAAACAAGGATCCAAGTGCAAGTGTTGATGATATTGTGGAATTAACGGCTGCTATGTTGTGTGTTGCTAAATCAACAATTTATAGATTACTAAAAGAAAGCAAGAGTGGAACCCTTCAACCCCCTAAAACTCCTTCAGGCCGAAAACCAATTGAGATCGATGAGTCATTAAAACAAAAACTAAGGCGTAAAGTCCATGGATTTTACTTACGAAAGGAAATTCCAACACTTGACAAAATTATGACATCAGTGCAAGAAGATACGGACTATACAAAATTCCCCAGAATAACATTATGCAAACTTTTGAAAGATGTGGGTTTCATATATAAAAAACATAATAGAAAATCTCTCTTGATAGATAAACCGGAAATAGTCTTTGGAGAAGAGACTATTTAAGAAGCATTCGACATGCCAGAGAACAAAATTTGAAAATTTTCTACTTAGACGAAACATGGATAAATGTTGGATATACAGTTTCCAAATCTTGGCAAGATGAAAACATTAAAAGCGGAAGGCAGGCATTCGTGGAAGGTTTGTCGTTAGGTTTGCAGCCACCATCTGGAAAAGGAAAAAGACTTATCATTGTCCATGTTGGAAGTTCTGAAGGTTTTGTTGATGGTGGATTATTAACTTTTATTTCAAAACGCACGGGGGACTATCACGAAGATATGAATGGGGATGTCTTCGAGGAATGGTTTGTTCAAATGTTGGATCTGATTCCAAAAGGGGCTGTTATTGTTATGGACAACGCAAGTTACCATTCACGGTTACGAGAAGCATTGCCCACAAGTCGTTGGCGTAAAGCAGAGCTTTTGGAGTGGCTTATTTCGAAAAATATTGAGTTTCCAAATGATCCACTAAGGAAAGAACTTTACAGAATTGCAAAAATGAACAAGAATAAATACAAAACCTACATTGTAGAAGAAATGGTTTCTTCTCGTGGTATATCAGTTCTTCGACTTCCCCCTTATCATTGTGAACTTAATCCCATAGAATTAATATGGGCTCAGGTAAAGGGGGAATGTTGCGAAATTGTTTGAGAGTCATGTTATTAAGGAAAATTGGACAAACTGTATCGAGCATGTCATCAAAGTAGAGGCAAATTTGTGGAAAATTGACAATATTTGTGATGATTTAACCGACCCTATTATTATTAATGTCAACAACGATTCTTCCTCTTCCGATTCAGATATAGAATAAAAGGTAAGTAATAAATGTATTCCAATAATTATTTCTTTTCATTTTTTATTATATTATAATTTAAAACGTATTTTTTTCCCAAAATACACACCACTGCATTGCGTTATTGCTCATCTGCTAATCCTTTAACAATGAAGAAACCCTAAACTTGGCTACAACTGAAACAAAAGGTTTTGCATACTTAATTAGGGTTTATTACTCCTCGTACTTTTTGTACATACTATAAATAAATAAAAAACTAAGTTTTTGTCAATGATAACTCTATGTAATTTAGGTAAATTACAAAAAAATAAAGAAACTATTCAGAAAAACTTTCGTTACCACTTGATTCATGAAAGTTCACAACAAAATGATTTATTTTAATTCATGTTGGTATCAGAAAAATAAATTTTTTAAATGTTATTTATTATTTTAATTCTTATTTGCACTTCTATGGTTTATTGATGTTACAAGATTTTATTACTTCGTGTTGATTGTGAATGGAGTATAGATACTTAAATTTTGTTTTTTCACTATCTGTAAAACCTAACTTTATTGCCTTGTGTTGAGGTAGTAAAGTTGATTATTAACCAAGGTAGAAAAATTCAAAGTTTACTTGAATAGAACTAAATCTTAATCCATTTTTAACAGAATGTGAAGTTAACTGGTGCAAAGACGAAATAAAAAAAAAAATGTTTCCTTACTTATTTAATAGCCATATCCACCTACTTATTCAAAAATAAAAATCACTTATCCATGCATTTTCATAAGGATTTTTACAACACAAAAATTATTGGATGTGTCGTTGTGTACAACTGCCATGTGAACTCTCAAGCGGAGTGCGTTTCGAGTTTAGTTGGTTTATCTATTTCAAATATTAATGAGTTTTAATCATTAGCATTAGGATAGGTTTATAATAATTTTTCCTTAATTGGACGTACGTTTTACATAAATTACCAAGGTAAAAATAATACAAAACTAAAATTAATTAAATTTATTAACGGTCATCCAATCAAATAATAATTAATAATAGACACATGAAATTAAACAAAAATAAAATTTTTAAATTTTTATTTACAAAATTTAAATATATAACATATTAGATCAAATTGTATCTGCAATTATTAACGTTTTTCTGGTCTGATCAAAATTGTGGAGGATTGCCTGGTGCTGTTGCTGTAAAATAAAAAAAAACAATTATTAGGTACTAAATAAAGATATGATAAAATGTAGATGAAACATAATGACTGAGAGTAATGCTTATTATATTAAAGGTATTATTTTATTTTACTGATGGTGTATTAAAACATCTCAATAAAGGTTTAAATTAACTAGTATGATTTATTATAAAATAACATAAGACTAGATTAGTTTATACCACTAATATTTATTACAAAGAATTTGTTATGAAACATTTTAATGAATAAAATTATTTTTTAGATTACATTACAACTTACCACTAGCGATAAAAGTGATCCAAATATGTTGCCTCGTTGATCGGCATTGGTGAAGTGGCTCAGTAAGGAGGAGGGAAAAATGAAGCTAGGAAACCGCATTGCACACCAAGAAATCCAGCGTTGGAAATGGCACTCACTACATGCCGTGAGTCAGTGTGACTGAATTTAATTCTAGATCAGCAGATCAAATGAAAGGAACCACAAGAAAAATCAACCTTAATTCCAGATGAAACAGCAAAAGATGTGCAATGCATGTAGATTTCCGTAGATTCTCGTGTAATTAGAAATGGACTAACTAAAGAAAAACTTAGGGACTATCTAATCTCACAATATGGCGCTATGGAGAGGTAGAGTCCAGAGGTGACGAAGAGCTAGAAAGTACACTGAAGTCCTTAGCTTTATAAATGGACAAAAAGCTCAGCGATACTGGCCTTCTAAATATAGGTTTATCTTCTAATGAAGTCCTTGAAAAGGTTGTTAAGAAAATAACTCCTGTACATGATCAAAAATATTACAAGCCGAGAAATCTCCTGAGCTCCAAATCTAAAAAGCCTAAAAAAGTGGTGAAGGATTCGTACAATCAAATGTCTGAGGTATATTTCTATTGTGACAATGGAACAATTAAACGCAGTAAAAAAATTATAACAGAAAAACAGTGGTATGAAGGCTACTTTTTTTATGTTTAAAACAGACTTGACTTGAGGTTATTACATACAATATTTATATATAACCATGCGAATGGATTAGGTTATGTTGAGGAGCAAGCTGAAATTCTTCCATCTGAAATCTTTACCACATATGAACATAGCAAGCAGTTCCTTAAGAACTGGGACTGCCAGAAACTCATATAGAGCCCAAAATGAGATAAGACAGACAGTATTGTCAAAACATTATGTCAGGACTTGTGAATAGTTGGATGAGAATCTCACTCAAGCAGATATTGAAAAGGCGAAGGAAAAAAAGGCCTCAACGACTTGGTCTGAAATAACTTGATGGGTAGTCTTTCAACCAAGCTTTCAGCGAACACAAGTAGCGTGCTTAGATATTGTAT